>SMSW01000006.1:1835000-2212655 GCA_004769165.1 Aspergillus cejpii
ATCAGACGATGCCGCATGTTATCATTGTTCTACAGCAAGAGCTGATCCTCCATTCAGTCTCTTAGATAGTAGATACAGAGATGACGATTATTGATGGTTCCCAAGACTGTCTGAAGGTGACCATGTACCTAACGGCTCTTGATACTGATCCGAGTATACTGCATATACCAGACTTGGATATGTGTCTAGAAGAAAGACGAATGTATTCCTACGGAGAAACTCGACAAGATGCTCAGAACCGATGAATTGAAGGAAAAGCCCGACAGCAGAAAGGAAAAACACCATGGAAGTTATCATTATTGGCATGATCTCATAACCCACCAAGTCAACCAGCAAACGCACAGCTTCCCATATCCATGCTAACCACCTCAGCCTCCGGCCTGATATCAAAATCAAAAATATCCATCGGCACCCCAAGCGTGGTACACGCATTGGGGATATCCACCAACCCAGCAATATGCCCCTGCACAGGGGCCGCGCTCAACAGCAGATAGATCTGATAATCACAGTACCCATACCGACGGAGATACTCGATGACCCGCAGACAAGTCTGGCGGTACGCGACGGTAGCGTCGAGATAATGCTGCCTGCCGTGTTCGTCGACGGAGAAGCCCTCGAAGGTGAGATACCTGCCGGGACCGAACTGCGGCTCAACGGGCCCCGGGCGGAAGATCGGGGACTTCATGGCCATCTTGGCCATCCCGGCTTTGAGAACGGTGAACTTGAGTGTGATTACGCCTGCCATCTCGATCGCGCCGCAGAAGGATATCTCCCCGTCGCCTTGCGAGAAATGCAGGTCCCCGACTGAGAACTTGGCGCCTGGGACGTGTACGGGGAGGTAGACTTTGGAGCCCCGTGAGAGGTTCTTGATGTCGCAGTTGCCGCCGTGTTCGGGGCGGCCCTGGTTGGGTTAATTGATAGATCACTAGTAGGGAAATGGATGTACGTACTGGGATGGTTCTCGCGCCTTCTTTGCCAATTCTGGCTTTCAGATCCTCGTTCGCACTGCCGGCGTGGACGTTCTTGGGCTCCGGGGGCTTTGCGACATCGCGTCCGGTGGTGTTCGCTGCGATCAACTCGCCTTCGCGACGGTTCCATTCGGCCAGGACCTCCGCCGAAGGAGCGCAACCCAGGATCCCTGGGTGGATGAGACCCGCAAAGCGGACGTGGGGGATATGGCGCGAGGAGCAGAAGATTCCCTCAAAGTCCCAGATTGCTTTGGCTCTGTTGGCGGGAGTTAGTTAGGTCCCCCGTGAGACACTACAATATAATGGGTAAAACAACGTACGGTTTCGGATAGATCTCATCTAGAAACCCTCCCCCGTTACCCTGGCTGAAAATCCCCGTGAAGCCCCAGGGCTGGTCGTCGAATGGCTGGACGTCTTGGATCTCCACGACCAAGACATCGCCAGGCTCGGCCGTCTCGATCTCAAACGGACCGGATAGATAGTGGATCTGCGTCAAGTCGACGTTTTTGATATCATCGGCGGAGTCGTTGTTCTTGATCTGTCCGCCGGTCCAATCGAGACATTCAATCTTGACGACTTCGTTGTTGGCTATCTTGCCGCAGGCGGGCACTATACAACGACGTCAACATACAAGCGCGACTGCATTGAGAAGTTATCCAAACAGGTGACATACCATCTGGGTGCCATCGATTCTAGAGACTGCGTCAGTATTATCATCATCCACGTCTACAGGCAAAAATTTACATACATGTAGTCCTGGTTGTTCCCAAGCAGGCTTGTTCAAATCGACCTTGAGAGCTGTTCGGATGCCTTTGCCCATTCCGATATCACTACCAGGTTATCGATAGAAGCGTACACTTTGTTATCCCACTTTCAATCCTCGTTACGACGAGGGAACAGTGGAATATTCTCCTAGTTGATATCATATCGACTATCGACTCTACCCCGCAGGTGCATGAGAACTACTTCAAATGGGAATGAGGATTACGAGATGACGACGTATCTCATCGCTTATCTGCGGGCCTTGGTAGTAGTGCACTGTGCAACAGCAAATGAAAACCCGTCGGATCAACAGATTGTTTTGATTGAAGATGATAAAGATAAAGACGAAAGTTTAGTCAAGCGAATCCGATATGACTAGGATTCCATGCTATGTAGAAGCTGCCCGTCCGATTCCGGCTCTGTTAATATAGCTTCTGACCGATCAAAGGCCTAATGCTCAAATAATTTGGACGGAATCTCTATCAAGTGAACTTTCGTCCCGGAACTTCAGGTACTTTTGTCCCCTGCTCATCCCCTTCGTTCTGGGAAGCCACGTTGAGTTTGTCGAGGTTATCAAGCGACAACCGAAGGAAATCGTGTTTATTCTTCCAAGTGACCTGGCTCTCGGCAAATTCAGCACTCTCGGCAGGGCTTGGTGGGGGGTCCGTGATTTTGGTGATCAGATATGCGGTCGATGCTTGCGCAACTCCATACATGAGCACTCCGATGAATGGTATTTTCAGGATCACGGTGAAGCCGAACGCGAAACCGAACAGGACACCTTGGCGGTCCAAAAACCAGCGGTGTTTCTGCTTAGGGGTGAAATGGATCCGGCAAAAGTATGGCTCAAGCTGTTTGCAATGTCAGATATCGGCGAACAATTGGGGTCTCCTCATGCTTACAAGTTCTCGCATTAGACTGCGGGACGCAAAGTAGGTATGCAGGAATCGGACGATAATCTGCTTGGGAAGAACTAGACCCGTTCCAAAGATGATCGCGGCAGGGGTTGTCCCTACGCTGCTCTGAAAGGTATAAAACGATGCCGCGGGCATGATGAACCTTCCGACCACAGGGAGAAGCGAGAGTATATAGATCCCGAGGAGCATCCCAAACTTGCGCCTATATCTCCGCAGGAATAGCATAATTGCTTCCGGGACTGGCTTGGAGACACCGGTAGCGCCTTTAGTGGAGTACATCACTAAATGAGGGTAGTACATGGCACGCAGGGTTTTGGGATCGTCCTTCTTGTGCTTCTGAACGTAGGTTGAGTCAACCCACTTCAGAGATTCCATGAAGCTAGCGAAAATCAGCGATATATCTTCGAAAACAAGAAATGCTGGTGGGGTAGCTTACATCTCATCCAGAGTAGGAGTCACATATCGCATCAAAGTCATGAGCAGAAACGGCACCTGGAGAACAGAGTTGTTGAGAAAGTCCAGACCGTTCAGAATGGAATCATCCCATGTGCTGCGATCCAGATCGAAAAACAATGATGCTATCCACAGAAGCCATTTGACTCCAATGATCTACAACGATCAGTAACGAAGATGGACCACAGATACACAACATACTGGAATTTGGATGATCAAACGGATGATAATTCCAACTGCTATAGCTAGAGCTGCCTGGCGAAAATGATTATATTTGAAAAGCTCGGGGTTCGCCAGAGCTCGAACAGCTATCGAAAAGAATGTCAGCGTTTGAACAACTGTCATGTACAGAAAATCGCAAGCTCATGATTGATGATTCGCTGTATCCAGAACCGGTTTTAATAGGTCCAGTACCCATGGAAAGGGGAATGTCCAGCAAGTGTCACAATTACTTACTTCCAACGACTGTGAGCTGGAAACCACGGATGACGGCATTGGGCCTGAAATTGGACATTGTGATTGTCCTGGCGAGAAGGTATGCGTTTATTCTCGAAAGAGAGCTAGCAAGAGAGGCGATGCATTCTCTCCCATTCTCTTCCAGTGTGATTACGGGTTTTAAATATGAGTAACCCACATCGCAGTGAGAGTGACACTGACATAGCCAGCATAGATAGGCAGCAAAATAATGATACTGTTATTGTCTGCAGTGATTGGTCAAATAGACGCTAGACGCGGATCAATGACTAAATTTCCTAAACGCGCGGACCGTCGGCTGTCTTGGATCATTGGATGCCTCAGGCGACATTCCCCGCTTTTCCAAGACGAAATCGGAAATCACGAGGAAAACATGGAGAAAGTCGAAGTTGAAGATGGTGAGAATTCCCGTTTACAAGGATATAATCATTTAACCCTGTCGTCGCTCGTTTCTTCGATCTTTTCCATCATTCCCTATTTCTTATTTTCGATAGTCCTTCCTTAACTTTTCTTACTTGACGCAATATTCACAATTTCAACCTACTTATCCTTATCATCGTCATCTTCTTCAATGTGACCCTGTTTACCTTGTAGTTTCCTATCAACATGCCCAAACCCTTGGATGCCTCCCCTGCTCAGACCAAATCTATTCGTCGGTCTGCTACTCTCCCTAGCAAGTTACGACCCAAGAAACAATCCAGCTCGGATTCTTTACGGGCTTCAGCTTCCGAAAATGATCTCTTTTTCCACCCGTCAGCGAAGATAGTACATTTCTCCCCCAGGACCCTTGCACCTATTCCCTCCAGTACAACGCCGACTGATTTCGACTACCCGGTCGACACTATTGAAACACTTCCATGGAGATCTGCGGCGGAACGTACAGTTGCTTGTGCGCCCCTTAGACTCGAAAAGGTCCATGGCCTGACGGTCTTCCTCAAATGCGGCAGTGTCGTCCATGCTATCCTCAAAAACTCCCAGTGTTGGTGCGTTGATGGGGAGTCGACGTTTGTTTTGCGTATTCGCCCTCTTACATACTATCGCATTGAACTTCCCAATAAAACCGAGGAAGACAAGGAGCTTGTTACGGCTATGAAAGGGGCGCTTCCGACAGTTCTGCGGTACGAAGTAACGCCATGTCCCTTCAAGAGGGGCTTCACAGTCGAGATCCCGGAGGAAGCGAAAACCCCGAAACGGAAGAGAGCTTGGCGCCCGAAAGGACGGAGAGAGAGTGCCCCCCCTCCACCGATTTCCATCCCAGAAACTGAATCCGTGGCGGAGGACCTTACTCATGGTATTGCAAGTGCTAGGGATGATACAGATCGGAACACGACTTATGGCAATAGTTTTACAACAATAGGCCATGATGTGATTCTCGAGACGAACACCGATGAGGATAAGGAGTCGTCTCCTATCTACGCTCCTGGGCTGCCAGACCCTCCAATCAGCTCCCTGACCGAAACACAACATAGCTTCGAGGCCTTGCTGGCAAGGTTCGAAGATACGTCCGAATTGCAGGTCGATCCGGACACTTCTCTTTCTTCAAGTGTTGAGTCATTTCAGTCGATGGAAATTCCGCCATCTCTCCACAGTGGAACAAATTCACCATTAACAACCGCATCGCCGGCATCAATGGCTTGCCTGGATAAGTTCCCAGATCAGCGCGAGAGCTTACCGGCGGATCTGATCCTCAAACTATCGAACTTACCCGAAGCGAAAGCGTCTCCAGATGTTGACCATAGCAATGGCATGACATCATCTACCGGAACTTTGCCGAGAAATATCCCCTCGGATCAGGTTTCCCGGGCGTTCTTGAGATTCCCTTCGGATGCTGAGACGGACATCGCAAGAAACCTCAGCGATATGAGTTTTGAGTTTCGCCGGCGTTCCAAAGCATCGCGAGAACGAGAGATCCCAGCCTTGCCCCCGTCGTCCGTCTTGGTCAGCACAAGCCCGCCCGGAAAGCAGGATTCAACCTCCATCTTCCAGAAGACGTGCACCCTTGTTCTGGTACCCCCAGTGCAATTGTTCATATTACTGATTCATATTGCGGCAAGGATCGTGCTAGGCCCAGCTCTCAATTCCGCTATGGGCAATTTCACACGGAGGCTGGAATATCGGACCGCTAGCTCTCAGGAAGCCGTGGATGATTATGACATTCCAATCGCGCCTGACCGTCGCAGAGAAACGCCCGAATCTGAGGTAAAGAAACCTGACCCTTGGGGTTTGGACTAACTTCACTAATATACCTCGTCTCGACATCTTTTTGTCATTTCATGTGAATCTTTCTCTCATCTCTTTTTTTTGTGCTCTGAAAGCCCACTGGCCTTAGGGGGAAGCATTGTTTTTGCTCTTACTAATGACCTTTACTGTATGACTTCCCTATACTCATGTGGGCGGATGCAGGCCTCGCATTGGATTTGTACTTCATAATGAATCTGTATCTTAGCGTGTATCAACGGCAATTAATATACCCTTTTCCATACATCAGTGAAACCCATGCTGGAGATAGTCAATATGCCGTATCAAGTCATGAAACATCCTCCAAGTACCAGTCGGCACCACCACAATGCCACGTTTAAAGACCATTATAACAACCAGCAACAAACGCCATAAATGCAATAAAAAAAAACAAATAAGGACCAACAACGAAACCCAAGATTAATCACGCCTTGGTAACCTTCGAAGCACCACCCTTCGCCTTGGCCTTCCCCCGTTTCCGATCCCGCTTCTTCAGTCCCGTCATACCAGCCTTGCAGACCTCAGCATACCGCGCAAAGAAAGCCTCAAGGTCTTCCTGCGCAACCACAGTGGACAGCTTAACCTTGGCCGTCTTCACGGCCTTCTTGTTCTGATCCTTGGCGGATTTGGGATTCGGGGCGTTTGTGTTGCCGTCCGTGGCGCGGATGAGGATCGGTGGGAGCGATGATGATGACGACGAGGGGGTTTCTTCTGATGTGTTTGTGGTTGCTGGCAAGAAGGGTTTCTGGGTGAGGAAGACAGAGCCGCGAGCCTTTTGGGAGGTTTTGGTGAGGAGGTCGGAGAGGGATGAGAAGAACTGCGCGTGTTTAGCTGATGCGTTTTTGAGGATTATGGGTGTGCGATTGGAGTTATTTGAGGAAATCATACCTCTGCGTGGTCGAGATGTGGTGCCATCGTTCTGAGATGTTGTGATGTTGAGTTGGAGATGTGTTGTGGCTGGCGTTGGTGTTCGAAGAGTATTTATATCTCGGGTTCGCTGTACTCTCAGTAGATCAAATTCGCGGGGATTGTGTGAGAATGAATTAAAAGGCGAAGAACCTTCCAAGACGATGTAGTTTTTGACCTGCGAGATTCTGATACTCTCAATGATTCTACTACTCTGTACAAATCCAGATCCAGTGTGGGGAGCCACACCGCCTTCAAGCTCAATTCCGCCTCCACTCTGCAAGTCTTTTTTTTTCTTTTCAAGACGACATAAGAAAAGTACCGTGTCGAAAATTATCTACAAGGCCGTATCTGTGGGTCATCGAATACGAAACTTGTCGCCGGGATGAGGCGACCCAGACCCAAGCACAATACCACGTCCCTGCCCCGAACGCTTCGCGCGGAGCTGGGCTTGAAAGACCACTACGGCGAGAAAAAGAATAAACGGAACGGACCTGCGTCACGGAAAGACCAACGTCGAGCGGAACGGGTAGAGAAGAAGGGGAAGAAAGGACCTGCGTCCAAGGGACGTGGTCGACGTTTCCAGGAGGAAGACGATGATGACGACGATGATGATGAAGACCTTGCAGGCCTCGGGGACGGTTCTGACTTCGACTCGGACTTAGCTGAATCGGATGAAGAGGTGCCTGCGTTAATGTCCAAGGCCGCGAATACTAAGACGAAACTCAAGTCGATCCTTAAGAACACGAAGGAAGTCAAGCAGTCTGATTCAGAGGATGACGAAGAGGATACGAACCCGCGCCCGCGCAAAGTTTCTAAAGCGGTCCAAGAGAAGCTTGAGGAGGATGATGCTGAGATCGCGGCGCTAGAGAAGAAGCTGGGATTAAAGAAAGGAAAGAAGCTCCCAAAGTCGTTTGAAGAAGATGGACTGCTCGACTTGTTGGGAGATTTGGACGATGGGTCGGCCGACGAAAGTCGAAAGCGCAAACGAGAGGCTGATGAGTGGCTGCGCAATAAGAGAAGGAAAGCGCAAGGTCTTGACTCAGAGGACGACTCGGAGGGAGATGATAGCGATCTGGAGAGCGATGAAGATCTAGAAGACTTTGGCGATGATGCCTTTGACGAGTCGGACGCCGACGAAGGCGAAGACGAAGACGAGGAGGAGGATGAGGAGGAGGAGAAGCCGGTCGTGAAGAAACGGGAAAATCCCTATGTTGCGCCTGTCGCTCAGCCTGCCGACAACAAGCCAAACAAATACATTCCTCCCTCGCTACGAGCTGCTTCTACGTCCGAGTCCGAATCACTTACAAAGCTGCGGAGGCAGGCTCAAGGCTATCTGAACAAGTTATCGGAAGCCAACCTGGTCTCAATCCTCGGCGAGTTTGAGAAACTCTACCGTGAATATCCCCGGCAGAGTGTCACTTCGACCTTGTTAACCCTCCTGTTTGGCTTGATATGCGAAAGATCCGCTTTGCAAGATACTTTCACCATCCTGCACGCGGGGTTTATTGCTGCACTTTACAAGGTCATTGGAATGGATTTTGGTGCCGAGCTCGTCCAAAAGTTGGTCGAGACTTTTGATGCAGCCGGTGACGAGCGTGGCAAGTTTCAAGGGAAGGAGATGATCAACCTCATCTCTCTACTCTCCCAGCTTTACAACTTTCATGTTGTTGGAAGCAACCTGGTTTTTGACTACATTCGACTGTTTCTGCAGGATATTAACGAGGAGAACACCGAGTTGCTCCTCAAAGTTATCAGAAGTAGGTGTTCGTCTCATCCATTGACAAGTTCTACTACTAACAAAGATCAGATTCTGGACCTCAACTCCGTCAGGATGACCCATCCTCCCTGAAGGATATTGTTCTCCTCATCCAGCCAGCGGTGGCTAAGGTGGGAGAGGAGTCCCTGTCAGTCCGGACGAAGTTTATGATCGACACGATCACCGACCTCAAGAACAACCGCTTGAAATCCGCACCCGGCTCGAGTATCACTTCGGAACACATCACCAAAATGCGGAAGATCCTGGGATCTTTGAGTAACTCCCGAGTCATCCGTGCCTCGGAGCCAATCAGTATCTCACGCGCGGATATTCACAACGCCTCGAAGAAAGGTAAATGGTGGCTCGTTGGCGCCAGCTGGAAGGAGGACCCGTTGGTCTCTGCGCGGCAGGAACTGGCCAATCTCCCGCAGGATAATAAACAGATTGCACAGGAGGAGGACAGCGAGGGCGAACCTGATCTGGCAAGCATCGCCAAAGCGCACCGCATGAACACCGATATCCGACGGTCCATATTCATCGCCATCATGTCGGCAACGGACTTTCAAGATGCGCATGTCCGACTATTGAAACTTCGGTTGAAACGTGCGCAGGAGTACGAGATTCCCCGCGTCCTTACCCACTGCGCCATGGAAGAGGAGGCCTACAACCCTTACTACACGTTGATCGGGCGACGGCTCTGCGGCGAAATGGGCCGCCGCATGAAAGTCTCGTTCATGTATACCCTGTGGAACGCATTCAAGAGGATGGGCGAAGCAGACGATATGGACGACGACGACTCGGACACCGGATTCGGCGAAGACGAGACCGACGAGCGCAACAAGCTCCAGATGAAGTCCGTCGTCAACCTGGCCAAGATGTACGGCAGCCTCATCGCGGACAACGCCCTGACACTGAGCGTTCTGAAAACGTTAAACTTCGCCTACATCCAGCCGAAAACCAAGGCATTTCTCGAAATCCTCTTCATCAGCATCTTCCAGCAGTCCCAGAAATCGAAACGCAGCTCCAAAAAGAAGAGCAAGAAGGACGAGGAGGATGAGGCCGTAAGGGATGAGAAACCAATCATCGAGATCTTCCTGCGCACGCGAGACACGCCGCAGATCGTCAAGGGCTTGATCTATTTCTTGCGAAAGGTGGTCTCGAAGACGGATATTGTCGATTCGGAGAAGGATCTGAAGCTGGTTCGCTGGGGATGCAGGGTGGCCGTGGATGCCCTCAAGGCCGTCGCTAATGAGGACGCGGGTCTTTCTTGACCGTGAAGGCTTCCCCTTTTGTATATATTCTTCTTGTCTTTGATACTAGGTCTTTCGGGTTGTTGTTCGGAGCACCGGTGTTTTGGTCGTGGGCATAGAGAAAAGCATTTCGCATGGGCATATGAATTGAGTATGGAGCATGTATGATTATTTGTTACAGGGACCCTTCGGTTGGGAAATCAATCGCATTGTAGGGTATCTCTTAAGGTATGTAGTATGTACAGATGAGGCAGAAATCCATTGATTTCATCCTTTCAGGAGTCGTGTATCAACTCCCATTCCATCCCAACAAGCCATTTCCCCTCCTTCTGCAAGCCGACTCCAGGTCTTTCACGCTCAAGTTCCTCGTTCTCCTGATTTTCCGAATCGGACATGGTAGGACAGACACGCTCTTCTAAATCAACCTCCCATACCAAGCCCCGACACACCCCAATCAGATGACCAGGCTGCAGCGCAGGAGTTTGAATCCCGGAGTGCGGTGGCCTGGGAGGCCCGAGAAGGAGGACCTTTCTTGTCTGGGACGTCGTGTCCCCAGACGTCACAGTTGTCCCCTGGATGTAAGCCAGTGGGCCAGAACTGCGGAGCGCAGACTGGCGGACGTGGCTGATGCGGATCACGGCGAAATACTTCTCTTGATCTGGACGGGACTGCGATGGCTGGGGAACTCTAGTGCGATGATCGACGCCGAATTGCATCTGCTCTCTCTTCGTCCCCATCTCGAGAATCCAACTGCGTACTTCCGAGGCCATACCGCCTGGTAGATAGCCTGGGGCGCTGGATCGAGGTCGGCCCCGACGGCGAAGGGCACTAGATGAAGGAGAGAATGGAGTCGGGCTGTCTATACTCCCATCATCCATTCTTGATGGGGACGGAGAGCGAGGGAGGACAAATGCTGGCTTCTGTCTTTGCGGCGCAGGTGTCGGTAGTTGTGTTGCGGGGACTGCTGGGTTCCTAGGGCTGAACTGCGGCTGGCTGCTTGATGCAGGCTGAGACATCATAAAGCGAGGGTGGTTGCGGTGTGGTCTTGTACTCGCTGGCGTAGCGGGTCCGGGTGTCCTGTCTGTGGCTTTGCGGGCTGCCGTCTGAGCAGTCTGCTTTGGAGTTCGGAATGGGATTGGCGATAAAGAATGATGCGCTATCTGCGACGGGGCCTCGGGTGAGGACGTCAGGATAGTATCGGCGCTGCATATTCCATGCTGGAATACAGTAGGCCCTGTATCCCTATCCAAGGAGATACGTCGTCTTTTCCTGCGATGTGTTGAAGTCGGTCCGAAGAGCGCTTCGAATGCCGCGTCAATGTCGCCCGCGCCCTCCGGTGGAGTACTCTGGTCCGTCTCGCTATCCAATATAGCATCTGTAGAACGGTCTCGTGGTCCCGAGATGGCTTCGTATTGCTCATCCTCTGGAGGATCCTCGATTGTCTCTCGCCTTCGTAGTTGCGGGACAGTACGCGCTGCGGGCAAAGGTGTTGACTGCGGGGAGTCCTCTACGTCAAGGCTATCAACGCCATATTTTCTTCTTATCTCTGGCTCAGTTGGCCTCTGCGATAACAGGAAGCGAGGTGTGGATGCAAATTGACGACCGGCATTGGGTCGAGCAGATGAACCTGGACGTGGTGGATGGCGGAATGGAGAAGGTGTCTGTCAGATTGATCAGTTGGTGGACAGCATGACGCGATTATACGATTTATCTTACTCCTAGAGGGGGCATTTAGACAGAAGATATGAGCTTCAAAGTAGCTCAGGCATAATTTCTCTCAACATGGATGATTTGGATGATCTCATCTCGGAGTACTTCGTTGCGAGAAAGATATCGGATATCAGGCATCAACTGACACCTCAGTCCTCAGGCCAACACGACGAGGGGCGTGCTGTCACTTCTTCAAGAGAAGAGTTTCGGATCTGGCTCTCGAGTTCGCGAATGAGAAAGGCATAGGCAGATTTAATCACTAAATTCGAAATCGAGTTTGATGAGAATGCTGTCGACCCTGATGACGAGTGATGTTCGCTTCATGAACCGGACTGTTCGAGTTGAAGATTGGATACGCTCAATATACAATGGAGATGTTATTGAGTTAACTACAATATAGAATTACAGTATATCCAATGTAGTACTCCATAGAGCAGAATTAGAGTGATTTAATACTGCAAATCAAATTGATTTCATAGATATATCCATCATGTGACCTGAATAGGCTTAACCTTCGGCTTCAACTTCATCCAACTTCTTCATCCTGAATCAAATCTCCTCCAATCCGTGACTTTGACTCCCAGGGCAGAATGAGTAGAGAGGTTGGTGACTGATCATCAACCACACCACTCTACTATAAGCATCATGTCATCTCGCCATCCACGCACCCTCCTCCTAACCTTCGACGCCTTCGGCACAATCTTCTACCCCCGCCAGCCCGTCCCCGAGCAATACGCCTCAGCCGCACACACCTTCGGCCTGCCCCGCTCGACAATCACCCCCGCCCATCTCGCACCCGTCTTCAAATCCGTCTTCAAGGCCCAATCGCAAGCATACCCGAATTACGGCCGAGAGTATGTCCTGCGTGGCCAGTACGGCGGGCCCAGACAGTGGTGGGAGGAGATCATCCGGGGCAGTTTCTCGCGCGCGATGGCAGAAGACGCCGTCGACCTTCCCGATGCGCTGGTCGCGCATTTACTAGATCGGTTCGCGAGCCGTGCGGGGTATGCGCTGTTCGACGACGTGGATCCCTTCATGGCGGTTCTGCGAGAGATCAAAGTGAAAAAGCGGGGGTCGGCGTTCGATCGGGTGCTTATCGGCGTGATTTCTAACTCGGATGATCGAGTCCCTGCGGTCCTGAAGTCGCTGGGTCTACGGGTCGGTGATGTGCGAGCGGATCAGGGTGTGGAGAGTATGCGGTTGTCTGGGTTTGAGGAGAGGGATGGCGCGTCTGGCTCTGCGAAGGGGTCTGGCCGACGCGAAGACAGTGCAGATGATCAGGTGGATGATATTGATCTCGTTATTACCAGCTACGAGGCCGGGGAGGAGAAGCCGAGTCGAGTCATTTTCGACGTTGCGAAAAGGCAAGCGCAGCGTCTTGCTCAAGATACGGGCGATGTTCATGGCGACTGGGTCTGTGTCCATGTTGGCGATGATCTTGACAAAGACTACCGGGCTGCGTTGGATGCAGGCTGGCACGGCTACTACATTCCTCGGGGGAACACCACCTCCGATACCCAAGGTGTCCAGACCATCCACTCGCTCATGGAATTGATTCCAGCGCTCGAAACCTACAGGTGATGTGACCTTGCTTCCTCAGTCACAAACGTCGATGAATCGCTGCACCTATACCAATATTGCCCATTCATTTGTATACAAGGTAAGCGCAAGAAAGGCCAAGTAGATTCGCTCCCCAACATAACAAGCTCCTTGATGCTCATGACCACGTACCACATTATTCATACTGAGAAAGATATGCACACAACACCCGAGGCGAAAGAAACAAAACGACTGAACGTGACTTTATTTTCAGCGACTTAAACCCTCTAGGTTTTACCCTGGGTATCCTTCAGAGTGACAATGCGATTCAGAACCACCTTCTCCGCCGTCGAGTCCTTGTCCACCGCATAGTATGCTGTCCGCATACCCTGGAAACGAATGGAGTAAGGGCTGGCTTCATCGCCCGTTTCGCCGCTCTCCTTGGGCCAGGGAGCAGACTTGGAAACGTCGAGGAAACCAATGTCGATAAGGGCGTTATCGTAGATCTCCTCGGAATCGGGGTTGATGTCGGCCAAGAATCCGTCGGGGTGGGCGTTAGGATCATTGGACTTGAAGAGAGAGTTGAAGGCGCGGACTTCAGCCTTGATGGGGCTTTTGTGTGTGGATGATTCACCAACCCAGTGGATATAAGTCTTGGCCTTCTTGGGAGGGGCTGCGGAGCCATCCTCGGGCTTCTCGTATTGCGCGTAGACGCAGGTGACAGCGCCGGTCTGGGGGTCCTTGTCGAAGGTGGTGGCGGTGATGGGGAAGGGCACCTTGAGAAGACCAACGGTCTTGCCGGGCGCCAGACGGAAGTAGTCCGGAGAGTCTTCCTCGCGGAAGTCAGAGCGCTCGATGTAGACGACCTTGCTGAAGGGTACCAAGTGGGAACCAAAAGCCGGGTCCTTGGAGAAGGGAACCTCGACCATCTCTTCGTAGCCATCGGGCAGGTTCGAGATGACGACCTTGAGTGGTTCGAGGACGACCATCAACCGTGGCACTGTAGTCTCCAGGTACTGACGAACGATCTGATCAAGTTTGATTGTCTGAACGATGGCAGTCGCCTTCGTGACACCCAGGTTATTGACGAACGAGAGAATGGCACCAGGAGGAACACCTCGGCGACGGATGGCAATCAGAGTGTACAGACGGGGATCATCCCATCCCCGCACATAGCCCTTCTTGACCAGTTCGATAATCTTACGCTTGGATAGAACGGTGCCGGTCAGATTCAAACGACCGTACTCGCGCTGCATTGGCCGGTAAACGTCCAGCTTATCGTTGAGCCATTCGTAGGACTGTCGCGACATCTCGAACTCAACCGTGCACAGCGAGTGAGTGATCTCCTCGATGCTGTCACACAGGGGATGAGCAAAGTCGTAGGTAGGATACATCTTCCACTGGCCACCGGTACGGAAGTGACCCCTCTCCTCGACATCCAGAATACGCCACGCGAAGACATCCCACATCTGAGGGTTGGGATCCTCCAGATCCATCTTCATCCGAAGCGCGGCCTCTCCAGCGCCGTACTTGCCCTCCCTCATCGCCTCGAACTCCCGGAGCGACTCCTCAATAGGGCGCGACCGATGCGGGCACGCATATCGTGCCTTGCCGCGCTCCCCGTCGGCCTCACCGCGCTGGGCCTTGATCTCGGCCTTGGTGCAATGGCAGACATAAGCGCCATCCCGGCGAATCAACTCCTTGGCAAGCTCATAGAGTCGCTCAAAGTTGTCGCTCGCATTGGTCAACCGGACGGGCTTGTACCCCAACCAGCCCACAATATCCTCGATACCGCGGTAGTACATCTCCTCCTCACCCTCAGGGTTCGTATCATCGAAGCGCAGGATACATTCACCGCCGTGGTACTTCGCAAACCCGAAATTGACCGCGATCGCCTTGCTGTGTCCGATGTGCAGGAAACCGTTGGGTTCGGGGGGGAAACGAGTACGGATCTTGGGATGTTTTTCGGAAATCGGCCGTTCCTGGTATACGTCGGCGAGGAAACCGACCTTGAACATGGCATCCGGGTCGAGAGATCGGAGATCAGTGACGGCTTCTTTCGCGGGTTTGGCAGGTTTGGCACCCCCTTTCTTGCCATTGTTCTTGCCGTCGTTGTTCTTCGGGGTCTTCTGCTTGGGAGCTTTCTGCTTGGGCGCTTTGGCGGGCTTCCCCTCTGCTTTGGGCTTGGATTCTGGCGCCGAAGCAGAAGCAGGAGGGGCTGCCACTTTTGGCCTCTCGGGCAACTGGATAGTCTCGCCTGCTGATGCCATCTTGGTTCGAGCAAAGCGAATAAAACTCTGCTATTCGAAGTGAAGATCAGATGGGATCTGAGATAAGGAAATACCAACGGAGGGGCAACTCGTTGTCTTTTTTTGGAGAACAAAGTGGGAGGCTCGGTCCGAGAATAATTCCGAGATGAGTCAACCATGGTTCTGCCTGAGGCGTCAGGCACAAATTGTACTCCATAGATGGGAGAGATAACGGAACACATTACTATTCGATCAAGACAATCATCAGATTTCAAGGACAGATACCAAACTCCTATCAAAAACTATGAAATATACTCGCTCAAGACTCCTCACCCGTGACCCAATAAAGCATGGAACGCCTGATGTGTGTGGCGAAGATTCATCAACCCCCCCATACTGACAATCCTCATCATTCCCACCGTCCTGTCCCCCCTAGTGAGCCCAGTCGATTGGTGGTGTGTTTATCCAACAAGGCTTTGATATTCGAACCACTAGAGCGGTGTTTGGCCCGAATCTCTCGCTCGCGCTCCCTCTCTCTTGCAGCCGTATAGTAGTTGACCGCGCCTTTCTTGGCCATGGGTCCTCCAGTAGGTGCCTTGGCGACACGCTTCGATGAATCGGACTTGGATGATGTAGTGCTGGAAGAAGAGCTGGTTGTAGTTTTCCGGAGCAAGGGAGGTGGTCGGAAGCTCAAGTCGTTGCCTCCACTGGTGAAGAAAGCCATTCGAGTATTGGAGGAGGCCGTAGCAGAATTGGATGATGCTTGTCGTAGTAGAGCAAGGCGGTCGACTACCACACCCCTGGTACGGCGCGGGTGGCTAGGAACGGAGAAGACGTCCTTCGGCTGCTCTGGTGCTGGTGTGCTATCGCCATCGTTGTCTTCTGCGTCATCGGCGTCGTCCATTGACGCATCCTCGTGGAAGGAATCGTATTCAGGCCTCTCGGTCAAGAAGGAAACGGTCTCCCGAATCTCGGCAAGAGTGGTGGGCTTCTTGGACATGGCGCTCGCGGGCTTGCGACGCAGATGGGGCGGAGGGCGATTGTTGATATCTTCCGCAGAAGGCTCGAGGGGCCTTTTCCTCTTGTTGTCCTCTTTGGCGACTGGCTGCTGCTGCGCTACTGGTCCCACGCCTTGAGACGATGAGTCTTCTTGAGAACCGTCGTTTTGCTCATCATCCAAGAAATCAAGAGCGATATCGTCATCCGAGTCGCGGTCTTCAATTGCCCTGAAGAAGGCGGCTTTCTTAGGATTTTCAGCAATTTCACCAATCTTTTCATCAGCCAGAAGAGCCTTGCGCATCCGTGCAAACTCTCGTTGCTTTTGCCGTCGGCGTGCAAGGAGCTCATCGTCCGAATCGTCCAGGTCGAACTCATCATCTCCATGTCTGCGGCGGCGGAGGGCACCTGTTGTGATATCCTTCATCAACTTTGCAACTTGTTTTTCATCAGCGGTTCTCTGGTGAAGCCTGTAGCCAAATCAGTATGTCTACATCTGAACCTGTCATCTGAGTACGTACGCATTCAGAGCAGCCAGCTGCTTCTCATCCACCGTCTCGCCGCTGTTGTCATTGATCATCTGCTGATCATAGGCATCCTCTTCGTCTTCGCTGTCGTCGCTTGCACCTCCGAGACCGGCATACTCGTCATCTGATTCCTCGGCTGCGTCTTCCACAATCTCCTTGGCCTTGCTGGTCTTCCAATCGAAGGGAGTTTTCGTTTTTTTAGCTGCTTTCTTCAGGACATCAAAGGTACTCGCATTGATCTCGAATCCTTCCTCATCCTGCTCTTGAATCACCGAGAGGTTGGCTCGGCCGCGGCGAAGATGCTTTGCCCTTCTATTTGGAACAGGCGAGCCGTTCTGGTCCGCATTGTAATCAACCAGCACAGTTTCAATGGTCGAGTGCGGGGTCGCCAGAAACCTCTTTGAAGGGTCAAAGGGGGAAAGCACAAAGCCGGCATCCTGTGTAGGATCTGGGATTTGGGAGAACTGAGATATGCTTCTGGGCACAGGCGACTCGGAGACACGGCTTTCGGAAAGAGTGTAACCTGCTAGGATATCAGTCGACTCGGCGCGCTGTTCCTGGCTATCCTTAATGATAATTTGAGAATCTGAATCGTGCTGATCGCTAGCTATTTGTGCAGGATCAGGCAGCGTGCTCGGAATCATAGGCGAGCCCTGCTGGGTCACCGGCTGACTGGCCCCTAGTGTACCCGCAAACGCCTGTGTGAGGCTCATCGTCAATCCATCCGAGGCCAGGCCAGGGAACTGTGGGCGTTCTACTGAGCTGACTGTCGAATGGGTTGGTTTGGCAGGGGTCTTTGGTGCCTGGACCTCGTCTTCGTCTTCATCGTCGCTGATCACTCGATTTGGTCTCTTCCGCCGTGAAGCAGGGATGTCTACCTCATCCAATGGCATGACCTCGGACTGCTCGTCTTCTGATCCTTCGTCCTCACCGGCCTCAGAGTCAATCAATCCCTGCTCGTCCTTTTCGTCTACTTCTTCCTCATCCCCATCTCCATCGCCATTGCCTTCATCATCAGAACCGGAAAGTTCAAAGTCATCATCATCGTCGTCCTCCTCATCCCCATTCTTTCCCTCAGACACCCTCTCCTTTTTCGCAATTTCCTCCGCTTCCTGACGTGCCTTTTCAACCAGATTTTCAAGTTCATCTTCCATCGCAGCGCGCTCTTCGGCGGTTTCAATGATGATGCCCTTTGCTCGCAGCTCTTGTATCCGTTCCTGCCTTTCTTTGGCAGCTTGTTGTCTCGCCTGGAATAAGAGCGTAGCTGAGAGCTCTGCAGAATTCATAGTTTTAGTTCGTCGCGTGGGAGAAGTTATGTGAGCTAAGGCTTTCAACTTCAACAAAGATGCTGATTCTTGCATCTTTTTCGCTGGGAGATTCTCGAATGCCGCGATACGCCTGCATTTCGCAGGATCTGTGACAACTTCCAGCTCATCATCCGAATCTTCCTGTTGATGCTGAGCCACAAACTGCCGAGACAACCGTACACGGACGGGAGGCTGTGTGAGTATTTTTCGGTCAGGTTTAGTCGCCTTGAGAGGCTGCCTAGTCGTATTTTCCTTCACTTCCGCGCGTCCAACAGTGAGTTGTTGGTTCTGATCTCGGGATCGAGCCAATAGGTCCTCCACCGATGGAAAATCTTCCAGTCGCATTTCAACCTCACCCTCCTTGTCAGGTTCGTCTGCCAGTTCACCAGAGGCTTGTTTATCCGACGGACCAAGAACAGGCGAAGTCTGAGGTGTCTCCTTCCCCCTTTGCGCCTCGTTATCTGAAGAATGCTGCGAGCCGGCAGTCATGGAGGAATTCTCGGCCGCATTCGACTCCTCGGGCTGCATGAAGTTGAAGCGTGCAAAAAAGCTCTCCTTGGTGATCTTCTTCTTCGTCTGGGCCTGATGAGCCAGCTGCATATTCCTGCTCATCCGCTGAGTTTCACGGTTCATCTCTTCGAGGGCCTTCTTACTGGCCTTGCGAGCCGCTGGTCGGTGCTGCGTCAGCTTCCTTCCGGAACCATCCTCGTCGCTTTCGTCTGCAGCAGCGATCTCCGAACTGAGCTGCTCTCTCTGCGCCATCCTGGCAGCTTTCTTTTCCGCTTCAAGTCGTTCTTTTTCTTCCCGCTCCTTGCGCTTTTGCATGATGAGGGCGCGCACGCGTGGGTCGGCCTTCAATTGCATCCCATCATCATCGTCATCATCCGATCCATTGTTTGAAGGTGTAGCATCGTGCTGCTTCGCTGGAGAGGACATGAAAAGTGGAGAAAAGGAGCGGGCTCGAGACGATTCCCGGGGCGTATCATCATCATTATCGCTAAGCTCTGCTGCTTTCCGGACATTTCGGTTCCTCCTCCTAAGCCCAACCGTAGGGAGATCATCCTCATCCGACGACCCAATCTCTTCTGGGACCGCACCAGTTTCCTCAGGCTGTTCCCTCCCAGCTCGTAGAAATTTCGACACCCGTTCAAAGGCCGTTTGTCCAGTCGTCGACTCATTCAATGCACCTGTGCTAGTCTGATTCAGTCCTTGCATACGAGCCGCTAGACGGCCCTTCGGCAGCACGATATCGTCATCCTCTTCGCTGTCAGACTCCCGGGTCAATTCTCGAGGCTTCGGGATGGAGAGTTGCTTCACACTTCCATTGTTGGACTCGGAGTCGCTGTCGAAAGCCGCCAGAATGGCCTGGATCTTCCTTCCTGGCGTGAGTAACGGCGAGCCTGTGGGGGACTCGGAACGCGCCGTCCGTGGTGTGGAGGGGGACGACATAATGTGCTAAATGTAGTTATACGGTGATAGGCATGACAGAAAAGATCAATCTATCCTTGAGAAACAATTTCAGTTCGCCTCGTTTTGAGGATATTGTGCTAGGTCATGGAATGAGTGGGCGGAGAAGCTCCGACAACGCGAGGCGCGTCTGGTACGCGTCCACTGATAGGCTTATCAGCACGTGATTGATTTCGACGATAAGATAAGAATCAAGATGGATAGTTACAGCCATAGAGAAAAGTGACCAAATGGCACTGGAAACTTGAAGGGTATGAAATCGGCTGTGGTTACGCGTTATCTTGCTAGACGACTACAAAAATCAATTCAATAATGACCTGTCATTTCCATTTCTGAAGGATAGTAAAAACTCCTATGCTAGGCTGTGTACAACGCCGATAGAACCCGCCTCGAAGAGAAAGTACAGAAACCGACGCTGTTGACAGTTCAAATGCATCGCCTTCCTATGTTCAAATTCAAAGAAAAAGTCATTCCTGCTTTGAAACCCATGGTAAACCGTTAGAAACCCCGTTTTGAACGGCCCAGCAAACGCGAAGATGACAGTCATTGACTACTATGCTCCTGCACCGAGGAAGCATTGAAACGAGACAACCACATGGTAGAAATCAGATTTCAATGTCAATCTCCAGATCCAGGGCTGCAATGTTCTCGTCGTCCATGCTGCGGTGACGGATAGTGCCGAAGCCACCCTTGGGCTGTTTCTTCTGTGTTGGGATCGCGGGCTTAGGCGTACTGGTCTTTGAAGGAGACTCAGATGCCGTACCAGGAGTCGCGTCGCGGCTAGTAATTGGCTCGGATGTCAAGCTATTTCCATTCGCATCGTAGTGGGTCCTGGCCAGGGTACGAACACGCATGAAGGGATTGGCCTGCGCTTCGCCACGAGCAACTGCTGCGGCCGCTTTCCGACTGGCTCGTCTCTCCTCCAATTGTGCACGACGCACACTTTCAGTATTGAGTTTCTGATTGCGCAGGTTCAATTCCGCAAGGCGGTCGTACTCCGACTGTTTCTCCGTCCGAGGCTTGGGCGCATTGGTACCAAAGGCAAGCTTGGGTCCTGCCAACTCCGCCAACTCTTTCTCCAGTCTCGATACCTCCTCGTCGTCCCCAGCAGCTCTGGCCTGTTTCAACAGCTTTTCGGCTTCCAGACGCTTGAATGTGCGCATCTTGTTGTCCAGTGAGCCTTGCTTGCGCAACTTCTCGTTCAGCTCTTCGTTGGTGAACTGGTGATTGAGCAAGCGGTTGATATCTGCCACCTTGGCTGCCAGCATTGACTTGGTGGCCATTTTACAGTCTTCGACTGCCATGGTTTGACGGTAGCGGTTGAACTCGGCCTTGAAGAGTATTAGCACGGTCATATGACTAAGAGAGCAGATCGAACGGGGAAGGGAAGCGTACCTCAGTGAAAGGAGAGTCAGAACAGGCTATGAAAGGAAATTCGCGCTCTGCTTTTCCATGCGCCAGCATTGCATATTGATTTGTCACAAACGACCGGCCATTTGGTCCTTCCATCGCGTAGGGTCGACCTTCAGTGAATTCTGGAGATGGTTAGAACTTCTATAACAGCGGGTAATGACTTGAATACGTACTCTTGATCAGGCAGAGCCGGTATTCATTGTTGCCAGTGTCTCTGTTGGGTCCGATATTAACACGAGCATAGCAGCCGGAAATGGCGTCGCTGAATCCAGGATAGAAGCAGACTTGGGCGAAGTTAGAGCGTCCGACTCGAGCGCGCTGGATGTCACGCAGTTCAGCAGGCGGGTCATCCTTGGGAGGCGTTGGTGTACGCTCGCGCTCGCGCTCGCGCTCGCGATTGTCCCAATCCACCTCGCTTTCCCCTTCCGCATCCTTGTCAGAGGGCCCTTCCTCCTTCGGTGGAGCCTGCTCCCCGACGGCGGTTTCGCGACGACGAAGCTCATCTCGCTTGCCCTTCTTCTCACGCTGTCTCTTGTACGCCTCGATGGCCTCAGAAGCCTCGCCGACTTTGCGACCGCCCAGTGTGGTCTTCTGTCGGGAGCTCTTGCGCTGGCCCTCCTCCAGGTCCACCACACTTGCCTTGCGCTTGGGCTTTTTCACGCGACGGGCTACATCGCGTCCGCGAGTGGCTAGGAGACGACGAAGAGCTAGATCCTGGTTGCGCCGATCGACCTCTTGCGCTCGCTCCGAGAGGATCTGCTCACGCTGGATTTCTGGCATCGCCATAATATCCTCCTTGTCTTTGGCAGAGTAATAGAGCTTCTCGTAGGGGAAGATACTAGGTTCGCCGACTGCACTTGTTCCTTCAGAGTCAGAAGCGGCCTCAGATTCAGACATGCTAGCAGATTCGAGTGAGCGGTGAGATTCGGCATCGGACCTGGCAAAAGGAGGGTGGTTAGTCGACGATTCACAGACGCGGGATGAAGGCAAAATGGGGAGGCTGGAAAGGCAGCGATGAAAAAGCCTCAATAAAGAGAAATACTTACACCTCTCCGTCTTCCTCGTCCTCGTCCTTGCGTGTCTGTGTCTTTTTGGTCTTTCGAACCGGTCTAGCTGTTCCTTTACGCGCCATGCTTGATGATGATGGAGATGATGAAGGAGCAGGAGATTCAGATTTTGGTTTGGGGGGAGGAGATGACCCCTCGTCTGAGGAGTCGCCCGCCAAAGCGAGCAGCTCGGCATCCAGCTCATCAGCCATAGTGAATTGCGCAGTGAGTGATGCCTGAGATTTCAGGTACTGTCAGAGTCGAAACACTAGGGCGAAATTGTGAGGCTGGTCAAGGTAATGAATGCACCCCCTGATCTGGAGTCGCAATTCACTGTGAGAGCTCTGGGCCCTCTCGAACTCGATGGAATTGGGGCTAAACTATGGGTATATAGAATGTATAATAGAATTGTTCCAATTGAAGGAGACAGAAGGACACAATATAGCAACTAGAAAATGTCGTATAAAAGGGTTTCGAGGGAGGAAATGGGGGTGGCGGATACTATCGAAGGAAGAGGAATGAATGAATGGACTTTGGAGTGAGTGAGAGTGAGCAGTGGAACTTTACTAAGTTAATTTAATTGGTCAAATCATGACATTCTGGCCCCAGGCAGTCAGGCACCCCATGTTGGATGCCTTGCCAAGACGGCCGTAGCCGCAAGCGCGCGTCTGTCGCTTGGACCGGTTGGACCACCTCGGAATGTTCGGTGCACTGATCGAGATGAATTCGATCGATCAAGTATCGAGTTTACCGATTCCGTGGCCTATTCTTTGAAGACCGATAGCCCTCAAGATGAAGTCGTTATCATGCTTTCGAAGGTGTACCCGACCTTCCCGGTCAACTTCACCGTTAATCCTCGACTTCCTCGCACCCTCAGTTCTTCACCACAACCAACCTCGATACAGCTCAACAAGTGCCTCTAACTCCTCAAATGGCGCTCATCAGACTCCCCCAGGCTCTAGCCCTGGATCCTCCAAACCAACATACATCCTGAGCAAGAAACAACGAGAGTACCTCGACAGTGCGCTCCGAGTCAACCAGGCCGGCGAACTGGCAGCTACTCTGATCTACACTGCGCAAACACCGCAAGTCGTGCGCTCGCATCCGCACCTACGTCCCCTGATGAAGCACATGTACGATCAAGAAGTGGGACATTTCTCGACGTTCAACAAGCTCATCGCCAAACACCGGATTCGTCCCACGGCCATGTATCCGATCTGGGAGGTCGCCGCGACGTTTCTCGGGTGGTCGACGGGAGTCATGGGACGGGAGGCCGCCATGGCATGTACGGAGGCGGTGGAGACGGAGATTGGGTCTCATTATAACGACCAAATCCGGGAGATTCTGTCATGGGAGGCGGATGCCAAGAGTCGGGGCGAGGAATTGGACGATGAATTGAAGGAGATGCTGGTAACTTTCCGGAGGATCCGGGATGAGGAGCTGGAGCATCTGGACCATGCTGTTGAGAATCATGCTAAGGAGGCGCAGCCGTATGACCCCTTGGTCAATGTGATTCGATTGGGGTGTAGGGCGGCGATCAAGATCAGTGAGCGGGTATGACAGGATGCAGTCTTCCGGGCCAGATGTATTATACGAATCAAGACGCCAAATGTACTATACTATATAATCCAAACGATAACAAGTTTATGCATGTCCGACGCGAAGACTTGACTTCAAAAACTTGCTTGGGTATATTCACGACCTGGTCCAGTCATCGGGTATCAGTAGAACGCTAGAATGCCACCGGGGCCATTCTCAATCAAACCGGACATATCCAGGAGAGTCGCACATCTTTTACTCATCTGCCTTTGCCCCCTGGTTCTTCTCCAGATACTCCAAGAATGCCTCGGAGAACCGCACGGCCTGGTAATAAACCTCCTCAAACCCATTGACACCACCATAGTAAGGATCCTGCACCACCTCGCCACCGCCGACACGATTATGCAGCACACCCCCGGGGCCAAAATCACCAAACATCCTCACCTCCGCAACCTTCGGTGTCAGCCCACCCCCAGGCTTCGATGCCGACACAACAACGGACTCCCGCACATCTAGCAAGTCACGCAGGTTAGACTTGTCCATTGCGAGGAGGTAGTCAAATTTCAGAAAGTCTTCTTTGGTGATCTTCCGGGCCGCGTGCTCGTAGTTGGTGACTCCGTGGCGGTGGAGGGTAGACATGGTTCGCGAGTCTGGGGGTTCGAGGGTATGATACGCTGCTGTGCCGGCCGAATCGATCTCATTGATTAACGGATGAGAGCTGGCCATGTTCCGGAAGACTCCTTCGGCCATTGGGGAGCGGCCTGTTGCAGTCTGTCAGACGGTGGCCTGGGGGCTTGAGCGACAAGGTTGGGGTTGTTCAGCTTACAGATATTCCCCAAACACACAAAGAGTACATTGACTCTACGTCTGGCCGAAGAATATTTTAAATTCGTCATCGTTGATACGGGTTGGTACTTGGTTGAGTCTTCGGCGAGGAAATTGCTATGCCAACTGGTCGAATTATCAATAGTGATAACGATTATGCCTTTTTACACCGCTTTCAGTTACTTCAGTCATTAGACTCATTATTACTCCGTAGTTTGTACACTTTGTTAAACAACGCCTTTCCGTCACCATTTGATTTGATTGATGTTGGTTCTATTTGCCTAGGATTTGTATGCCTGCATTATGATTCGAACCTCCCCAGCAGCTAAAGTTTGACAACCAGGAGACGCGAGCGGCAGCGAGCACCGACTACTTGTCAATCTACTGCCCCTAAACACTATGCAGTCGCCAGTGAGATTGCACAAAATTTACATGCCTGAAGTGTATACTTGGTTTTGACACAGAGTAATACACTGTACAACACAAGGTGATGAAACAGCCTGAATCCTGATCGATGGCTTGTCAATGGATACCTCCATTAGTTTTCGGGGTCGCACTACTCCGTACTGCAACATATTCTGCAGTTGGAGAGAGGCTGAGAGCGGGGCATGGACAAGCCCAGAAGTGTGATATAACCAGTAACCGTGGTAACGCTTACCTTTTAAAATACGGCTGATAATCCTCCTCTTCCCATAACCAACACAGTGTGACCACCCCATTCTCCAACATCACAGCAATGAGTCAAGTAAATACGCTTGCCTCCGATACGACTCGGTCCAGCCTTTTCTGCGCAGTCAAAAGGAGGGATCTCCCTACCGTCAAGCATCTCCTGAAGACGAGCGACCATATTATCAACGCCGAAGACGATACCGGCACGACCGTACTCGGCTATGCTGCACGGTTGGGATACACGGAGATGGTGAGGCTGCTACTCTCGTCGCCCGAGATAGATGCAGACCCCTCGGACGGAGAGGAAATGACACCGCTATCATGGAGCGTAGAGAATGGCGATGTGGAAATAACTCGGATGTTGTTGGATCACGAAGATGTCGACCCCAACTACCAAGGCAGAGCCGACGTCACACCGCTTATTTACGCCGTGACGAATGGGAGAACGGAGATTGTCCGGATGCTCCTCGACACGGGCCGAGTCGAAGTTGACCTCCAGGATATTGACAAACGCACGGCCTTATCGTATGCGGCGGAGCGAGATTGGGCGTCCGAGATAGTGCGGCTGCTGCTTGAAGTCGATGATATTATTCCTGATCTGGAGGACTGGTTCGAGCAATCGCCCTTGATCTGGGCCGCCATGGGAGGGTGTGTGGAAAATGTCCGCCTGCTGCTGCAGCATCCTGGGGTGAACCCGAACTACAGTGACAAAGAAAACCGGACCCCATTGTATCATGCGGTTTACGACGGTGCCATAGATCTGGTGAGATTATTACTCGAACACGACCAAGTTAATCCATTAGCAAAGCGTAAGCATGGGATGGCCCCTATAGATTTGGCGAGGGAAAAGAACCAGTGGGAAATCCTGAGACTGCTGGAGGAAAAGATAGCCCAAACCGGAGCAATATCGTCCAGTGATGATGAAATATAAAGGAGGAAAGACTGTCATCGAGTCCATATCACGATGTTTTTGTATAGCGGTATCGGTTATTTCATATCTCCTATCTTCGGATATCGTGAGCTCAATCTAAAAGTGGGCTTACCAGGTCTATTCACAGTCAATCCCGGATTCCCGATATAGATTGAATGGATTGCTAGAGAATAACTGCACACACAAACGGGCCTGGTTACTAGAGAAAGCCCCCATCACCCAGGGCCCTTGAGATCAATCCCACTCTATCAGCCATGAGTATATCAATACCAGCCGCCGCTTGCACCTAACACACCGTCAACAAGCTATAACAAAAGGAGGAATGGGTACGGGGACAAATCCTCTCACTGACTTTAGCATTCTCCGGGACATTATTCAGGAGTCCATACGAGCCGCACACCAGCCCGGATTGCTTAACATAGCCAATAAGCCTGGGACAGCAGACGAGGGTCTCCGACGCGAACACCACGCCCGCCAAGCCCCAGCGGTGCGCGAACCGAACCGCGGCTTTTAAACTGGATGCTCGGGCCTCGAGATCCGTCACGGGGGGTTTGCCGGCATTCGTGATGAACATCACGGGGTATATCTGCTGCTTGAAAGCGAGGAGGATGCAGATTTCCGGGGTGAAGGAGGAGAGGATTATGGTCCGGTTGGAGGCGTGCAGGAGGATCTTCTCTAGGATTTTGTCGATGAAGGTGTTGATTTCGATGGCGACTGGTGCGACGCCGGCTTCGGCGGCTTCGTGGGGTCTTGGATATTCTTACCGCGCGGTGGTTAGCTCGTGTCAACTGTCGAGTTGTGCAGTGGGCTGCTTACTTATTTCAATGTTCAGACCGATCGACTCGGGGAGTCTGGTGAGTACATCGTCCAGTGTGGTGAAAGAGCCCTGGATGAAGTCGCCGCGTGTATTCGGCTTGAAGCCCTTATTTCTAAAGTCGACGGTGTGCGCCATTCTATCGCGGATCTCAGCTCCTAGCCCAGAATCTCCCGTGAGGGACTGAGAGCGTGTACGTCTGCCCCGAAGGGGCCTCTGTGCATCTTGAGTACCAGGGCAGGATACTGGGCCAGTCCGCGGGAATTGGAGCTTGCTGGCGTGCATAAACTAGAAACGTGAGTTTAGTCGGGTCCAGTCTGAATGTATCTTACCTGTTCAACTGTCAGATCATGAATCGGAATGTCCGTCCCTGATTCACTTAGGGAAAAGTCATGATAGACAACGGGGACCAAGTCCCTTGTCAGTTGCACATCTGGTCATCCTTAGTACGCAGTCAAAGAACCATCCGAGAAGTTGGATTTACCGAACTATAAGAGAGGTCAGCGTCATCCCTTTAAATCAGTGAGTATGTTACCTCAACATAAGTGGCGCCTTGCTTTGCAGCGGAGCGGAATGACTGGACATGTATGTTAATCGACTGTGGCCTGGCAGGAGCCCATCGCGTACCTCAATCGTATTCTCCCCAAGCTGAAGATAGCTGCGGTTGGGAGTATTCTGACCGAGTCCTTTTATTCATCAGAGGATTTTCCGAGAGAATGAAGCGGAGCTGATACCTCTGTGACCGACAAGTTGTAAGCTGCTCGTCGTAGACATACGAGTCTCCCGTCTGGGAACATTCAGTGCAGTCATTGGCCTTGCTATTAGGAAGGTAAAAGTTACGGTACCCAGCACACTCAGTGT
The DNA here is from genome assembly GCA_004769165.1 of Aspergillus cejpii. Taxonomy (NCBI): domain Eukaryota; kingdom Fungi; phylum Ascomycota; class Eurotiomycetes; order Eurotiales; family Aspergillaceae; genus Aspergillus; species Aspergillus cejpii. Next base: position 1,862,621 of record SMSW01000006.1, read on the forward strand.
GTCCTTCTCAAGTATCGGTATTGTGCGTTCCCTGAGAAGGCTCTCCCTATGCGTCCCGAAGCAATCGCTGAGGCCTCTCAATAAGGCCACACCACTTCCCAGGAGCTCTCGTTGTCCTTCTGCATGCAATGAACCTGCGCGATACAACCTGAAAGCCAGCCAAGATTTGTCAGGATCAGAGACGGGGAAAATGAACGGTTCGTTAACCATATCATTCAATATGGGCAGTTCTACCGCTCGACTCGGAACACTCCCTTCGGAGACGGACACTTCAAGAGCTAGGGAGCCGCTTGTGGGAGTGTATCCTTGCGAGGGGTTCAACACAACGGCCTTGACCCGGCTGCCTCTCTGTATCGCACCGAGGCTAACGATGACATGACTGCAATCGGGGAGAAGAGGGGCCTGTGTCTTGGAAACGGGCTTCACAGGTATACTAGATCTGCAATGGCTGATCGTATCCCAAGGATCCAGCATTTCGGCCACGGTAAGATGGCCTCTCAGAGCGGCATGTTCTTTGGCAGTCCAGCCCATATAGTCGACTATATCTTGTCTCGCTCCCGCTTGCAGAAGAAGCTTTGTCACCGCTTGGTGCCCTTGTGCACATGCAATGAATGAAGGCGTCCACCCGCGGACGGTCTCGGGAGCGTCGAGATACTCAACCCAGCCTGTCTTCAGGAGAATATCAACGGTTTTCTCATTTCCCGTCTGGGCTGCCACATACAGGGCAGTCTCCCCTTCGGCGGACGGCACGTGGCTGGAGTGTCTCTTGCTGAGTAGGTGGATTAAGTCCGTATACTCATACCTGATGGCAATGAATAGAAGTTCGTCCAGTAATGTAGCCAGGGTGGCTGCGTTCTGGCTGCTCGCTTTGCTTTCCTGGTCGAGGGCAGTCAGAAACATATCTGCGATGGCTGTATGATTGTTTATAATTGCGTAGTGCAAAGGTGTATATCCCTGGGAGTCGACCAACAAGACCAATGAGGCGTAGCCCATATCACGGACGGGGGAAGACTCCAGGACTGACTGACAGATACCTTGCAGACCATATAGTGCACCGTAGTGAAGACAGGTGCGGCCAAGGACGTCTTTCGCCAGAAAAGCATTTCTTCTCTGGCGATCAAGTAGCTGGACAGCATGAGAGAAGCAGCGGGATATTGCCTCATCGCAACGCTTCCTATGGTTGCAAAGTGAGGTGACCTGCACTTCGTCATGTCCTTCCAGGGTGCCACTTCTACCCAAATGGGAGATCATATCGATCAAGATGTTGATGTCTATCTCGACGCCGTATTTCTGGAATGCTTCTAACAGCAAGAAATCCACAGACTGTTTTGAACCGTAGGTCACAGAAAGCTGCGCCAATTCGTAAACAAGCTCCCTAAAGCGTGGATTGCCTGCTCCTTGATCAAGGGACAGCTTCTTCAGGAGGGTGTCCAGCTTTGATGGCCGATCCTCTAAGACGGCGCATCGCAGCTGACAGGAGACGGCAGTCTGAGGTGATTGTCCACGAAGACTTTTAAGGGGTGTGTCATTCCTTGTTGAACCAAGCAACAGTGAGCAACGGATGTCTGCTATCAAGTTTCTCAAGGTCTCAGCGTGTCTTTCGCACCAGGCATCACAGTCAGCCTTCCTTTCAACCCACTTCGACTGATACTCGCGTAATTGTCCGGGCAAAGCGTTCCTCTCCACCTTGGAATAGATCCTATTGACAGCTTCTGCGTTCACTCGATAGTACCACTGCAGCTTCTTGAAATCGTTGCTGACTTCCATCACTGCACTGAGAAGTTCCTGGAGCTGGCAGCAGTCCAGATGCTCTGCAATTGATGCCTCATGCCTTTCAAGTGGCAGGCCAAAATTCAAACCTATTTCGTCTTCTCTCCAGTGTAGAAACTGATCCTTCTCGTCGTGGAATTTGCTTATTGTATCAATGCCGCGTTCCAGGGATAAGAGGACCCCTGAAAGTATTATTAGAAAGATTCAACAGAGACGGAACAGACTCACCTGTGAAATCTGGGATTGATTTCTTATGTTTTGCTTCCCTGACAGCTGTGTTCAACATGCTCTTTAGCGAGCCATACGGAAGATATGAAGACGCCCATTCTGGGACCTGGTAACGGTGGAAATCCTGACCGAATCTCATGATTCTATCTGGGAGATAACTGAAAAGATAAAAACCTGCAAAGAAAGGTAGAAAATTGATCGTGAGATGCAGACTTACCTGACCTCTCTATGGCTGTTAAATGAATATAAAGAAGACCAGGAATGTCAATCAGGGGGCTCTTTTGTTAAATACCCCACCATCAGCTGTTCTCAGACTCATACTGCCAGATATTGATTGAATCTACCAATTAACTGGATAAATGTGGCTCTGATGCATGCAGCTAACTTGACCTGGGGTTAACAAAGACAAGGGAATGGTTGGACACTGTCAGAAGTACTATGTAGAACAGAGTAAATGCTACTCATGAAGACTAGGAAAAGAAGACTCCTTCTAGGGATGTATTTCAATAAGCCTATGTCGGGTACTAACTCATTGTGCTGTCTTTGGATCTCATTATGTAGCCCTAGTTTTTGCGCAAGGAAAATGCAGGATATCAGTGCTCATTTCAATGGGACCAGGGCAATCTGACTGTCCACTGAAAGGAGGGTCCCTATATCAAGCCATATGACTGGGTTTGTCTAGGGCAATATCAGAGTCAACACAGGGAGAAGAAGGCGGAAAGTTCTGTTCATTCTTCACCGGGCAGATGATTGATGACACTCAAAAGCTCCTCGAAAGCGATAGCCAGATCATCCATCAGGTCAGGACGCTGCTGTAAGTGATTTCCAAAATCACCATGTGTATACTCCTTGTCGCATTTCATTCTGAGGTGATCCGCCGCAGCCAGAATACGTAGGGTTTCAATATCAGCATACAGCGCCGTGACCTGAAGGAGATGTGGCCCTTTGAGCCGGGGACAAACGGAGTATTCATGCCATCGATCCAGAATTAGCCGTAAGACATTATGGCTGTTATACGTGATCGCGGTCGTCAGAGCCGTAGCATTATCGGTGGATATAGCATTGATATCTGCGCCATATTCGAGCAGTAGCATGGCAAAACTGGCATTATCGGTGCGTGCTGCGTGGATCAATGCCGTCTTCCCATCTGTTCCACAGGCATCTACGTCCGCACCAAAGTCAAGAAGGCTTTTCAGCAGCAAAACGTCCGTGGCGTTGCGCGCGGCGCAATTGAGGGGGCTGCCTTTCTTTTCGCCGGGAATCTGGAGGTCAGTGTGTGCGCCTGCTTCAAGAAGTAAGCGAACCGCGACTGTCCGGCCCTGTGCGGCCGCGTTGGATAAGGGACCAGATAACTGGACGTCCGTTATATTGGGGTCTGCGCCGTGGCTTAACAGAGTGACTATGGCTCGTGTATCTCCTCGTGCTGCCGCCCAGGCCAGCGGTGTTCGCCCCATTGCATCCACTGCGTTAATATCACCAGGATTCCTGAAGATTTCGTCTTCCAGGTCCAGCGTCGACAGTTCTAAAACGATCTTATGAATCTTCGTAAATCCCGCCTCGTCGATAAAGTCTTCGAGATATCCATCCTTGGTGATAGTGCGAAGGGCATCGACCGCGCTTTCAGAAAGTCCGCCTTCAAGCAGAAAATGACAAGCCTTGTTCCTTGGGCTGTTGTCACTGGTGGCGATCGGCCGATAGTCTGGATCGGCACCGGCTTGTATTAAGAACCTGCATGTCTCGTACTGTTTCCCGTAGAGAGCCCATCGAAGGACGGAATAGCCTCGCGTGGAGCTGATATCGCGGGGTGAAGCTAATCCATTCTCAAAGAGATGTTGGAGCCCTTTAATATCGCCGCTTAAGGCAAAACTAATGCACTGCGCCGTGTCCGGAACCCGTCTGAGTGTATCGAGTTGCAGGAGGGTCCCGATATTCGGCTGATAACCCGCTTGCAGTCTGAGAATAGTGGATGATAGAAACCCTAGAGGAAACCAGTATTCCAACGATAAAGATCTGGCCCTGGACTTACCGCAGGAATCGACAGTGCATTTTGGACTAAAGAGCGGCAGGCCAGCATATCCAATGAACAGACGGCCAAGTACACGGCTCAAGAGCGCAGGACTGGTTGTTTTTCGGTGCGAATGGCAGGCACATGAGCATCCTGGCCGGCAAGCTGTGGCGAACGGTGTTACTCGGATAGCAATGCCGTACGATCGTGGTGTTATTGTGTGAGTCTCTTTGGATGGTAGAACCTGTCGCTTTCTTGCAGTTGACATGTCGTATGATGAACCCACTTGTATGAGCTGGCTGGCCTTGACCTGATCAGCCTGTACGCGTAACATCTGTTCGACTCTAGCTATACGCTCATCCACGGCAGCAAGACCGTCGAGGAAGTTCATTTTGAGGGCGAGTTGCTCCTTTGAAGACTGCATCGCAATAGTCGAGATCGCTTGGATTTCGAGCCGGATTTTCATCATATCTTGCCTAGTCTTGAGTTTGAGAAGGGAGTTTTCGCCATGGTTTTGGATCACGTACGAGTTGGAAGTCCCCAGAATGATATTGATATTGGCTTTGATGGTTCGGATATCCTCTTGCAGCGTCTGCAGTCTCCCCTGCTCCTTTTTCCATGCATGTGCTCTAAAGATGGAGATTCGAGATGCGCGGCAGGCAATGGTTAGCTGGTCAACAATATTTTTGATTTGAAGTAATTGATTGTTTCCTTGCTTGAGAATATGAGGAAGAGCTGATAACTTGCTCTCAGGCAGACAAGTCCGGTCATCAATGAGGGATGATAGTTGAAGAAGGACAAGGTTAAGATCAGCAACTTCATTATTCACAGCATGAAGCCGACCAGGTAGGTTTTGACAAAGGGATCGCAGGTCAGAAAGAGCAGAACATGTTTGTTTAGCCAGTGTCATAATGGCGATAATGCTTGCACTGATAGAGAGGGGATCCATGATGATTGATGCTATACAGAGTAATGTCGAGTCAGGACTCTAGAAGCAAGATATAACCTGCTACCTTACCTTTTAGAATCCAGCATAGTTGTATCAAAGTTGGATGGGCAGTAGAGTCAACTTATGAGTAGAAATTCCTCAATTCAGAATTTGTTCTTGTCTGTTGGCAGATGCATCTAGCCGATGTGTCTAATCTCTGTGAAACCAGACCTTTCTGCAGTGGTTACAGACTCAAGGATGAGAGATTATTCCTTCTGATTATTCTCAGGGAAAGAGAGAGTAATAGTCAGAGTTGAAGCTGTTCACTATAAAATGATTGTAAATGTCCTAGAGCTTCATATCTCTATGTCTGTGTAGCTATACAGCTACACAGGACTGACACTGTGATAATCAACTCTACTCTGTGTTTCTATAATGAATGTCATCTAAAGGAAATAAATCTAATTATATCTCTTGATTCTTGAGATTCTCATCTAATTCTTTATCCCCAGATCCCCAGATGGAGTCTTGACTCTTGTCACCTGGGATACAGTCTTGGCAAGCCTCCATACAGATTTGTTGTCTCCATCTTTCTACTCAATTTATCACTTCTGATCATATCATCTCATCTGAATCTACAGAGTATCTACGGAGTAGACTTCAAGATAATACTCTCCTGCACTGCCTCGGATTCGTATTTCATCGTTCCTTGGTTGAAATCCTTTACTTCGCTCCCATCCTTTACCCATCACAGCCACCACCAGTGGCGCTGCAGTTTTTGCGCATGGCAGGCAGCAGTTGACGGCTTGACACTCAGAACTTGCTTTTTTTTTTCTTTCATCCTCATCGATTCATTGTCATCCTCTTCTTGTATTCCGATTTCCGAGACTCATTTATCTACTGGCTGTCTTGGAGGTTTCAAATCCTCGCCTCCAGAAAACTGCCCGATAGATTAACCTGCGCTCCTGGCGCATTCTCCCACCACACCTCTTCCCAGGAATTCAGGGATATCATTGTTCGCAATGTCCTATAACCGACTAGGTCAGTTGGTTTCTTCTCCCTGTGTTACATGGTTGTTGTTATTGCAGTGCGGCCGTATCCCCGCATTGCTCGTCTTTCTGAAACATAATCCCCGAAGAGCCATGGAACGTTGGCGCATATTTCCTGGGAACGCCTTTGGCTCTCTGCTGCAATTGTTTACTGACATCGCTCTATAGACCCCTATGCGGAGGATGGCCATCGTTCGCCCCCAATGAACCCTCATCGTATAGACGACCGAACAACATCGCCTGGTCAGCCATTGAATGGCTACCAGCTCTCAGATAACCCATACATGCACGACCATCTACCGATGCCTTCCAGCGACCGTCTGGCGGAGCAACCCACTGTGAGCTATCATCCAATTGACTCAGTAATCGAAGTGATCGTGGCCATGAGTTGACATTTACATCCCAGTACTCTGTAGAGCGAATCCCCAATTCCCACGGTCATAACGAAGCCTACGAGCAACATCATCCTGAGAATTACCCCGGCTACAATTACACCGTGGACCCGGAAGCACACCACGACGCATACTATACCCAACCTTATGAGCCAACGGCCACACCTCATGACGATTACGACCTAGGGCAGTATCATGATCAACAACAGCCCTACCAAGATGACCGTGTCCCCATCTTACAGCCAGATATCCCTTTCGAACCCGACCCGTATAACGAGGAGTACCACGATGATCCTTCCCTCGCACAGACTCCAAGCCCGGCTCCCATCCGGCGCTGGAAGACAGTGAAGGAGGTGCAACTCTTCCATGGTAACCTCGTCCTGGACTGTCCCATCGCGCCAAAGTTGCTCAGTCAGGTTCCTCATGCCGAACCCCCTGGTCGTGACGAATTCACTCATATGCGCTACTCGGCTGCGACTTGCGATCCAGCGGATTTCTACGAGGAGCGGTTCACCTTGCGCCAGAAACTGTTTGCAAAGCCTCGGCACACGGAGCTCTTCATCGTGATTACGATGTACAACGAGGATGACTTCCTGTTCGCCCGAACGTTGATCGGTGTCTTTAAAAACATCGAGTACATGTGTTCACGGACGCACAGTAAGACCTGGGGCAAGGATGCTTGGAAGAAGATTGTGGTCTGCGTCATCAGTGACGGTCGTGCCAAGATCAACCCGCGGACACGGGCCGTGTTGGCCGGTCTGGGTGTCTACCAGGATGGTATTGCGAAGCAGCAGGTCAACGGCAAGGATGTGACCGCCCATATCTACGAGTATACCACGCAGGTCGGGCTCGAGCTCAAAGGAACCCAGGTCCACATGAAGCCGCGCAACGGTGCCCCAGTTCAGATGATTTTCTGCCTGAAGGAGAAGAACCAGAAGAAGATCAACTCGCACCGTTGGTTTTTCCAAGCATTCGGCCGCGTGCTGGACCCCAACATCTGCGTGCTGCTGGACGCAGGAACGAAGCCTGGACGTGATTCAATCTACCAGCTCTGGAAGGCCTTTGATGTGGAACCCATGTGCGGAGGAGCCTGCGGTGAGATCAAGGTCATGTTGTCGCATGGAAAGAAACTGCTCAATCCACTGGTGGCCGGGCAGAATTTCGAGTACAAACTCAGCAACATTCTCGACAAACCCCTGGAATCAGCGTTTGGATTCATCTCCGTGCTCCCGGGTGCTTTCTCCGCATACCGATACATTGCGTTGCAGAATGACAAGAACGGCCAGGGTCCCTTGGAGCGTTACTTCCTGGGGGAAAAGATGCATGGTGCCAACGCGGGTATTTTTACGGCTAACATGTACCTGGCCGAGGATCGAATCTTGTGTTTTGAAATCGTGACCAAGCGCAAGTGCCGCTGGCTTCTGCAGTATGTCAAGTCTTCCACAGGCGAAACCGACGTGCCTGATCGCATGGCGGAGTTCATTCTGCAACGGCGGCGATGGCTGAATGGGAGTTTCTTCGCGGCCGTCTATGCAATTGCCCACTTCTACCAGATCTGGCGAAGCGACCACAGCTTTATGCGAAAGTTCATGCTGCTCATCGAGTTCATCTACCAGACGATCAATATGATCTTTGCGTGGTTCAACATTGTAAGTTTTTCGTCTCTGATGCCGCCAACCTACCATCCGACGCTAACATCCACATAACAGGGAAACTTCTTCTTGGTCTTTCACATTCTCACTACTTACCTTGGCGATAAGGACCTCCTTGGCACCGTGGGCAAAGTGTTGGGAGTGGTTTTCGAATGGCTCTATCTGGCAACCTTGGTGACTTGCTTTGTCCTGGCACTTGGGAACCGTCCCGGCGGCTCGAACAAGTTTTATATGACAATGGTCTACTTCTGGAGTGGCATCATGATCTACCTGACCTTTGCAGCCATCTTTGTGACTGTGAAGTCGATTCAGAAGGAGGTAGCCGAGGATTCTTTTTCCGTCGGGGATTTGTTCAGCAACAAACAATTCTTCTCGATCATTGTCTCACTCGGGTCGACGTATGTCATGTGGTTACTTGCCTCACTGATTTTCTTCGATCCTTGGCACATGTTCACCTCGGTGAGTCTCCTGGTTGCACCTCAAGGCCTTGCGCTAACGTTACGTAGTTCATCCAATACATGCTGCTTACACCGACGTACATCAACGTACTGAATATCTACGCCTTCTGCAACACCCACGACATCACGTGGGGTACCAAAGGAGACGACAAGGCCGAGAAGCTGCCTTCGGCGAACCTGAAGCCCGGCGGCAAAGTGGACGTCGATATCCCGCAGGACGACGGGGACTTGAACGCGCAGTACGAGGCCGAACTAGCTAAATTCGCGCAGAAGCCGCCCAAGGAAACCAAGACGATCTCGGAGGAGGAACGCCAGGCCGATTATTACAAGGGATTCCGCAGTGCGGTCGTGCTCGTCTGGGTTTTCTGCAACTTTGCCCTGGGCGCCGTGGTGCTGAGCGCGGCTGGCCTGGAGCGAGTAAGCAGCAAAGACGGCACCAAAAACACCACGGATGATGAGAGAGCCGCCATCTACATGGCGGTGGTCCTGTGGAGTGTGGCTGGCCTTTCGATCTTCAAATTTCTGGGCGCCATGTGGTTTTTGGTCGTTCGCATGGTATGTAATCTTCTTCCTGTTTTTTTTCTGATACTAACATGGAATAGTTCCGGGGTGTTTGATTTGTCCATTTCAGCATTTTATCCATGGCATCTCGCGACTTTCTACTTATGTATCATGGTACCACTGCGGGTTCAATGGTACTCCTATGACACTTTTACATGACGATGAATTATGATTTCACTGTTTGTAGATTTTTTGATGTCAATGAAGAACAAAATATGATGTATGATGTAGATATTGATATAGCAGCTACGTGTAGATTATGATATATTTGCACTCGACAAGTGTTGAAGATTGAAAAGAGCTTCCATGTTTACAATTTGGAATATAAGATTATAAATCTCGCAGATAATCAATAAGAAGCATCATTGGTCTAGTGGTAGAATTCGTCGTTGCCATCGACGAGGCCCGTGTTCGATTCACGGATGATGCATTTCTTTTTTCGAAATATATTTTTTTATTTCAATCCATGGACTCATTTAAACACAACAACATGGTAGTGGTACTCCATAATTCAATCTACCAGAAATACGGACGGAGTACGGAGTATATACTCAGATATTCTTCGACTGCACACAAACCGCAATCCCCGCCAACACCATCCCCATCCCCAACCACGTCTCTTTGGCAATCCCCTTCCGCTCAACATACCACTCCCCGAGCACGGTGAACAAGAACGCACTTGAATTCGCCAACGGTACGGTCAGGGATAATTCTACCATTAATAGGATTAGCCTGACCCGCATACCAAGTGAGGAGATAAGGGGGGGATATACCATGTTTCCCAACCAGTAAAAAAAACCAGATACTCCCCGTGAGATTGATGACCAGCGGGACTGCGTATGCGGGTGTGCGGAGTAGATTCACCACCGTGTAGAATAAACTGGTGATTTTGGTTTTGAGGGTTGAGGAGAGTGAGGTTTGGGGATTCATCCATGCTGGGGTTGGGGTTGTAGCTGGGGATTCGCTTGTGGTGTTGGAGGGATGGCCCAGTTGTAATTCCTGTGTGTTACTGCTACTGCTGCTGCTGGTGCTTTCTTCCTGACGGGCGTTGAAATCCGCAGCGGCGCGTCGGATAAATGGGGTCGTGAAACCCCATGCGACGCCGACGAGGAGGAAGGAGAGGACGTAGTTAAAGATGGAGGGTTGGTTGGTGTCCATTGTTGTTCTTTTGTTGAGGTGGTTCAGTCTGTCTTGAGTCCTTGACTCTGGTCAATGGTTGTCAGGAGAGTTGGTGCTTGGTCGAATTGGGATGTTGATCTGATAAGATAAGATAAGAGATCAATATCTGTCAGCTGTCACTCTGACTCTGACTCTGTTAGTGTCAGTGTCAACCATGTGGACGTAGTTGAATGCATCGTCCTTTTAGAGATGAAATCTTATTGCTTGACCTATGAAGCTCACACAGTGGGTGAGTGCGACACTGCGGATTTCCTTAGTTGGCTCGATTCGGATGAACTGGAAGATGGACTTCGCGTTTTCGACATCGCCCGACTCCTCTCTATTGGACCAGCGATAGAAATTCGCGGCAATATGATTGAATTCCGCATGACATAGGCTCATAGCTGTCACTTTGACGGAGTTTCTCGCTCGAATTCCCGTGATATTTCCATTTTGGGAATTTTCCGTCGGTGATTTTGTCGAGACCGAACATCCGAATATCAAAACACCGAAATTCAAAGCTGTATACCTTCGACCAGGGATGTGATCGTTGGGGATAAAAGGAGTGATGTTCCCCATCAAGATGGATTTCCATCATTCAGTATACCAGTTCTACTGCTTCTCTAGTATTGACTCTCGAGATGGCTTCTCAGCATGACCTGGTGGATGAGAGGCAGACTCCATCTGAAGGTTCCGGAGAAGCAGAGAAGAATACAGCTCTAGTCCATGAAGATGAATTTCCTGAAGGAGGACGGAGAGCTTGGGGTGTAGCTATTGGGAATGCCGGGGTGATGTTCTGCACACTCGGCCATATGAATACTTGGGGGTAAGCTCCCCTGTCCCTGTTATGGATTTCAAACTGACGCTCTTTAGTGTCTACCAAGCATACTACAAGGTCAATCAGCTTGCCGGCCATTCTCCCTCAGCTATTGCCTGGATTGGATCCCTGCAAGCATTCTCCATCTTCGCCGCTGGTCTCGTCGGCGGCCCTCTGTTTGATCGCTACGGAGCAAAGGTGATCGCCCCCTCGGCCCTGGTATACATTTTCAGCATCTTCATGACCAGCCTGTGCAAGGAATACTGGCAGTTCATGCTCGCCCAGGGAGTCCTCGGCGGACTGGCCAACGGCCTCACCATGTCCCCATCCATGGCCGCAACACCGCAGTACTTCAAAGAGAAACGCGGCGCAGCCATGGGCATCGCCATCGCAGTCTCCTCCCTCGGAGGCGTCATCCTCCCCATCGCCCTGAACCGACTCCTCACACACACCGACCTCGGCTTCGGATGGTCCGTCCGCATCATCGCCTTCATCATCCTCGGCGTCCTCCTCCCCTCCTGCATCCCGATCAAAGCACGCCTCCCCCCACGGAAGAGCCAGTTCTTCCTCCCGTCCGCGTTCAAGGAACCCTCTTACACCCTGCTCGTCGCCTGCTTGTTCTTCCTCTTCCTGAGCATGTTCCCGCCCCTCTTCCTCGTCCCCAGCTACGCCCTGTCACAGGGGATGAGCACCTCCCTCGCATTCTACACCCAGTCGATCCTCAACGCCGCCTCGTTCCCCGGCCGCGTCCTCCCGGCCATCCTCTCCGACAAGCTCGGCCGCCTGAACGTCCTCGCCGCCGCGGGGATCAGCAGCGGCATCCTCGCGCTCTGCTGGCAGCGCGTCCAGGGCAACGCGGGAGTCATCGTCTTCGCCGCCGTGTACGGCTTCTGCTCCGGCGCTATCATCTCGGGCACGTCGGTGAGCTTGGCCTCGTGTCCGAAGGACCCGAAGAATATCGGCACGTATCTGGGCATGGGCATGGGGTTGGGGTCCTTTGCGGCTTTGATCGGGCCTCCCATCAGCGGCGCCCTGGTGGATCGGTATCATGGGTTTGCGCAGGTGGCGGATTTCTGTGGTGTTATTGGTCTGTTTGGTGGGTTTTTGGCTCTTGTGGCCAAGGTGGTGTCTGGTCATTCTTTGTTCTCGAAGTCGTGATTGCATTCAAGAAGTGGTTATAGGGGAGATTGTATAGTAGCTGTCGCCGCTCAATAGATTTTAAATTAAGGTCTGATCTGATGGTAGGAATGTCAAGTCATCTTCAAGGTAAGTGTAGAGGATATCTCGCAATATACAGTAGACACTACCGATACAGCTTAGAAAACCCATTCTCCGGCGGCTGCAACCAGTTCCTCTCATCATACTCCCATCCATCCGCCCCCTCGATGACATGAAAAGCATACGCAAACCGGCTCCGGGGACTCATATTCCTCTCACTCTTATGCAGCACATTCCCATGGATCAACACCAGCGACCCAGCCTTGACGTCTAGAACCTCCACATCCTCCTCTTTGACTTCCCGATCCTCCTCCTCAACCACCCCGCTCGGCACCCTCGGCCCCTCATTCTCCACAAACTCCGTCCCAGCCACCTTCCCATCCTCAACCCTCCTCACAAACCGCCTCCTGATCCCCCGCCGATGCGACCCCTTCCACATCCCCAGCGTAGCATTCCCCGGCCCCGCGTCCTGCAGCGCAAACCACCACCCCACCGCCGACGGCGGGTTCGTATACAGGAACTCCGAGTCGCGGTGCGGCGGCACCGCGCCCCCGATCCCGGGCTGCTTGCAGATAACCATACTCTGCAGGACGCGCGGGTCCGTGAACCCGAGCGACTTGGCGATAGCGGCGTTGCGCGCGCTCAGCGAGACGTCCTCGAAGGGCCGGGAAAGTGTGTGCAGCGAGTGTCCGATCTTGTTGATCGCTTGCTGCTTTGGTCTGAGGAGGACGGGTTTCCCTGTCGTTGGGTCGGGGTCCGTGGAGAAGGCGTCCGGCTCGAAGAAGAAGCGGATCTTGTCGCCGGAGGTGAGGAAGTAGTCGTCGCCGACGTGGGGGTCGTTGGTTGTGGAGGATTCGTCGTCGCCGGTGGTGAATCGGGTGAGGGGGTGGGTGTCTAGAGGGAAGGTGTCGAGGAGGGTGTTGGTCTCGGTGAGGAGGGAGTCGATTTCATCTGGAGTGAGGAAGTTGGGGATGACAAGGTAGCCATTTTCGTGGAAGAAGGAGAGTTGCGATGGAGTGAGGCCTTCCATGATGACTGGGGAGTTGGCTATATGAAGAGATAAAGAGAAAGTGGGATGATGAGGGAAATGCGGGGGGTAAGATCTGGCTTATCACTGTAGTCGATAGATGATAGTAAGACTGTAAGATTTAATCGGTTGATGAGCTGATGAGATGGAGATAGATTTGAACTTGAATTTATACTTCGAAAAGAAGAAGCTCAAATTGTTCATGAAGATGGAATATCGTGAAGATCACCTGACTCGGCCTCTGAATGTCTACTCCCTCTACGACAGAAATTATACCTTAGAAGAGTCTGTATGGGAACTAATACTAATACTGATACTCATCTACCTATCTACTTCCCATAACCACTCTCGCTACATGAGAGTCTATCAGAGCTGACGTCTTTCCTTCAGCTGCCACCGTTCAAGGACACGCTCACTCCACATTGTTATGGGCTGCGGTCTGATCAACCATTTAAAATCCACTATGTAACTGAATTGGCCATCAGCAAGAGCTTATGACATCCTTGAATGACCATGGTAATGGGTTTACTGACCACTTTTTGTTGGTAGCATCCCAGAGAAGATGGTCCCAGGACTTCTCAAGGTCAGTACATTGCAACGCAAGCATTCCCTACATTGCTTAATTAGAATCATTAGTTTAACAATGGGCCATCCAGAAACATACTCATATGCTACTTTGAAAGCCTGTCGGATTTCCTCCCCCTCAGCATAAGGTTTTGATAGAAAATTCACCACGGGAGAGCCAGGGCAATATGTCATGAGGATAAACAGTAGAAAGCCTCCAGGAACACATAGATTCTCTGGCTGCTTTCCTTGGTAATGTTCCACAAGCACTGGGGTTGCGGTAGATCCTTTATCCCGTAACTCAGTCAGAGCTTTCAGCTCATTGAAAGCAAACCCTGGCAAGTCTGTTTGGGCTTGCAACTTTCGCATCTCAGGTGAGTCCATTTCAGAACCTTCAACAGGAATCCTGATGTTTGTTTAGCCAATATAATAAACAGGGAGCAGGGAGCACATACTGCATGTAGATTTTCATCACAAATTTCTCTTCCGGCTGGCGCTTCTCCTCACACAGAAAAGTCCCCCATGCTGACCCTGGTTCATAAGGCGGGTGTGCATATTTCTGCTCATACTGAGAAAACTTTTCACTGAGTTTTGCTCTTAACACCCAGGTTCTCGCTGTGGATGTGTCAGTCTGTGGGAAGTCATACTCACTATCCACCCAATGCTGGCCAAACCACTTCATTATAGGGCACTGTTCAAAGAGACACCTAATATCATCTTGAAGTGTAAAGCCAGCATATCTATAAGTTAGTGAAGAAACATTGCAGCACCTCAGGAGTGTTGTTAACTTGTTAATAATGCAGACATGACTCTTGCTTATGACCTCCTGCTTATGTCATTCATGGAAATTGGGTAACTATATAATGAGGGCTTAGGGCTAGGGCAACAACAGAGTAGAAGACATCAAGACACACATCATACTACTCTGTCCAACAACTTCCAAGTTCCAACACAGTCTAAACGTGGATTTTGCTGGTTCTAAATTCATATCCATATTTGAAGTTCCCTTGACAAGGTGTCAAGGATAGACGGGAGACATCATCCAGAGTCGTGCCGATGATATACTCCAGGGAGCAAATCGAACCATGTCGATGACCATCCATGATCGGCACTTCAAAAGCACTCTAGGTTATTGGAAAGGCTTTGAAAAGGCAGTCAGACAGGTAATTTACCACCAGCCACGCGGTTTTATCTCTCCGACCACACATCTTAAGAGCAACTTGTGTGTGGGAATGAAGAATCAGAAATATGTGCCACTGCCACACCATGACTAGCGTCTATAATGCACAGAGAAGCTGGCTCGGTAGGAATCTTGAATCTTCCACTATCTTCTTATCAGTTGAGACTGACGGTCCTTGGGTTTATAGGGCAAATTTCGAAATATATCCATGATGTATCATACCCGGATCCGATTTGGATTTATGACAACATGAGCAGAGAGTATTTCTCAAGCTGTCTCGGCATCCAACTGTCCCGGGTAGACTGTTTTATAATCTTCATCATCGAACATTCCACCAAGTCGCAGGAACCGGTTGGAGACGCCGCACATGTTAGTTCCTATCATGATAGAGTATCTCTACGCGAGACAGTCCTGTTTCTCGGAATGCGGATGCAACAAATACGATGGCGGAAGGAGAAGGACATCTACATGAGGTCAATACTGTGGAAG
Source organism: Aspergillus cejpii (assembly GCA_004769165.1). Classification (NCBI taxonomy): domain Eukaryota; kingdom Fungi; phylum Ascomycota; class Eurotiomycetes; order Eurotiales; family Aspergillaceae; genus Aspergillus; species Aspergillus cejpii. Next base: position 1,878,117 of record SMSW01000006.1, read on the forward strand.
ATGAGCATCCCGAAGATGGCAACTCGGCAAATGGATGATCCAATGGGGATCACAATGAGAAAGCAACTATCTGAGTTGACTCCACTACCCAGTTGGTGAATAACTGATACCATACCATGCCACGATGCCTTTTTCTCCGGGTTATGGTATTTCAGTTATGACTATTCTTTGACACCAGTGAAAGATATGCGGTCTCATATTCCCTGCCGGATTCCACCAACGAACAAGCAAAGTCATGATTGTCGAGGCCTGCTGATAAGAGATGGCAAAATGCAATGACTCCGATCCACCTCTGCTATGAATGGATTCCCTACCACGCAGCAAAAGCGTTGATCATATCGAAAATGGCAATATCCAACCGTCACATCTCGAGAAAACCACTATTATGTGCTAAGAACTTCGAAGACAACATGGTATCATATCTGGTAATCGGCAATAGCGAAAATATCCCTTCCACTGGCTTCGTCTTCTCGAACCCGTGACAGCGCGTCCTGTTGATATGTTGCCAAAGTACCGCGAACCAGCGGCATTGCTGGACACACTGGCTCGTCTTCATCCTGTATCAAACTACAAATGGTAGCATTCTTGGCTTCCAGAGTATCCTAACTCGTCTAGAGTGAGTCGATCGTCTAGGTTGAATCTCTGGGATTCAAAAATCTATCTACTCCTTCGCCTCCTCTCGCCTCCTTCTCTTCCCCATACCTCACTCACATCCCTCCACGCGCATGGAGAATCCTCAGAATATCTCTGCTGAACTCCTCCTTCGCATACAGCGTTTACACAGTTTCTTACTCCTTCCTGCCTTCGCCAAGTGGGCCAAACCAGACTTCAAAAGCACTATTTCCTCCATCCTCAACACCTACGACGTTCCACCGATTCCTCCTTCCGATATCAACAGTTGCGGATACGCTGGCCCCCTCGACTGGGTCACTGGCCGTTTCCTCGTTACTCGAGAGATCAAAGCCATTTCTAGGGCGCTCCAGGAATCCGCGGTTTCACTACACCAATCCGGACACCCAGAACCTTCCCCATCCGAGCCACCAGCGCCTTCCCAATCCGAACCTTCTCCTCTCACGCAACTATCTCCTTCCAGTGTCTCATCTGTCAAAGAACAAGAACCTCCTCTCCTACTGACCGACCTCGCCCCGAGCCCGTTCACGGATCACCGAGAACCACACGCAGAGTCTCATGTACTTACCTTTAAACTCGGCCGATTTCCATCGTGTGGGATGTTATATTATACAATATCTTGACTTAACTTGTGATCTTTATGTGCCATATTGATTAATATTGATGTCTATTAAACCTGGAATCATCACTGGGATGAGTAAATATGGAGAAATTCTGTTCGACAACACCGTTGCAGTGACAGTAAACTGCATGATGAGGCGGGAAAAGATGCATGGATGCCTCGTCTTGACTTTGAGAACAACCTAGCTGCCATACCAGCCCCTGTTCGGCGGCTGGCTGGTATTGATGCATATCTTGATGGATCCATGGATTACTTACCCCAGACCATGATCCAGTCTACCATAACCAGCTACCAGAGATGGCACTGGCAGGACCCAATCAATCTACTGCATACTGTTATAAATTCTAGAACTCCAGACTGAACCAGTCCAAGGGGGTGATTGTGATTACCGCAGTGTGGAGGCGGAGATGGATGATGTCAACCAGAGTCATCCCTCGCCACGGGAGATGTATATAAACAACAAGCCCGGGACTGTGTACCGCTTGCAACAAGGGGAATTTTAAATTAAATACAACTTTCCATAGGAAAAAAAAAATGTCCGACTCCTACACCAGCTCGTCCTACTACTACAGCTCCACGACCAACACCACCGACGGCTCCACCACCACCGGCCATCGGTACACCACCACGTCGCACACAGACCCGGACGGCAACACGGTCGTACGCACGGCGCACCAGGACCTAGGCCAGCCGGCCGTCATCGAGGAGCGCCGGTACGACCGCACGGGCCAGGAGCAGAAGCAGCTCCCGTTCGGGACGTCGACGATAGCCGGTGGGGTGCGGCGCATCACGGACCTGGAGGACGAGACGGGGGCAACGACGTACGACGCGGGGACGGCGTATGGGGCGCCGGTGTCGTCGGAGCGGAGAGAATCTGAAAGTGAAAGTGAAAGTGTGGCTGGGAGTTCGTCGTACGATACCGGTCCTTCCCTTTACCGTGCCAGGACTTACAATCCGGATACAGGGGCGTATGAGGAGCGGCATGTCGAGTATGGTTCCGATGCGGTGCCGCGGTATCGTCGCGACGGGGGGAGGGGACATGCGGGTCGGAGTGGGTATACGGCGGGGGAGAGGGCGAGTCGGGAGTTTGAGACGGATCAGGGGACCAGGCTGAAGAGGGAGACGGATGTGAATATGTCGGATGTTGTAGGATAGCTGTGTAGAATAGTTGTACAGAATGTATTGCCATTTTGCCATTCAGTTGAAGTGTAGAGGCTACACCCGGATTCTTCCCTCGGTCCATCGTTCTCGTGCTCTTTCGAGGATCCAAGGGAGCTGCAACGCCCAATGACACAGCATGCCAGCGACAAAGCCGACAGCATCGTTCCTGAATCCAACCAATAGTCCCGCGGTAACCATCATCACGGTCCATCGCTGCTTGCGCTCGATATCGGTCAACACGGGGCCAATCTCCTGCCCATCCTCAGTAAGACAGTGCCGAACAGCAATATCCCTAGCCCCAGTGGTATTCAAACTCTCCCCAACACCGACCAACTCCAGCCCAGCCGCGATGACCATCACGCCTAACAAGGCAGAGGGAAACTGCCCCAACAGACCAACGAGACTTTCACCGAAGAAAATCCCAATCACCAGCTTCAAACCCCCGAGAAACACGACACTCGAGCCAGAACGTGCCCCGAACCGGTACTGCGCCGCCAGGCCGCCGGAGCCGTGGCACACGGGCATGGCACCGAACCAGCAACCCACGAGGTTCATGGCGGCGACACTCAGGCCCACGGCCGTGATGGACGGCGTCTTGACGCGCGGGAGCAGATCGTGCGCCAGATGCACGACGGCCACGACGGAGTTTAGTGTGGTCAGGGGGATCTGACCGACTCCAGCGTCCCGCGCGCCGACCTTCCACTCCGAAGGCGTAGGAACAATCACGGAGGGTTGCCAGATCTCGAGCGACGGGAGCGCACCCGCGCGTCCGACGGCGAACACCATCCCCAGCGCGAACACGATCAGCGCGTACGGCACCCTCCGATAGATGGTGGTGAGGAGAAGGAAGATGAACGCGGCGAGGGCCCACAGCCGATTATCGGCCCAGGGATGAGCCCATCCCAGCGGCGAGAGGGTGCTTGCTGACGCGATGACCAGGGATAGTCCCGCGCCGACTTGGATCCCCTTGATGACGGGGATGGGGATCGCGTCGGCGAACCAGCGGAGGAGCCCTGTTATGGTGCATAGGAAGACGCATGCGCCGACGAAGATCCCTGCGGCGGCGATGGTCCCGTTGCTGAAGGAGCGGGCAATGGCTACTGCGGCGATGGCTTTCATGGGCTGGACGGGCAGTGGAATGCCGAAGAAGACACCGGTTAGGATATTGAAGATGCCGGAGAAAATCAGGGTGCTGGACAGGGAGATGGTCCCGTTGGCAGCCAGGGCAATGGTGATGGGGAGAAAGGTTCCCAGATCGCCCAGGGAGCCGGAGATCTCAGAGACATAGTGATTGCGGAATGTTTTGAGGTTGTAAGAGGAGATCTTGCGAAGAGTATCGATAGTCATGGTGATTGTGAAGTGGAAGAATGTTGGAGATAAGTCATGTGCCAGGTCAGATGACTTGGGAATAGTGTCAACTGGACAGTTGACAGATTGACTACCTACTCCATACTCCATAGATTGAACGCATCTGATGGGAATGGCAGACGGCTGATAAAGTCCATCATGAGAAGAAACTTCCAGTCGGATGCCAGAAGAAGCACGGTTTTTATCTGCTCATCCAGTTTCACTCTGAAGAGTTTGTTCTCTGAGGATAAAGGGAGCATCCTGTAAGAAGAGTAACAGCAGATCTTCTGGTGCATTTGGGGAGATTTCAGCCTCTTCGACGGCCATCTCTGCCTTTTCGTTCAGGCTTTTATCTCGATTGATACAAGGAGCTAAACGAGTGGATTGGTCTCAAGATGTTGAGCATCGAGGAAAGTAGATGATTTCCTGCAGGGGAATTCCTTCAGTTGACCATCGGAAGTTAAGGACATCTGCTGACTGGTATCGACAGGCAAACGTTGACCAGAGTGAGTTGGTCGGACTGGATTGCAATTTCGACAAGGTGTATAGGACCTGGGATCTCGATACTTGAGATTTTGCTGTCAAGATGATATCCTTCTTCTCGATATAAAGTGGCTGAACGACAATCAGGAGGGCGAGAGGCCTGGAAATGCTTTTGACCAGCTGGACGACTATAGTCACTAGTCGACTCTTTATTCTTCGGGATTAGATAACTGCTGCAGTCTCAACAGTGCGTGTCACCTTGATTCTATCAGTGGAATATGATATTGAGACTCATTCTAGGATGGCTCTTGGTCGGACCGCAACGACATCTGTACTCGCTGGCTATGGGAAGCATATCGGATTTGGGACAACCATAGTGATTCTTTCACCAGATCCTTGGATTCAAGGGTTGAGTTGCTAAAGACTCTATGATCTATGACATATACCAAGAGGAATGATACCATATTGCTCTACGGAGATAGCAGTTGTTGGCCGAGTTAGGGCCATCTCATCCATGATCTAGCATGATCATATCAGGTTTACTTTCTATATCCAAAGTATCAGCATCTGTATCCGTTCTTCTTCAGTTTCTGGATCCAGAAGGGTTTGATGTGAGATATGTAGTTAGTATGTTTACTCCGTAGAGCTGTACTTATACTTGCTGATTGACGGTGTAACGGGATATAATGTAACTGCAACATAAGTTATATCCTATCCATGTACTGAAATCAACAAGGGATATCATCATCCTATTCTATTCAGATTCAATGCCTGTTTATACATCTTGACGACCAGGGAATCATATTACTGAGATATCATCCCATCACTCCCGACATTGACAATAAATCAACATGAAACACCTCCTATTCACCCTCCCCCTCACAATCGCAACCGACTTCATCATCATCGGCGGCGGCACCACCGGCCTCCTCCTCGCAAACCGCCTCTCCTCCAATCCACACAACACCATCACCATCATCGAACCCGGCCCCGACAGCCGCACCAACCCCAACGTCACCGACCCGACACGCTGGCCCCGGAACGCAAACACTAGCATCGACTGGGCCTACCCCACCGTTCCGCAGGCCCACGCCGCCAACCGCACCCTGCAGTTCACCGCAGGGCGCATCCTCGGCGGCTCCAGCATGCTCAACGGGATGACCTACATCCGGACCGACGCCGCCGAGATCGACGCCTGGGAGACCCTCGGCGCAACGGGCTGGAACTGGTCGTCCTTGTGGCCGTACTACAAGCAGACGGAGAAATTCACGCCGCCGGCAGAGTGGCAGGTGGACGCCGGGGCGTCGCACATCCCCGCGTTCCATGGGGATACCGGGCCGCTGGCTGTGTGTTTCCCGTTGCAGCTGTCGAATGGGAGCTTCGGGACGGTCGTCGCGGACGGTTGGAGGGCGTTGGGGTTCCCGACGAACAGGGACCCGAATGGTGGGGATGTAGCTGGCTTCAGCGTCTGGCCGATGACGATTGACTGCGCCGCGGATGTGCGGGCGAGTAGCGCAAGCGCGTTCTACTACCCCGTCGACAATAGGGAGAATCTGCGGGTGGTGCGCGGGACAGCGACTAGGTTGCTCTGGACAAACGGGGATGCCGTCGAGGGGGTCGAGTATCTTGACCCTCAAGGCGCGGTGCAGACGCTCCGCGCGGAAGAGGTGATCCTCGCTGCGGGTGCGCTGCGCACGCCGCCTATCCTCGAAGCATCGGGGATCGGCGACGCGGATCGTCTGGTTCGACTCGGTATCATCCCGCGGATCCATCTCCCCGGGGTGGGTGAGAACCTGCAGGACCAGCCTAATGTGGCGTTGGTGTATAGCGGCAGTATGAATGTGTCGGGGACGTCTCCATACGCGACCTTTGCGACGGCATCGCAGATCTTCGGGGGGAGTCTCCCCTCCATAGCCGCGTATGTCTCCTCCGTTGGTCATTCCGCAAGCTGACGAGATAGATCCACCCTCTCCTCTATCCCATCCTGGGCCGAACGCCTCGCATTATCCTCTTCCATGAAGAAATCATCCCTAGTACACATCCTACAGACACAGCACGCGCTCATCTTCAAACGAAACGTCACCGTCGCGGAGATCCTCACCAGCGCGTCCGGGACAACGCTGGTCTCGACCTTTTGGCCCCTCCTTCCTTTCTCCAGGAGGAGTGTGCATCTATCCTCGAGGAAGGAAAATGTCGACCGGCCGCTTATAAACCCGGATTTCTTCCAGAATGAGTTTGATATGCAGATGCAGGTTGCGATTGGTAGGCTGACACGGGAGTTTTGGGCGTCGGGGCCGGTGAGGGCTCTTCATCCTGAGTTGAAGCATGGATTGGAGGCGAACGCGACGGATGAGGAATGGGAGGGGTTTATAACAGAAAACTGTAGGTAAGCAACTAAAGGGGTTGAATGTGCTGATGGGTACTAGTTCGTGCGAATTACCATCCCATCGGGTCTGCGGCCTTGATGGCTCGTGAGCTTGGGGGCGTCGTCGGTCCCGATCTGAAGGTATACGGCACGAGGAATGTACGGGTCGTCGATGCATCGATCATTCCTCTGCAGGTTAGTGGACATCTCACGGCGACGTTGTACGCGATTGCGGAGCGTGCGGCGGAAATCATACTCAAGGAAGATAGATGGATGAAATGAATGAATGAATGAATGAATCCCAAACTCCGCCCAGGTATCCCCGTAGTGTAAACGATCTATCAACATGCTTTTGTTTATGTAGCCCTCAACATGTCCAGCATCCCCTTGGTCTGACACGCCTGATGCGCCATTTCCACCTCCTCCCGCACCCGTCGATGTAGCCGCTCCACCATCTTGTCGACCTGTGCCGACTGGCCAAGGTTCCCCGAGTAGATGTCCAGGACGTTCATCGCCACCTCCACGCAGAGCTTCACCAGTCGCGGCTCCGTGATGTTCTTGTGCACCCACTGCAGCACCGGCTGCAGCGTCTCCTCGTCGCGGCCCTGCAGCGACGCCCGCAGCGCGGACCGGTGCCGCAGCGCCGTCAACAGCGTCAGCTGTGCTGTCTTGTCGCTCGACGACAGCACCTGGTCCAGCGCCGCCGAGTACCGCGCCTTGCGCAGGTCGTACTCCCACGTCTGCTCCTTCTTGCGCTTCCGCTTGTCCTGCCCCTCGATCACGATGTCCACCCCTTCGCCGATGAAGTCGTGACCGCGAAGGCGCTTCTCCCACCCGGAGCCGCGCAGCTTTTTCTGCTTCGCCATCCGTCGGTCGTGCTCGTCCAGTTTGCCCTCCAGCAGCGCCTGCATCTCCTTCCGCCGCTCCCGTTCCTTGATTTTCTGCTGGCCCGACAGTCGCGTCTTGATCGACAGCAGGCCCGACTGCATCCCCACCGCAATGTGCTTGTCCTCCTGGGCGACCCCGGACGTGATCACGTGCAGCGACAGGATGGGCGACGGGTACTTGGAGCCGGAAACCACGTTCCATCCCGTCGTCTCGAACACCTTCATGTGACCGTCCAAGGCACCACTGAGCAACCGTTCGCCGTTCGACGCGAGCGCCAGCGCCGTCACCGTCTTCTGGTGACTCCGGATCATATGCAGCGGCTTCCCCGCGACGATATCCAGCACGGCGATCTTATTCTCCGCGGACGCCAGCAGCGTCGTCCCCGCCGGCATGGGCAGCACACTCTCCACTGGCGCCGCCATCTTAAACGTCATCGCCGCCCGGTTCTCCACCCGCGGATCCCACAGCCGCACCGTCCGGTCGTAACTACCAGACACCACCAGACCCGACCCGGCCAGCGATCCGGGCATGAACGCCCCGCTGCGCACATAATCCGTGTGTCCAACAAACGTCCGCGCGCTGCTCTCGCTCGGCAGATCCCACAGCCGCACTGTGCGGTCGTCGCTGGCGCTCAGCACCGCCGTCGGATCGCCGGGAGAGAATTTGGTCACCCACACCGGCTGCCGGTGGTCCTTCCACGTCTTCAGAATCGCCCGCGACGCCACATCGAAGACCTGGATCGTGCCTGTGTCGTCGCCTGTCACGAGAACCCGTCCGTCGGGCCGCACGTCCGTGCCGCGCACGGTATCATCGAACCGCGTGATCGTTCGTAGGAGCTTGCGGGTGCGGATCGAGTAGATCTGCACTCGGGCACCGGTCGTCACGGTGAAGACATCCGGGGGCTGTGTGAGGGAGGGGAACGCCGAGGCGGAGGACGGGGCGCCGGGCTGGGTGATGAGGTTGATGGGGCCGTTGGCGGGTGACGGGATCAGGAGAGGATTCTTGAATGTCTTCCAGTACTGCTGCTCGGGGGTCAAACGGGTTGAGGGCAGTGCTGGCAGCTTGACCTGCTGAAGAGGAAGAACGGGGGCAGCCATGGCTGCAGGCCGTGGGGTATTTCAACTTTGACAATCAGTTCAGAGACGTGGTATCGAATGAAGCACTGCGCCAGTGTGCAGGTCTTGAGCTGTTGAAGCGATGTTGATGTCTGCAAGTTTTTTATCGATCAAAGATTCAAATCGCATCAAAAAAGTTCTCTCGATTCCTAATCGGGTAATCGATACGGCTAGTAATTATCATGTATTTGTGTTGTATTTGAAGGGGTATTGATACGCTGTGTAATTTACCCTTTCCTTTTTCGTCTGGTATGCCTCAGGCAGAAACAGTTGTTAGCCCTAGTTGCCTGAATCTACTCTTTACACTGTAGACAACATGTCTCAATTATTATTGTCGTGGTCATCAATCATCTCATCTCGGATTAATGATGTTTATACGACTATTGCGAATGAGAAAGGTTTATCATTTCGCATTCTCTCTCGCCTTATACTTCCTGAAGTTCCTGGTCCAGTTCAACTCAACAGAAGGACGATCGAGGAAGGTAAAGGAGTCAACAGTGGCTCGCTAAGAAGTTCTTGACTAACACTCTTAACTTGAATGCAGATGTCCCTCCTCTTGTCGTCAACGCTTCAGCATCAGAATGATACGGCTTCAGGATACAACTACCAGACGATGAAAGGGGCCAGGGGGACTCCACTACTCCAGATTCAAAGAAGAAGACACTAAATTTGCTGTCCTGATGTCTTAACTCATGCTTTGGGTGTGATAGATTTCAGTCAGAGTTTGGCTCAGTGAATCTTCGTCTACACGAACCTGGAGACGTCGTTGCAGGCGGTTTCTCCTGTCAAGGACTTCATAGAAACGATAGCCTCAGAGGAGCTATTGCGCGTTACTGACTATGCCTTCAAAACTGGCCTGCTCGCGGTGGCATTCCGAGGTATTACAGCTTCCTGCGCGAGCACCATGAAACCCCCCATTCTCAAGAATCTTCGCTTGTTATCCAACCAGGATAGAATGTCAGAATATGCGGTCAGACAGGCAGCAGAAATTTACCCTGCTTTCTGTTTTGCGGGCATGATTAAACTCCAGGAAGGTGCGGAGTAGTGTCACTATCGACGGTATTGACCTGTCCACTGTATCCCAGCAGGAGATATGTTCAAGGTTGATTCAATCCACTGGATCTATTTCTACTACCTGACAGTTGGTCTTGACCGTCGACAGGCAAAGCAGGGTAAACAGTGCGATCATAACAGCCCCCAAGAGACTCCGTTTGCGCATGTGCAGAGGCACGGCGGCCTTAACATTGACATTGTTCTCTGGCATCGTCTATGGCCAACAGCAGCTCTTCTACATTGTGAGGGCAATCTTGAGCCAAGAATTATTTCCATGCTGGACGAAGCAACCAGCAATGTTGGCAGGGATGGATGAGGTTCTGCAATGGGCTATCCAGGAAAAGATTTCGAATAAGACTATTACCCACGGTTGCACATCCGCTCGAGGGTCATTGCGGATAGTGATCTGGCGGTAGTGGTGGGTCAGTATCCTTGAGACAGACCGCCAGGAGAACTGAGGAATTGTGCAACGTTCAGGGCGCTGTTGACAACATTTGGTCGGGATCATTGAAGTCGGTGATTGCCAATGTTGATGAGGGATGATCCATGCGAATCCAAGCCCCAAGCCATTACAACTCATGCCAATTGTCAAACACCGGATCAGGATGTCTATGACGGAATAGATATTGCGGTCTCCACATCTACATCTACAGAATATCGTTCAATGGGCTCCATGCGTCTCGGGCAACATAGTAATACTACTGATATTTCCTTGGCCACTCCGTAGTCCGTAGTCCGTACAGTCCAGCACGGCTTAGTACAAGTATAGTATAGCCATGGTTGACTACTCATAACGACAAGTACTGCGAGGCAGTGGTATCTCACGATCAAACCGATTCATGCTGATATCCTGCCTTTCAGTCTCCAGTTCACCCAGATGGCCCCGCATGTCTAATTATAGCGGAGCAGTACTCAGTAGAGCAAGTTGTTTCAGTTTGAAGTTCTATGATTCTATCGAGGACCAAGAATCGAATCCACTGGGGTGGCTGTGGGAGACTGGACAGGCAGCAAGATTATCCTTTCAAGAACTGAGGCTATGCTGTGGTATTTTATTGTTATGAATGAGAATTGATCCAACTTGAGAGCAATAATCAAGTTCAAGTGTACTCCGTAGAAATGGTATTCAGACTCGAGAAGTTGTCTCAAGGTTGATATCCGACGATATTCCATGCCTAAGGCAGTAAGGCTGCAAGATCGTTGTGGGGAGCTCATGTGGGACACCGTATTATGTATTACGATTACCAATTACAGACTGACCGATAATTGTCAGAACAACATCTCGAGTCTCGACTCGAACTCTGGGCTGACGTTGATTATCATACTATGTTAGTATGTTCTCTGCGGAGTTCTCCTACCGATATAACTCCTTCAATAGGACAGGTTCCTTCAATCTTGGCCATTCCACATTCCACATTCCTACCTGAACGAAGAACATTGTTGATATTGTCCATGTCATAGAGTCAAGAATCAAGAATTCAAGTGGCTGGGGATGGGGCGTAAATTACAGTAAGGCTGTATTGATTTCGGATTTCATGCAGGAACAGCTCCATGCACCAATCAAATCTTAGGAATAAATTACAGCCAGCCTCCTCCCAGCCTCCTCCAGCCCGACAGACTGGGCCCACTCACCCAGTTCCAACCAATCAACATTAGTATATACTGTATTACAGTGTAAGGTATGGTAATCTATCGCGATCTAACCCATTTGGGGCTTTTGCTTATCGCCCTGTTTTGTCTCTTCATTCTCATCCTTCATCCTCGTTCTCATTCTCGTCTCTTCTTCTTCCCTTCTCTACTCATTTCTACATCATCTGAAAATCTCGAGAATCATTGATTTGCTCGTTCATTTTCTGCTCGCTGTTTGGCTCTTTTCTTTTTCAATTCCAACCCGTAGCGTTGACCTTCATTCATTGCTTCCTTACTAACCAATAGTGTGAAGCTCTCACTTCAGTGCACTATACCCATCATCAGAATCAATTGATGGATACATAACTCAGTTGACCTGTTGACATCTTTCTTTAACCTGTCCATCGTCGTTCATTGAGTACTGAAGGCTGGTTGCCATCATGGTTTCCAAATTACCCAGAATAACCAACATCAACCATGCAGCTGGCATCTATGCTGACATGTCCGTCGATGGCCCTGCCATTGGCACCCTGGTCACTATCATTGACCGTGCGAAGAATCTTCCGAACAGGAAGACCATGGGGAAGCAGAATCCGTACTGCGCTGCCCGTCTAGGGAAAGAGGCGAAGAAGACGGAAACCGACCTGCGTGGAGGTCAAACGCCGAAATGGTATAGTGTTTCCATGTCAAGATGTAAACGATGCTAACAGTATCCAGGGACCAAGAGCTTCGGTTTACGGTACACGAATCCCCCGACTACTTTAGACTCAAGGTATCGATCTTCAATGATGATAAAAAGACCGATTTGATTGGTGAGACCTGGATTGATCTGAAAGACTTGATTATCCCCGGTGGTAGCCAGAGTGATCAGTGGCATCCGTTGCAATTCCGAGGAAAGTATTCTGGTGAGGTTCGCATCGAGATGACTTACTACGACACCAGGCCGGAGGATGAGGCTGTGATAGAACGACGAACACAGGCTTCTGAGAAGGTTTATGCCAAGAGCAGTGGTTCGACGAGACCAGCCGCAGCGGCGCCCGCACCCGTCAGCTCATCGCCATCGCTCTCGGGGCCGCGCCAGCTGAAGGAAGTCAAGAGACGCCCACTTCCCGGCGACCCTACAGGGTCGACTCCTGCACGTCCTGCTCCTCTGGAGAAGGCTCCCTCGGCTGCGGTTCCGTCCCATCCTGTGCCATCCCGGCCGGTTCATCACGAACTTGCCCACCCCACACCTCCTATGAATGTCGCTACTGATCAAATGCGCCATCCTCAACGACAGGCTCCCGAGGCACTGTATGATGCGGCAGCGTATAGTTCAGTTTCGCAGCCTCCGCCTCATGCGAAACACTATGATACCCCGGATGACTTCCATCGAGAATGGAACCACGGTCCTCCGGCGGCCCATCCTGCTGCATCAGCACCTCTCAGGCGAGCTCCACAGGAGCAGAGCCATCCTTATCGCGAGAGGCCTGGAGATCCGTATGACACACGACAACATGCACGACCACGTTCAGGATACGGCAATGCGCCAGCCATGGATTATCGTTCCAGGCAGGATGTTCCAACTAGCCGACCCGAGTACAACCCCCAGCCAGCCACGGACGTGCATGCCAGGAATCCCTATGAATCATCTTCCCGTCCGACCAGTCACCACGGAAACCACCCATTTCCTCCGCCGGAGCAGTATGTGTACAGCGGGGATGCTATGCGCTATGGACATGAAGCCCCTCAGTACTCTCCGCGGTCATCCACCAGATCGTATGATCATCCGGATTACGCGCATGGCGCTCCAGTTTCCGCTCCAGCGGAACCGGAGCGCCACTACCGCCTGCATAGCAACTCGGTAGCCAGCGTCAAGAGTCGTCATCGTAATTCCATCCACGAAACCTTCCACCCGGAATATGCAGCGATGCAGCCGCGCGTGGACGACGATGAAGAAGAAGAAGGGCCTCCGCCTCCACCCCCGGCACATCGGTCAGGTTTGGTCCAGCCCAGTCAACAGTTAGTACCGTCACCAGCTCCCTCGTACAAGGCTTACTCTCCAGAGTTTGCACCGTCCCCCCACAACCCCAACGATATGAACGCGGTCCAGCCGCTCCACCTTCCGCCGCACGGGAACCGCCCGCAGGACCCCCCTCATACGAAGAATCCATCGGTGCCGCGCAGCCTGGTCGCCGGCTTTGACCCGGCCATGGCAGATGCAGGGGCGCGTGCTGCACAGGATGCCGTGTCGACGAGGAGACGGAGTATGCTCGAAGAAGAGGCCATCGTGTTTCAGCCCCCGGAGCGGAAGCGAGTCGCGCCGTATCCTGTTGAACAACCTCCACAGCCTGTCGATCACCGCCGCTCCTTGGTGACCAGACCTGCTAATTCCGACTCGCGTCTTGTCCCTCAGCGCAAGTCGGTCAGTCCTCGGCCACCTTCGATGATGGAACGCCAAGCGGCTCAGATTCCGTTCTCGCCAGACTCGTACAATGCATTGAATCCGAATGCTGCAAGATCTGCCGTCACACGCGACCCGGCGCCAGCCTATGAGACACCTGCTCAAGCGATGCAGGTCGCCCGACTCAACGAGATGAAGCCCGATACTTCAGGACCGATCATCGGTGACAATGGTCAAGAGATAGATCCTTCCGATCACCTTCCTTCAGACACGTGGGCACCGGAGCCGGAGCGGAAGAACAAGAGGCCCGAAGTAATTGTCCGTTTCAAGAATGCGCCTGCCAGAGATGTTGGTGCTCGTCCCCGTTCCAGCGGGGGGTTGTACTCTGACCAGACGAGACGTCCCCCATCCTATGTGCCCGAACGCACATCCCCCGCGGGGTACATGGACCGTGGCCGCCAGGGGTACGGGGGATACGACCACAGACAGAACTATAGCACCTCAAATGCGCCGCGGGCACGGTCCTCGCAGCGGAAATCCGTATCGCCAGCGCCCAGCGCGCACTCTGCCCACTCCGTGTCCAGCTTATATGCACCTACCGGTCCACCGATCCCCGCCAAGGTCCCCATAGCGCCACCAGCGGGTCCGAACTACCCCGTGGGGGGCGGCAATCCGGGCATGGATGCTCTGAGTCGAGAGCTGAACAGCATTGACCTGGGGTCAGTTGGTTGTAGTGTGGTTCGAGCGCCGCGAAAGTATGTCCCCAAGACGATAACGATGGGCTATGCCATGTGATAAGTTGCGATGAAGCATTAGGATCAAATTGCCAGGAAAATGGGGCGTTGATGGATGAATTTTCAGACTTTGAGTTGTGTCAAGGTATAAGTTATGACAGTCCCTTGTAGCGGAATTGAATGGCATTATGACTACTGTTTTTGTTTCCAAGACATGTTCTGGGGACATTGAATGAGACAAGCATTTTCCATTCACGATGCCATACAATCTACGGATATCTCCGTTAACACCCTATATATACCCCCCCATCAACCATCTCTCCTCCCTTCTCCTTCTTCTTCTCTTCTCTTCACCTCCCACCTCACCTTCACCTTCTCTACCTTCATCTAACCAACTCAAGCCATCATCTTGAGTCAAAACCTCAAACATGTCGCCTAAAAAACCACCCTCCAAGCCCCCAAAGCCCTCCAAGCCCTCCAAACCCCCCAAGGCCTCCAAGCCCTCCAAACCCTCCAAACCCTCCAACCCAACCCCCAAAGCGTCAGCCTCAACCCTCGACGATAGCGAACCACGCTGCGAATTCACCAACCCCTGCACCACGGGCACCGACACCAGTAACGGCAACGGCAGCACCACCAGTACCGCCTCACACCCACGCAAAGTCATCTCGCACATCTTCGGCCGCAACAAGACCTCCACCAAGCTCTTCCCGAGGCAGGTGTGGATCCACTACTGCCGCAAGCATTACCAGCGCGCACGGTACCGGTCGCGGGCATGGCCGTTCACGCAGTGCGATCTGCTGCTTGATTCGCTGAAGCGGATGGAGAGATGGGGCGGGGTGGAGAGTTTCGAACTTGTTTTGAGACGGAGGGAGGTGGAGAGATTGGCGTCTGGGAATAAAGACGTTGATGATGTTGAGGAGGAGATGACTGATGACGACGGTAAGAAGAAGAAAAAGGGGAAGGGAAAGAAGAAAGGTCGCAAGAAGCCCCGTATCACCCCCTGTCCTGTGCCTGAGTGGCTGCGTGTCGAGACCGGCGTGGATAAATCCTTCGCTGAGGTCCGGGAGGTGGTTACTCGTATCCGTGCGGATCTGGTGCAGCGCAAGAAGGACGGTGAGGCGGATGGGCAGGTGGTGTTTCCGGATATTGAGATTCTGCCGAAGTTTCGGGCGTGGGTTCTTGAGAAGGCGGCTCGGGGAAGGGAGGAGGAGAAAGCGAAGAAGAAGGAGGAGAAGAAGAAGGTGTCGAGGGTGAGTGTTAAGGGTGCGGTGCAGAAGACTCGGGGATGATTTGTATTTGATCATGGGGATGTTTGATCATGGGGATGAGATTGATTTGTGTTTGGTCTGAGAGAGGAGAGTTCAGGGATATTGATTTGTATCTGATCGGAGGGAGGAGTTCGGGATGAGATTGATTTGTATCTGATCAGAGAGGGAGGAGGTCAGGGATGAGAGTAGATTGCTGGAGATTCAGGATGGGAGTTGATTGTATTTGCTAGAGAGAGGAAACCAGAATGAATATGAATGGATGGATTGTTGTTTCATTAGCATTAAAATCGTAGAGGACCTTCTAGGTTGTATATATACATGTGTAAGTCCTTCGCAGAAACGAGTTAGCCGACACAAAGACCACAGATGAGGAAGAAACGCAACGCCTGTGAATACTTTTAAAAATGATCCGGAATCAATTCATATCCTCCCTCAGAGGGCAGATGATTCGCCGCGAGCATCATAATCACAACGCAGAAGAGACTCAGACACCAGCTCACGGTGCAATAGATCCAAGACTCGTCGAGCCGCCAGCCGACGAAGAAGCGGTCCTCGTTGTCATACAGGTACGCCTGGCCTTTCGTCAGCGAACCATCCTTCCGGTCAACCCCGGGGGGGAACTTACCACAATCGACATACTCGCCGCCTGCACAATGGCCGACAAAATGATAAACAGACTGAGGACCTTCCATCCGGACTCACGCAGCCGTTTCCCGCCAGACAACACAATCAGGTACGCGACCACGCTCATCCCCTCGAGCACGACGGCAAAGGACATGAGAAATCCGACGGTGCGCCACATGGAGCAGAAGTACCGGTCCTCGCCGTGGCAGTCTTCGCGCTGGGGGAAACTCTCGCAGACGTTGGTGAGGGAGGAGCACCGACGGTGCAGGCCGTATGAGTAGTAGAACTTTGGATGGTCAATTCGGTTTTTATTATCCAGAAGGAACAATATGTATACCTTTTCACTATGATAACTGACCCATTTTGGAACCACAATGGAGGATATCGTCAGGCCGAATGCTATCGGTGTCAGTACTCTGTAGTCAATTACCATCCTCAACAGATATGAAGCAACTCACCAGCGAGGAATAGAATCAGAGTACCGCTGTAGACAATTGTCTTTGTTAAGAATCCCGTGTAATTCCTATCAGTCCCACGAGGGATGAGATGAAAATCCATCGTTACGCAGAGACCGGCGCAGTCGGCGATGACGATGACGACACTTGTTACTCCGAAGTTGGCGGAATTCGGAAACACTCACTGAACCGGCAGCGAGGGAGGAGGAAGCGAATTGAGATGATACTAGATGATTTCGATATTAGAAGATAGTGACAAATTCGAAGAAAGAGGAATTTGAGATGTTGGAGTCGTTCGTTGAGAGTACGTTGGGTGGAACTTGGAACAGACGATGACGATGAGCAGAGAATGAGGTCGAAGTGGGGGAGAATTTGGAGTTTAAATCGATGAACACTCGATGATTCGATTGAAGAGATACAGACTAGATTAACTCAGTATGGAACGACATAGATTGAGATGAAGAGAAAGAAGTTGTACTTGTACAGAGGACAGAGGACAGTGTTGATGTTGGTGTTGATGCCAGAAGATCAAGGCAGCATCATTCCAATATATAAACTCGGTATACCTTCATGATTCGACGAAATCACCGCATCCATTCAAAGAAAACATCAACCTGTACTCCGTACAACCTCTCAATCATCCTTTATCACTGTCATACATCCATTCCTATCCACTGTCAAATGACCAAGATCCCCCTCGTCAAATCTCCCACTGAGCCATTATCACCTCATCTCCCATCCAATCATACCCCCTCTACTAGACTGGGGGACTCTGGACTCCGAGTCCAACGATAAGCGCGGTCTGCGAGTTGGAAGCTGGAAGCAATCTAAATAGGAATCGTAGTCGGTCAAAGCGTCGTTCGTTTGCGGGGGTTGCAGATGGATGATGTCGAGTATTACGGTGTAGCTTTGTAGCTACAAGATAGAGGAGGAGCGAGTAGTCGTATGATCTTGGATACGGACATATCTGCTGTAGAAGCATAGAGTTGATCTCATGTGTTACTGGATGGTTGAACATGAGCTACCCCAGGTACTCTGTACAGATTGAAGACTCATGGCAAAGACGGTATCATTGTCCTTTCTCGCCCAACTCGGTAGATGTCGACGGTTATCCCCCGTCAAAGCAAGAATCATAGAGAAACAGGTGTGGAAGATGAAGAAAAGGTACATGAAACGTAAAATATAATCTACATGTCGAGTGTGCATGACATCATGGGTAAGCCACAGGTAGAGCAACAAGATTGATGAAGCAATTCCGCTGCAATAAACACACAGAGGAAGGTTATTATCTCAGTACATGGATGGGAAAAGAAAGACGCCAACCCTGTCATTGCAATCTGATTGCGCCTCGGGGAAGGTTTTGTTCTCACTCGCCTCGGCTCCGCTGGATCATAGCGCGGAAATCATCATTGCTCTTCTTCCCCTCTGCTGGATGAGCGGTGTCTATCGTCACATTCATGGTCGTCATCGTCGTCGCGCTCTTGGCGCCATCCGGTTTTGTGCTTTTCCCCTGCGATGGGACAGAAGGGATGCTACTGACCCGCTTCATTCCCAGCCCGCCTCTTCTCCCGCCCCGCAGACCTGGCTGCACAGGACGCTTGATAGGCCCGGTCGGTTGAAGGAACGTTGCACCATGCTTCTCCTTGGACTTCGGCACCTGACCAGGGCCCGGTCTCCTCTCCGCCGGCTGTTTCAGCATTTCCGAGACCGTACCCACGTGCAGTTTCCGACCAGGGGCGATCTCTTGTCCCTCAAGCTCGAGCGACGCCTTGCCCGCCTGGTTGACATCTGCAAATTCGACAATGGCTCCTTGGTGGTCCGGCCGCAGAATGATTTTGACGAGCTCCCCGTACGGCTCGACCAGCGCCCGGATCCGCGCATCGTTAACCGTATCAGGAACGTTCATGAGTCCTAGCGTGCGCGCCGAACGATCCTTTGCCACTCCTTCCGGTTCGACAGATTGAGCTTTAAAGCCATTCGCCTCAGGAGCAGGCGATTCAGATTTCCCCACACGGCTGACAATGGTCGTTGCACTCCGTTTGGCACCCTGCGGAGTCGAGATTCTCACTTGGAGTGGGCGCCCGCGGAATTGCTGTTCATGCATGGCAAGGGCCGCATTTGCCTCCTCCTACAATCAATACGTTAGCTATAGTTTCTAACAAGGAAACCATTAAAATCCCACATACCTTAGTGGAAAAAACAATATACCCAAATCCCTTACTGCCGCCATCGACCTTTCTCGGAATCCGAACCGTTTCAACCGTTCCGTACTTGGAGAAAATCTCCCGGAGGTCTTTCTCAATCGCCTTCCAATCGATATTGGAAACATGGACCTCCCGTCCCTCGTAAACTGGTCCGTGACGATCCTGTTTGCGGGTGGGATCTGATATCTTAGCAACCAGATTCAGGTCACTTCCCACCTTGGTGCCGTCCAATTTCAGCGCATTGTGCGCATCTTCAGAAGACTTGAATTGCACGTAGCAGAATCGTCGGTGGGTGTTATACTTGA
Organism: Aspergillus cejpii; assembly: GCA_004769165.1. Lineage (NCBI taxonomy): Eukaryota > Fungi > Ascomycota > Eurotiomycetes > Eurotiales > Aspergillaceae > Aspergillus > Aspergillus cejpii. The sequence goes on from SMSW01000006.1 coordinate 1,897,383, forward strand.
GAGATGGGAAGCGTACATCGATAATCTCTCCATGCTGTGACATATTAGCATGATACCAAAGGAGCCACAAAAAGGAAGCCATAGTGATTTACCTCGCCAAATAGATTCCGAATATAACTTTCATCCGCAGTCGATGGAAAGTTCGTAACAAACAACGTGGACCCAGAGCCAAGATGCACCTCAATAGCATTATTGTCGATCAGCTTCTGGTCGCGCGTTTGGGCCACCAGAGCCTCGTCTCTCGCTTCAAACTCGATGATGGCCGTTTCTGAGTTCCCATCATCTCCAGGGAGCATTCTGAGGCTGTTGATCGTCCCGCACTAACGACAGTTAGATGGAGAAGGCAGTATGGTGAGATGAGAAAATAAAACTTACATGACGGAAAAACTGTCGTACTCGGTGCTCCGTGATATGATGGGGCAGGTTCTTGACGACCACGGTGGCGTTTTCACGATCGCGCCGAAGTGCGACTGGTTCAGGTTGCACAGCTATCGGCGCCGGTTCCTCAGAACGCGGCTTCTTGCTGCTGGGAAAACCATTCACTTCCGTCTCTTCTTCTCGCTTGCGCTTTTCGGGTTGGATTGCTGGTTCAGCGGCGGCCGGCTGCTGCTGCTGCTGCTGCTCCTGCTGCTGCTGCGCTGCCGCCACCGCCGCTTCCTTGGATTCCCGTTCCCGGCGTGCATTGATGGCCTTCATCGCCTTCCTGGTCTCCAGAATAGCGAGCTGCAGTTCGTCCGAGTCCTCATAGTCCTCGCAGTGTGCAATGTATACCTGCATGATCTTCTCGGGCCAGTCCAGATCCGTTCTCTTCATGGCTTGTTTTAGCACGGCAGTTGCGAAGCTGGGATTGGGGGTCCGCCGGGCGGCATCGGTCGCTTCCCCCTGCACAAATTTGCTCCAGGAGATCAGCTCCCAGTGATAGTAGGCGAGCCAAAACTCATAGCTGTTGCCACGACGTCCGATCAGGCCTTTGAAGGTTTCCCGTGCGCTGTCCCAGCTGCCGCTTTCACTCAAATAACGGATATATATGCGCTCGAGGCGGAACAGGGGATCACCCTGATACGAACGGCCGTACTTCCTCTCCCCCAGTTCATGAACGTTTTCGATGGCTGATCGGATGCCCATTTCAGCCACGTCGAGATCTTCATCGGTCGAGTCCGATAGGAAGGCATTCCGACAGAGATAGGTGCACCAGGCAGTGTGAACTTTGAGTACGTCCTCCATTCCACCAGCGTCGAGCAGGCCAGTGCTGGTGGCCTTGTGCTTGATGTTGGAGATTCGCTGAAAGGACAGTCCCTCCCGCTCGCAGCTAAGAAGGTACTGCGCCCAAAGGGTACCAGAGCATGGACAATGCCGGGTGGCTCTGTCAAGAGTCGATATCGTTGTTGCATTCGGGTTGCCGTGCGAACTTTGATCAATAAGGAACATAACGTAGTCCTCCCAAAGGTTGGAGTCGGTCGGGAACCGGAGGACTGCGCGCTGATAGATGGCAGTGACAAGTTCAAAGTTGGAATAACGCTTCCGACGGTGACGGCTAAGTTCCCATTCAATGTATTCAGAATAGACTGCCCACTCGAGAGCAAACTCCCCGGCATCGACGGCATTGCGTAGCTTAATCTCCAGCGGCTCGCGGACATTATACTTTTCCTTGACGACCGTAGCCAGCCGGCCCGCCGTGTCAGCCATGATCTCTTCGTAATCCGCGTTATAGTACGTCGACACGAAGCTTGAAAAGGCCTGGAAGGTTTGATCCCAAGTGGCATGCGGGGTTTCCAAGCGAGCATCGAAGAAGCCCTTCACTTGGCTGACTCTGTCTTGGGACGGGTGACGGGAGAGATCCTGAACCTGGAGATCCAGAAACCGATCCCAGACCAGGTGACTGTCGTGGATTCTCCACCTGGTCGCTTCCGCGCCTCGATGCCACACATCCAAGACGGATTGCCAGGTGAACACCTCGCGACCAACCAGTCTGTCCTCCTCGCTCCATTGGCTTTGTGTAGACTCCCCGTTCGCGGAGTTGTAGAGATAGAGCACCCATTCACCGTAGATGGTCCACAGCTTGGTACTGCCATACTCTTCCTCGATGGACCGCTGGCAAAGTTCCATGACCCCGATACGTTCGTCTACCGATTGCGCCAACATACTCTCGTCCTGGATCCACTCCGCCCAGAGGTCTTCGCCCATGGCAAATAATTTGTCCATTTCCTCCCGTGCCGTTCGCATGTCCCTGAGAAGATCATATTTTCGGGGATCACCGTGGATATCGGGATTATTGGGCGGATAGACATGGTTGACAAATCCCTGGTGTAGTAGGCGGATGAAGTTCACGTGCGCTTCGTAGGAGTGCGGGTTGTCTTGGATCTGAGCGAAGAGCTCGGTCGCCATCCGTTGGGCATCCGGACGCAAAGAGGTATCTGCGTAATTCCTCCGAGCGGAACCTTCCCGGGGGCCTTCCGACATCGCGATGTCAAAGGATGATCGCGGGATGGGCGTGTTATGCGAGATTGGATTGACGTGCGGGTACATTGTGGAAGGGGACAGTTGACTTTCGTAGGATTCGGTGTTTCGTAGGATCGAGGGGTTGGAACGCTGAGGCTGGTGATGCTGCATCGAGGCCAGATCGGCGAGGGTATCCATGCCGGGTGTGGATGGTTGCCGTGACGGAGGCAGATCGACCGCCGGAGGAGTCCCATTCCCCCCTCCCGTGTTCGGACCCACACTAGGACTACTCGTCGCAGGCGGAGAGGGATCGGGCAGCTGCGAGGGAGCATAGACATGATGCGCAAGCGGAGACGAAGCCATGGCTGGCCTTGTGGAGGTTGTGCGACCCTTGCGTAGTGGCTTGTTAGATGGACGTGAGGTTGGGGCGGCAGGGTTATTGGCAGAGGTCGGTCCACCGCCAGGCATTGAACGCCCAGGCTGGGGATTCAAGTCCGGCGAAAGGAGTGAGTTGATATCCATGATGGATCCTTCTCGGGCTTGTTAGGGTAGAGAAGGGAGGGGGACGGAAATGAAAGCAGCCGCTCAACCAACACGCTGCTGCGCTGGGGATTTAAGTAAGAAGGAGGGACGAAAACGAACAAAAAGGGAATTTAGGAGAATTGGAAGACAAGTGATGGTCGCCTTATCAACGAGTCCCATTCCTGCTTCGGCCACGGCCTCTCTTCCAACTCTGCGAGAAGCACTGCTGGCTGTTGTTTCAAGTGGAGCGCGGATGGGACCTTAACCACGATGAGGGAATTGCGCGAATGATGAAAGACGGGCGAATTATGGTTGTTCCTCCACGTACGTGAAATTCGTCGATTTTCCCCGTCTTTTCTGTTCTATATAGGTTGCATCATCTGCCGATTCGACGAGTTGTGATGGTCAAGGGCTGGAATGGCAGGGATTTTTGGTACGGGGGAAATGGGACGACCGGGGGGAGAACGAGAAACCCGAAGAAGAGAGGGGGGAACAGCTAGATATAGAGCTAGAAAGCGGGTGAGTGGTAGTCACGATGACGGAAAATATGGGATGAATGTCTAGACTTACAGGAGTCAGAAGGATAGGGAGAAATTAATCAGAGTTGAGAGAGAAAAAAGATGAAGAAGAAGAGAAGAAGAGAAGAAGAAGACAGGTGGATCGACACTGGTGGAGATGGTCATCCAAAGAAGTGAAGCTCTCGGTAGTTATGAACTTATGAGATACCACACAATAGATACTACACTTACTACGGAGTATATACTAACAGCATCATCTCATGGCATTACATGAAGTCGTCTTAATGGATTTGAAGATCCCTTTCGATCGACAGGAATAGTGGAACAGATGGAATTCAAGGACCATCTGGATCAGATCAGCACGACAACGGGTCCTCTGTAGTGCCTCGAGGTTCAAGATTATTGATATCTGTTACATACTAACTAGATACTATGAATGAAAATAGTAAATACTCTTATGAGACTCATGAGATGAAGGGTCAATGAAGCCTAATCCAATCCACATACTCGTGTGACATCTTGGAGGATGCTGTTTTATGAGCGTCACGTGGCCTGTCGAGGTCATTGCAAACCATTCTCCCACTCGCAGTTCTTCTCAACTGTAGATCAATTGATGGTTCATTGTTACTGTTTCCAGTGAAGTTATTCTCGAGGCGAATGTCCCCTGTTGTGGAAACTTCTCAGTGTTGTTAGCAGGGAGACTCATTAGCTATGGTCGTTAGGAGTACGGAGTATGTACGGAGGAGTATGTGGCCTAGACTCCTCCTCGTCAGGATGTGAACAATTTAGTGAGGCAAGTAGAACAATTGATCCTCAGTTTTCTGGAAGACTGGTTCTTCTGAGACCCAACAGGGCAACAGGGCAACAGGCCAACGCAGACTTCATAACAAGAGGTCAGAAACTCAGAAACTATCCGAGGCTGCCGCTTTAACCGACAACCAGCACTCAGACTAACAGAGACTGAAACCAAAATTTATCAGGCGATGAGGTCATTCTGCATAGGGTGTATGCAAGTCCAGAGATGACCTTAACTAACCCAGTAAGGAGGAGGCTGGGCCCGCTGGAGCCTGGAGTAAGTCTGAGGTTGTTTCTTGTTTGTTGAGAATCCCTGTGCTGTGCCAAGCCACGTGACCTACCTCCCGGACAATGTGGCTTGATGCTTGAGCCACATTTCTACGGAGAGTCACACACACCCAGTCCGCAGCCAAGAATTCGGATCATGTGCTCTCACCAGTGCAATTTTCCCTTTGGCATCTCTGAACATCCAGACTCGATCAGCCTTGGGTGTTGAGTTACAAGTCGTCATGGCCACAATGGGTGCCGTCTATCCTTACGGACATCTCCTCCGGTCAGGTAAGTTATATTTCTGCGCAATTGTCCCATTGCTTCCATCGATATCCTGACCTCAGGTGTTCTACGTTAGCCCGGACAGGCGTCACTTTCGTCCCCCGACGCACCCTGACCTATTCCTTACCGCGCCGTGCCCAAGAAGATGGCAGCAAGGGGCCCAATGACCAGCCGGAGGGACAATCGAAACCATCTGCCCTCTCCTCCATCAAGAATTTCTTCTTCGGTGGGAGATCCGCCGCCGAAAAGCCCAAGATCACCCGCAGGGCCACAACTCCTCACAGGCGCGAGGGTTCGTTGAGCGCCGACTCGATTTTCGCGGAGGATGAAGCGTCCCCGAAGCTCATTGCATCCGGCCGGACACCAGCAGCACGTAAGCAGGGGGCCGAAGCGGCCGAAGGAGAAGAGGAGATGAGCTACGAAGTAGAGGACCGGAACCGCGTCAACATGGCGGCCGTGCTGGATCCCCGTCCCAAGGCCAGAATGCGGTGGGAGCGGAAAATGGTCGTGCGCGAGGTGCGTCGTCGGGGCCGTCTGACCAAGACGGAGCAGATCATGCGGACAGAGCGGGAGTCGCTTTCCAAGTCCCACTGGTTCAAGACCTCCGTTAAGAAGCTGGGTCCTCTTGCCCGTCAGATTGCCGGCAAGAACATCGACGAGGCCATGCTGCAGATGCGGTTCAGCAAGAAGAAGGCCGCCAAGGATGTTCTGGAACACCTTCAACACGCGAAGAACGTCGCTATTGTTCGATCTGGTATGGGGCTCGACAATTCCACGGAGCAGAAACCCCTGACGATCACGCTCAAGTCCGGTGAGCGGAAGAAGATCACCAACCCATCGTCCATCTACATTTCCCAGGCCTGGGTCAACCGAGGTCCCTACGGAGTAGATTACGACCACCGCGCCAGAGGCCAGATCAACCGGCTGCGGCCCCCTTACACCTCCCTGACCGTCTTGCTCAAGGAAGAGAAGACCCGGATCAGAGAATGGCAGGATCGCGAGGCCGAGGCACTCCGCCAGCGGAAAGCTCAGCTCTGGACTCATCTCCCAGACCGGAAGATCAGCGCGCAGACCCAGTACTATCGCTGGTGATATGCTTCCCCGCTTTGTTGATTTAGCCACTACCAGGCGATTTGATGGATTATTAACTTGGCGTTCTTTCTTTTCTCTTGTAACCTTCCTAGAAAGCATTCTCGTCTGTTCTTGTGTTTCCCTGCGTCATATGAGGACAATGGCTCATCAATCGTTCATATGAGTTATCTTAACCTGATGGACTAGAGTCGGACTGGACAAGACTCTATTTGTACAATACTGGAATATACGGCTACATGTGTTTTATCTAAGATGTGAACTATCGTATAAGGCACATTCAGCCATACGTGTCCTCCGACACATTCGATGAGAGCAGATCACTCAGGGGAATATACTGGCATAATTTACTCACAGAAAGAAACAAGCTGGAGTGTAGGAAATTGAAAACTCAACTAGAATTCAAATGCTTCAGCATATATACATCTATCTATCCATTACTGATGAAAAAAAACTCATAATCATCAAGACCCTTCACTCTTCATAGTAACGTATACTCTCCTCATCCACATCACACCAGACATCCTTCTCATGTCTCATGCAACCCATCAGTCTCGGAAAATCCATTACATCCAAAGCCACCACGCTGTAGAATTTCTTCAAGAGGCTCTCGACCGCCACATTGAAGTGGCCATTGCAAGGACGATCGAGTTCCTCTTCGCTAGGCATCGTTCTGGCAACGGCCACTACAAAGGGTAGCTGGTTTGGATCCTTCGGGGGGGAGTCCAACACGGACTCCATGGCCGAGGGAGTCACCATGAGACAGGCTGTGGTGGCGAGTCCAGTGGGGAGGTCTTTCCACAGTTCATTAAAACGACTTTAACATTGAACAAGTTCTGTTAGTTAAAGATTGAAAGAAGAGGAGGAATGCTTCACATACCTCGAAACCTCGACCGCCGACGCCCCCGCCAACGAAGGATCCTCCACCCACCGAAACCGCATTAATTTCATCGCCCGATCCGACTTAGGATGAAACCCACGATGTTCCTCAAACTCCTCCTCGAAGATCTCATCCCAGCGACGGCGGAATTCCGCCCACCGGGCATCTTCCTCAGCACCATACGCCGTCGCGCGGAAGATCACAAACCCCCACTCCGACCAGACCTTGTTCTCCTTAAAAACGAGATCCAGGTCATGGATGTAGGGGGCCCAGATTTCCCGGTCTGCGAGTTTCTGTTCCTCTACTTTGGAAACTCCCTTGGCTGCCTGGGCCTCCTTGTCCCGTCGTTCCCATTCGGCCATCATCTTGTCGAATAGGCCGGCTTCTCTGAGGCCGTTGAAGAGTGTTGTGTGATGTTCCTCGCCGAGAGCCATGATTTCATCTTCGCGGCAGTTGAGGAGATAATTGTAGTCCCAGCCGGGGGGGTAGAAAGACATGCTGAGAAGGAGAATAAGAGACGAAGGTGAGTGAGGTTGTAAGGGGGGAATTCTAGACTCCTACCCCCCCCCAATATATATCTAAGGAAAGGGGTGGTCGGTGCATGGTTTAATTTGCGAAATGTTATATTTAGCCTCTTTTATACTCCGTAAAGCTGCATGAAATCGAATCCTTTAATCCTCTCACCACAGGGATATCAAATTGACAGGGTTATTGAAACAAGCTGAAACTGGTCTACACGATGACACGTGACCTCGGGTTATTACTGACCAATTACACATGACACGTAAGTTTAAGTAACCAATCAGAAATCAGGAGCGGAGATCTGTCAAAAGGCCTACCCACTTACCGTATTCCGTAGTCTGTAATCTAAGAGTCTAAGAGTCCTGTCGAAGACTTGAAGATAGAGTCTCATCCTTTCCAATTGTTTTCCAGCAGGTGGGATGATGGATCTCGGCAGTCGATGAGCACGGTGTTGGCATTAGGCAAGCTTTCCCAGAGACGGATGTCGGGACTCGGGATAGCAGAGACCAGGTTGTAGTGTTTTCTGGCATATTCATGCTAGAGTGTTCAGGAGTTAGTGATGCTCTTGGTACAGGGCCACTGCCCTCTATAAAGTGCTGTTGACCATCCCTAACTTCTACCAATTTGATATTGCTTGTGCCTCAGGCACCAGTCACACCCACATTCACTATTTAGCCTGACCTCAGTTTCCTGTCCCTGCTTTCTCCCTCTTCCTTCTCCTCTCCCTTTTACTTCAAATTAGCGCAGATTTATCTCTTTACAAGATCTTAAGCATGACTACAGGAGACTGAGCAAAGGAATGCGAAATTGCAGAAAAAAATGGGCGCCCTCCTTCAGGAATGAAATGGCCTCGCTTTCAAACTGGTACGCTTGACAGCTCCCCAGTTCCAATGGCAGCAGTGGAAAGAGATCCACGAAGATCTCCGACCCAACATACCAAATTGAAGATGAATTAGATCAGTCCTCGTGGGAACCAACCTTGAAGTTTCCTTGCTTCGCGACATATCGAAGAGGACAAGCTGAAAGAATATGTCATGACGGTCTTTCCTCCTTTGGTATGACATTTCAGTTATTTCTATTCTTTGACAGCAGGTTCTCTGCTTCAGTCAGGGACAAGGCAATGGGATACAAACCAAGACGCTGAAACAAGAGATTGAGGGATACAGAAAGGCGCCATATTATCAAGAAGTTGAAGCAGCAAAACAGGATGGTGACTTCGTTTTGCCCTTCAAGGAAAGAATTTGGAGTCACAGTTGGACTGTTTACACTATCAAGTGTTGTCCAACAGACTCTGTCTTCCCCAAACGTCATGGACCTTTGTCCCTGGCCATGACAATGCTTGCCTTAATCTGGTCAGGTTACGTCAAGCAAACATAAGACGGACTCTGAAAGAATCTCACAAGGGACCTCTTTCATGATGACCTGTTATCAACAGGTGGTATTCTCTCCCATCAGTCTGTCAGGGTATAAATACCTAGTCCCTGGCACCTCAATCTATCCAGTGGTACTGCAGCCAGAACCCAAAAGACATCATCATTGGACTTGAAGAGTGACTCGTCCTTCTTTATGCAGAACAAGAAGTCCTCCCTCACTGCCATAATCGTTACATCTGTCAGAGCACTGGACTTGACAATGCCAACAGCCTCAATCTTCACTTTGATGAGTTCATGGATGGCGTTTAGCATCATTCGAATTTGGCGCTCGAAGCGAGAATCAATCATCTTGAAGAAGTCGTTGCTTCCTATTATTGCCTCTTGTCACCCTGTCTTACCGCCGGGGGCATGCTTTCTAAGAAGACAGGCAACATCCTCCATGTGTTTCTAAAGCAATATTTATAGCAATTGCGCTATCACAGAACCAATAATTACTATGGGAAGCGACAGTTACGCCTTTGTTGACATGTTATACAACTCAAAAACTCAGACTATTTCCGTAACAGCGCCCAATCCTGCCTTCGGGGTTTTGCGCTAGAATGGTATACTGCCGAGTTAACAGACCTTGAAAAACGCTGCATACCATCGACCCCGGGGAAGGATGGGTAGTCGAGCTCATCAAGCGCTTCAAACCGCGCGCTGCGGCAGCTCAATACTATCTCATACTCTATCCGCGATGTTAAGTACAGCCGTCCACCACGTGCGTTTGCCCAACAGATTTTCAGGCATGCTAAAGCCGCCCACATTGATTCCACTTTCCATCATGCATAGCATGGCATGGAACCGCATCGATGCATTTCTCGGACGGGATATCCCTGCTACCAATGTTACGGAGGGAGCAACAACCTTGAGATAGTTGTATTTCTCAAATATAACGAAACTTGGCTTTGATGAAGATGCGGCAAACCGGCCCGGTCATGTGTCAACAAGGATGACTTCAATACATGGTCACGAATATCAATCCTGTCCTATTCAGAAAGCAGAAGAAGCACTCTGGCAAAGCTAGATGCTAGACAGCGGATGATCCACCATTGCACAACATGTCGTCAATGGGAATAACCTTGGGGTTACCCTCTCGGCACTCTCCCATCCTGTTCACAGAGGATTTAAAGAAAAAACACCTGCCTCCTTATGGACTTGCGGAGTCGGTGGCCAGAGATACCCGGCTTAGGTGTCGCGAGACAAGCCCTCCACAGCGCACCTCATTCTATTCATGTATGTTCGGGCAAAGCGCTCTTTATCATCCACTTGGTATCTGAGACGTTAACCATGCAACCATGGAAAAGCCCTGGCAAAGCTGCCCTATTCCCTCCTTAAGGATGCCGCTTTAAATAATGCCAAGGATACAACGATGACTATAATCTCACAAAGCACAACCATTGCTAAGGACATGCTAAGTAACGGCAAACCATAGTATCCTCTCTACAGCAAGATTTGAGAAATCACAGGAGACAGACGGATCCTCAACGTCTGCTTATTGACAGGCTCGAAGGGAATTTCAGGGACCCCGAAAGTACTTTCCTTGATCTGCCTTTTATTGACAATATATCTCTCATCAGTCAGTTCAAACTCGCTGTCCTTTGGGGACCAAACTACACGGGGAAAAAAGAATTCCAAAGAAGCAAGATGCATTCTCTAACTACACGGCCCAAGCTATTTCTGCAGGCCTAGGTCAGTTCCGCAGAGGGGGGAAACATGCAGCCAACATGGTAGATGGTGGTATGGGGTTTTCATACCTTTAGCCAGCCAGTATGAGTCTATACAACTTCCACAATGTCACTGTGTGGCTGCGACCTACTTGATAGACCGGCGTGAGCTGTTCCGGCGTTTCACCTACAGAACACGTGCTCAGGATATCGACTACAATATCCTTGCCTCCTTGAAAGAAAAATCGGATTTACAGCTTACATTACGAGACGCGAGACTATTTTGAGCTGTGGATGAGCTTCTTCAAATCGTCTCCCTTTTATCCTCGCGGCGTTCTGTCTAGTTTCATGAAGTGATCTCTGTGACTCTGATGAATGCGTGGACTTGTTCAAAATTAGATAATTACTATGGAGTATATGATTGAGAAGATGGATTTGGGAGATATATAAACTGTGGGTATTTGAAAACTGCTCATTCCATGGGAAGAGAATACGGTGGTTCTTATCTCTGCTTTGCTCTAGAGGAACTCGCTGATGTATTAATGAGCAAGAGTAATGTTGAATCTCAGCGCCAAACTCAAGGCCACAAATTCACACAATGATAGATTGAAAAAGCCTTCAGGGATGAAAGTTGAAACACATGAATTCAAACTTTTGTATAAGACACTAGGATATCAACTGCAGGTCACAATCGCTTAAATTACTCCGCAAACAAGTCTAAAACCAAACGAAGGAAAAAAAAACCCTAGGCAAATCCCATCCCCTTCCTGAACAGCCTATGCTGACGAGAAGAGGATAGGACAAACCGGCCCAGGAGAGCACCCGCCCAGGAAGTAAGCGCCGAGGACTGCCAGAAGGCAGAGAATGCTAGGACGGTGTTGAGCAGCGCCGATCCAGCGGATTCCAGAAGGGTGGAGCTTTGGGCAAATGCACCGCGGACGACTGTGCCAGCGTACTCTGAGAGAGTAAACCGCTGGGTAAACTTCGTTTGGCCTGCGGATAGGCCCGTGGCGCCGCTGTGCGCATGCAGTATTTCTTCTTTGCACCGTGCTTGCTTGCTTGTCTGGGTATGGCTGCCGACATGCCGTCCGGTTCCTTGTTGGGCAGTCGAGTTGTATCTGAACGGCCGGAGTAGGCCTGGGGACTCGTGGAGTAGGCCGGCGGTAAAGTGAACGGCACGTACTGCGCCGGTTTGGCGGCCAGGAGATGCAGGTGTTGCTTGTGTAGATTGTGTTACCGACGAGCCAGGTACCGACGGTGTGTGGTCGACTGCACGCCAAGGTCTTGCCGCCTTTTGTGCTTGCCGGGCTTGTAAGTTCATGTGGGCAGTATTTGCCAGCACCGTGGAATTGTGAGTAGAACGCTCCGTGTGATGGACGTTCGTCGCCATTGGCGAAAGGGCGACACTTGGTTGAAGAGACCCAGGCACTGACTTGACGGCGCGACGCTTTTCTGCAGCCGTTGGGTGTGGAATCGGCAGGGTGTTGTTGGCCATTGGCCTGGCCGCGATAGCAAAGTTCTGGCCGGTGTTTCTGATCTCCAATTTTGCTTTCGTGGGTTGAATCAGCGCCGCAGCGGCAGACTCGTTCAGGGCACGAGAGGCGGCCTTGTCCAGGCAGTTGCACTGTACTGGGTCAGTACCTCATATTTCGCAATGCATAATGCGCACTTACTCGTTTATGTTGTCTTCGATGCTTATCACAAGCCCCGTGTTTGCGAACTTTGATGTAGTTCTCTTTCTGGGCCTGTGACCGGGGTTTCTGCTTCTTCGGCAGGTTGGTCGTTGCGTTCATATTCAGATCCAATACCAACTCTACTCCACCACCCACCGGACTCGGTCTCGAAATGGGAGGAGTAGACAATGTGGAGGGTGGTTCAGAGGTGGAGGTAGCCGATGGACTTCCACGAGACTGTGACTGGGACGAGCTTCCAGCCACAGAGTCGGGCCAGTAGGGGGAGGGGAAGCTGCCGCATTGATCCGAAGGTTGGCTCAGATCAGCTACGGCAGCATCTTGGAGGCGCTGCAGGTGCAATGCAATGGATGCCTCGAGGCGCTTCTCCTTTTTCGAGAAGCAGCGCGGATCCGCGGCTGCTTGGGACTCGATGATTTGTCGGAATGATGAGGGTGAGTAGAAGTTCTCTGTCGTATTTAAGGCATCGAAAGATGACCATGTGTCGTCGAACGCTGAGCCAGATAATTGAACTTCAGGTGATGCAAAGAGGTTGTTATTGGGATCGGCGAGATCCAATGGCATGTCCGTGGCCCCTATTAAGGGATCCTCGAAGCCGAGAAAGTCGGAAAAGGCCGGTTGGGGGCATCGAGAGGCATCCATGTCCCAATTCAACGCATGCTCATCACTGTACACCAACTCAAGATCTTTCGGGGAGATCGAGTCCAATGATGGGGGGTTGCTCTCTAGATACCCTGTAGGGAACTCGAAGCAGTTGTCGAAGTCCAGCCACTCATCAGGGCGAGTGGAATAATCCATTTGACACAATGATTGATCCGCCGCCATTGCGTCAAGCGCTGAGAATGACGATACTGAATGACGATGAAACAAGAGATCTTGAAGAAGATGATGATGCCGTCCGTCTTCGAGATAAGATCTCGGCTATTTACGGGCTTTTCTGAGTGTAGGAACGTTGAAACCTGTGTGTTTGACACGGCAACAAAGGCAGGATATCCCTCAAATTCGTGAGAAGAGGAGTGATAATTGAGAAAGAGAAGAAGAGATGTCTTGAAGTCGAGGATTCAAGAAAGCTGACGCCTGATAGTCACACTTCCCTTCACAGCCTCAGGCCAATTCTTCCGCTTTTCCCTTTTGGGTTCCCCGCCTGCCTAGGGCGCTAAGCTTTTTTGGGACCCCGACGGCATCTCCACTTCAAAAATTAACAGCTTGTGATTGGCTGGTAAAACGCACGGGCCTTTCCCGCTTGAGGCTGATCAGGTGACTTTCCTTGTCTTCGTTTGTTGTTGACTTCGAATATCCAACAACAGTCCAGGACTCAAATATGAAAGAGCTTGACTGGAATCTTGTCACCTTTATTTCAACATCATATCATGTTATCAATCTACATCAGTGCTGCAGTATATAACTGATATTGCCAGTACTGAACGACTGCTACTTAGAGATATATCCTGGGGTAAGGAATCACCACAGAGCTCAATAACTATCTATCTCCGGGATAAGTATAATCCCATGGCCCAGTGGTCCAGCTTTGCTTGGGTTCACCGTTTGGCGGAAGGAGCGCTCGGCTTGCCGGGTCGGAGGTATAGTAATCCAGCAAATGCAGTTTGAATTCCCTGGCGATTTCTGCACACACTGCATTGGCCTTGGTCGGCTAAGGTGCCTTTTGGATTTCTACTTACAATCATGCCCCAGGACCAAATGTCGGTCAGTTGTCCAAAGTGAGACTGGAATCTTCGTCAGACTCGACAGGTAGACAACAAACACAGTCTAGTTCTGTAGTTCATAAAAGGTTCAGTCGCTAGCCCGTGATACTTCCAGGGACATTGTCATGAATCAACACCCCCATAGCCTCTGGCGACACCCCCTTACTGTATCAGGTTAGACTGTGGTCATGTGATGTTTCCTAGGGAACATGCCTCTTTCTTCATTGATCAGAGCTCTTTCTTACTGCTTCCTACACCTAGTTTCCACAGATTTTTACCATTGCTACTTCCTATTTGTATACTCTACTCCATTTGAAGTTAACCTGTTCACTTTCCCAGAGGATATCTACCTCTACGACACATTTAACCTATGCTACCATTATGGGAGACAGAGAAACTCTTCCTTTATCCTCTACTGATCACAACAAAGGCGTGTTCTAAGTGTGAAATATACACACCTTGACAGTAGTGATGAATCCCAGAGTGACAGCGACCTAACTTGGTCCCCTGGTGATGGAGTTTGTCCATCAACAGCACAGTTTAATCACTGCTGTCAGTCAAAGTTCCATCACTGGAGAAATGCAGCTTCTGTCCTCCCAGAAGGCTCTGAATATTTCCATTTCTATATCCGGGCTTTCTTGGGCATCCTCCAAGATGTTCCTTCATTCTTTTGCCGCCCTCCAAAAGGCGTCGAGGTTACAGGTAGACAAGGGTCCTTTCTTATCATGAGGTCCTCTCTACGGATGAAAACGACAGAAGATCCGAACTGCGATCAACCTCAGAAGTCAATTGATTATCTCCAGTGCCTCGGATGCCCAACCCCTGTAGTCTATAGGGTGAAGGCTGAGACGCAACTCCAAGCCGCTATCCCTATTTCCGCCAACTCTCTTCGCTCTGGGTATTTCACAACCATCGTTCTAGCCTGGTCATACATCATTTCCTGCCGCTGGGTGGAGATCCTTCAACAGGCAGGTGAGGAGAGCCAGATCTTCCACAACCGAGATGCGCAGATGGAAGATTCTTTTTGGGAAATTGTCACGCATGACTGCTGGGTAGCTCAGATAAAGAAGAAGAAAGGTGTCTTTTATTCACCATGGATGTTGAGAAGAGAGGGCACCAGAAAGAAGCGGTATGTTTATCATACAAACCATCTTTGATTCATGTTGGTTAATAGACCTCGAAAGAGGTAACTGGACACCAGTCTTGTCGAATTCATCCTTTGCATTTAATATTCTCCTAGACTTCTGCATGTCAGAAGGTCTTGAAGGAGAGTTGCTCACTGGTCTTGCTTTGGTTCTAACCTTGACGTCGCGAAATGCGCCTCCACCAAAATTTGCGCCTCCCATAATGGTTTCAGCCACTCCTGTTCGCTCTTCATTGGCGCAGGACGACATGATTTTCCATGAACTTTTCCAATCACTTGATCAATGCATTTTTCTGAGTTCTACACAAGATGCTCTGGACTCGTTGCTCTGCAGTGCGTTTTTCGATCCCTGCATTCCCTGCAACTTGCTCGGGCCCGCATCTCTCGGAGTGAGGAAAGCCCTCTTGACAGTGGATGAGATTGACAATCAGCAGCTTCTCATTGCAATTACATCTATGAAACCACATTTGAGCCTTTTCTGGGCTGCTGTAATATGCAGTGACCAGGTAACATCCTTCCTGAATTTGGCTCTGCACAGTCTACCGCCTATATGTCTGGTTGCTGCCTTTTGGACAAATACCACTCAATCCTTTCTTCAGATGACGTATCGCTCAAGTGGCCGGGAAGAGTCTACCATTCCACGAGCAGCGGAATTTCAGACTTCCTACTTTTGCCGACCAGATATATCAGTGCCGTGGTCTCCAGCACCTCCCTTCGGCGCCACCTCCGTCAAGAATCTCAGTCTTCAAGTTCGAGCACATCTTGCGCATATGCACAGACCAGTTTCATGGATGATATACTGGATATTGGACTCTGGGGAACGACTTCCGGCGAGCATGGAGCATCAACTTCGGCTTGAGCATGTCCACAGTAGTTGCTGTTCTTGTTCCATAGGGCATGTTAATGAGTAAGTCGACCGAAGGATCATTCCCTATCAGTATATGCTGACAATCAAGTCCTCCCTGCTCCGAACGAGATATCGCCGATGAACAATCTGGCGTGGCAACATCGCGCTTGTTCAACTGGCATAGAAGCTATGATGTCGGTATCTGGCTCGATGACGGTAAAGGAGACATTGAATTGGTTCGTCGACTCCAGATGCACCCGTGGATTATCCACCCGTTTGATAGCCTGGAAGATGAGCCAGTTGAGGAACCCAAGTGCCGTGAGTTTTGTGTTGAACGCATTTTACGGTGGAACGGCGAAGTCGAGAAGTATCGACAGTCAGGGGGATTGATTACACCATGAATGATTCTCTACATATCTACGTCCGCTTCGAGGCTGACGCTTTTTTTAGCCAAACTGGAAAAAACAATCATCCAATAAAGGGTGATCCAAATGATATACAATGTAAGATACTCCAGCTATTATACTATTCATCGCAAATATAGCCTGACATACATGTCTCATAGGTACATTTAAATTCCTCAACGGAACATCTAGGGAAACTGCAGGAGTATCCCAAGCTCATTAGCTTCCGCAGTGAGTCGTCAAGGGCTACTGCTTGCCAATGGACTACTACTGCCTATCTCTCCGCTGGAGGTCTCACCCCCAGCATTGCCTGTACGTCTGTAGTCATCTCTCTGCGCACGTGTGACGTCTCTTTGCCTGAGTCGACCGAAAATAAGACTCTTTCGCCGCCGGGTGATCCTTGCATGCAAAGCACATCCGCCAAGAATAATTTGTTGTTTTCCGAAAGCAGCCCCCAGTGATCTGGCAGCGCTCGAGGAACAGGGCATGGAGCGGTGCTATGCTCATTGTTTTGATGAAGGCAGACATCGCAAGCTCCTCTTAGGCCCGAGCTGGTTGACATATTCACAAGAAGGGGGGGGGGGGGGGGGGGACAGGAATCTAGCAAATAAATAAGTATATCTCCAATACTTCCTGAAATCAAACCTGCCTTGCGGAGTATAGCTGGTGATTATATTTGATCATGGACTTTTTTTTTTTTTTGCGATACGGAGTATAACAAAGAAGATGGTTAGAAAGGGGGGGACATGAGTCTTATAATCCCTTAACTGTCTTGTTTAGCCCATACTACTCCGTACAGAGTACAGAGTGATCTAGTTCATGCAAGAATAATCACATCTTCATTAATATCACATCCTCGGGCCTAAGACAATAATCTTAGGCTAATAAGGTCAGCATGTGGTTTAAACTTGCTAGTGTAGCTGGGGTTATTGCGAATGTGATTGTGATGAGGTTACA
Organism: Aspergillus cejpii; assembly: GCA_004769165.1. NCBI lineage: Eukaryota > Fungi > Ascomycota > Eurotiomycetes > Eurotiales > Aspergillaceae > Aspergillus > Aspergillus cejpii. Next base: position 1,914,525 of record SMSW01000006.1, read on the forward strand.
GGGTAGGAATATTACTGCCTGGTAGTTAAATGAGGGAATTGATACTGAAATCAAGCAGATCGATTCAGAGGTATCATCTTGCCTAATAATGGCTTTCTGTATCAGATCAGGTTCTTCTGCGGAAGACTCAGAAGGCCAGAGGAAGAGATGGATTAAACAAGGGCAGAAGGTTCCAATTCCATTCGCGAATGTGATATATGACAAGATCTGTTGAACTTCATACAGTTAAGATTGTGACTTCCATCCGAAGAAAAGATGTGTTTTTCCCAATGCCCAAAAGATTAGAACAAGTAGATGAAGAGTAAAAGGCCGTTAAATCATAAGGAACGCCGGTCTGCGCCATGCACCGGATCAAGAAACAGAAGTACTCCATTGTACGCCAAAACGCAAAAATTAGCTGGCCACAGCCAACTGGGCCACCAGGTCCGACGCCACATCGAGGAAGGGATACGGGCTCGTGATCTCCTTCTCCTTGTTGCGGAACCGTTTGCTGATCGGGTGCCATTCCGTGTCGCCCTCGGCGCGGATCACGTTCTGGTACCCGTCGCACTTGAAGTCGACCATGTAGTTGTTTTGCTCTAGCTGGTACAACTGGATATCGACGAATACCCACACCCCGTGCGTGATCCGTCCGTGCAGATGTGCTTGGTTCGCGGACGAGGAGCCGGAGTTGGTCCCACTGTCCGTGTTGAGAGGGTTCTTCTCCTCTGCGGAACGGGAGAGTCCCGAGATGTTGAAACGACGGCGCAGGTCTTCGAGGTCACTCCTGCTGCTCTGCAGACTGGCCGATCGTCCCGGGGCCCTGACGCCTTGCTTCAAAAGACGGGCCCGGATGAACCAGGAATCCCTTGGGATGTAGTAATCCGCCGGAAGATCGGGATACTTGCTCTGCAGTGGTCTTTCCCCTGCTGGCGGCTGGACTCCAATCGGTGGACCTTCTAAGGAAGTGAAATCAGCTGCTGTACGGCCTGCCAGGATACAAGAATCAAACAAACCTGCTTCGGAAGGCAGGATCTCCCAGACTCCGCCTTGCGCGGCAATCGCTTTGTAGAGATAGAGCATAGCCTCGTGGGGTTCATTTCGAGACCGGATACCAAACTGCCATTTGCGGGTTTTCTTGGGTTGGTGCGGTGCACTACGAGTTTCAGGGGGATCCAGGCGCAACTCGTTGAGGTCTACAATGCTACGAGAGTGGGGTTTCAAGGCCCTGGCAGTCGCTTCCTGCTCCTCGGGGGAGCGCGCACCGTGGACATCGTCGTCGAGGCTTGCTTGGTCTCGTTCTTCGCGCAGTCGGCCCGCAGCGCGCGCCCGCTGCTCGCGTTCTCGCTCCCGCTCTCGCTCCCGTTGTTCCATAAGCTGATCATGGACGTAGGGTAGACTGGTCGGCAGGATGCGGACATGGCTGACGCGAGTTGGCTCATAATCATCCGAATCGACTTGCAAGGGCGTTTGTGAGCCCTGGCGGGGTGAACCATGATGGGATGTCTCCCGAGGGCGGGGTGCAGTGGGCCGGCCAACTGCTGGGGAGGGCAGGGGAGTTCGATTCGACGGCGGAGAGGCTGCGACGGGACCGCCCATCAGGTTGTCGTCTGTGGGAGCTGTTGCCATTTAGCACGAACAATCCACATATGATGTTCGACTCTGAAGGCCAGTGTCGGGAATGACTCACAGTTGGTCTGCATCATCTCGTTCTCCACGATGATGAAGAAGGCATCTTTGATGGCGCTAGGCTCGGAGCTCCTGAGTGCGTCTTCGATGTCTTCGCGCCGATATCCCATACTACGTTCCAACTTGGAGATGGCAATCTGATGGATCTTATGCTGAGCTGAGAGGGGCTTTCCCGGGGCAATCTTCTTCGGATCGATGGCTTTGTTCGGGTTCACTCCGGTGCCGATGAATTCTTCAGGGGGCGGTTGAAGGTATTTCGGTAGATCCTGCAGAAACCAAGGATCCTGGCGGATCTCGGGGATGGTGATGCGGTGGACGGGGTGAACCTGGAGCATCGACCTGATCAAGCGAGCCGCTCCAGACGAGATGTAAGGGGGCATGTGAAAGTTGCCCGCGGCGATCTTTTTGAAAAGGGCGGGGATGTAGTCATCATCGAAGGGGAGCCGTCCCACCAAAAGAACGTAGAGGATGACACCGCAACTCCAGACATCGACTTCGGGTCCCGCATACAGCTTGCCGGAAATGACCTCGGGAGCAGCATAGTTGGGACTGCCGCAGCTGGTCTTGAGGAAATTCCCGTCCGTCATGATGTTGCTGAGCCCAAAGTCGGCGATTTTCACATTCTTATCCTTGTCAATGAGCAAGTTCTCCGGCTTCAAATCCCGATGCACAATCTTGTGACGATGGCAGTACTCGACGGCACAAATGATCTGCTGGAAGAACTTGCGGGCCTCGGTATCGTTGCAGCGACCTCTTTTGACCAGATAATCGAACAGCTCTCGTTCGGCGTATTCAAGGACCATAATAATATCGGTTTTGGTAGCAATGACGGTGTACCTGCGAACAAGACAAGAGACAAGTGTCAATTCATCTCAATCTCATGAAATCCGAAGAGAAGTTCAGAATACAAGACTCACAGTTTGATGATATGAGGATGCCGTAGCAATTGCAAATATTGAATCTCCCGCTCCACTCGACCAACCATATCCCTGGACAGCAATTTGCGACGGGAGATGATCTTGAGGGCGACCTGACGACCGCTGGGCTGGTGCATCGCAAGTTTCACCTTCCCAAACGATCCCTCGCCCAGATTCTTGATCGTCCGGTACTGGTCGAGGCGCTGCATATCCCTCATGGTCGCCGGTGACTGCATGGGGTCAATGCCCTTTCCGACCGGGCGCGTGGACGTAGGCATTGTCATCGCAAGGTGATTCGAAGCGCCGGGGGGAGGACCAACCCCGCTGGAACGTTCACGGTCACGGTCACGTTCACGTGGGCGATCGGGATCGAAGGTAGGAAGAGATACAGAAAGGTCTTCGTCGTTAAAGGCAGCAGCCATTGCTGTCGGACAGGACAGTGTGACGTGGTGGATTTCAAGGGGGGAGTTTGGTCAGTCCCAAAGATCCGTCCTGCTGACTATGCAACTTTTTTTTCTTTCCTCCGGGGTCGGGAAAAACTCGTCTAGGTTGTGAAGAGGAGATACCGATGAAAGGTGAACAATATGGACGTAATAAGAGCAAGCGAACGGTGATAGTCTCAGTGAGAGAAGCCGAGGGGCGTGATGGGTTTTTTTGGTGTACTTGACACTACTTGTTCACCGGGGGGATTCTCTTTTGGCGGGGTGGAGAGACTTGATGAATAGCGTCAAATGTCAGGAAGGATGGAGTAAGTAGAGATTATTATTAGGAGATCGAGTATTTCTCATGAAAGAAGGGAAAATAAGATAGATTATTGATGAATATTGATGACTGGAAAGACAAGAGGAGGAAGTGGATGGATGTACTCGGTAGATGTATCTACTCTGTAGACAGTCAGAGAGGAGAGATGTAAAGACAAGCAACGAGATGAAACCCCATTCTAAACATTAAATCTGAATAGTGAAGCATGAAGAGTCAGTCGATAAGCATTACTATTAGTTATAGAAGAGTTTCCTTGTTGATTCTTTTGAAGAAAATACCCATCTTTCTATTGTGCATATTATGCATATTATGCACTACTTATGATTGACCAGTTGGCTGTCCATCTTAAAGAAAGCCCCATCAACAAATGTCTCCATTCTGTCTTCATTGTCCATGAAACCCTCCTTTGATCCTATCCAAGCTCAAGTCATCATATCTAGTAGACATGCTAAATTTATCCCCAACCATGCATTGTAGCATGTATGGAGGCTGTACATGGTCAAAACCACACAACCCCATTACCATCAACATGTTTCACCCGTGCGGCACAGCAGTTTGCAGCACCAGCTTCAAGATACCATACTCAACCAGGAAAGGCTCCTGTCACCATGGAACGCGGGGAAATTGCTAGTGCTACTCGCAGGATGGCTGTGGGATTTTACCTGGATTTGGGGGCTAAGGTTGTCATACCGAGGCTGTCCACCAGGGGCAATATGTTGTGAGAAGTAGATTGCGATATCATAAAAGGCAATGAGGACGCCCATCAAATTCGTCTGACATCTTCTCCAGGCTACTTCGGACTCGTCTATCATGATTGCATGGCTTGTCATCGTTGCTCTCGCTGTTTGCAGCGGTACGAGCGCTGCCACAGTGAGGTCCCTTACTAGATCGGCTCAACCAGTAAACTTCCCCAGGTCAAGACGTCTCTCTGCTGCGGTTTCTCCTTCGAAACTGAAAGCAAGAGCGGAATTTCCGCCAAACGTCTTGAGAAACCAAGCAAGCCTCGAGTTTCTGCATGATGACGAGACCTGTTTGCGGCTACATTGGACGTGGCATCCCAATGGCCGATCCTATCCTTAGAAGACTTGGATGGTCATCTCGGGGATGTGATCTGCTCAGAGTCCTACATTGAAGTATCCTTCATTTCACTCGAGCGATTCCAATCCGTGCAGCAGGAGCTCGAAAGAGTCGCCGAGATCATTGTCGTCACCTCTCACAGTGGGTGCAATCCGGATGGAGAAAGGGCCACATATCGGTCAGTGTTCTGAAGATGCCAACAATCTTGGAGCAATAATAGTTGACTGGGTCCAGAGTCTCCGAGGTCACACTCGATATCGACCGCAAGACGGTATCTTTTCAAAAGTCCGACTGTAGCTGGCAAGACGCGTTCCATTCCACTCGCGTGTCCTTCTCGCGCAGGCATCCGTCCGAGATCCAGAGACGGTCACATAGTGCCTTCAAGAGACAGCAGCAACAGTCGGATTCACCAGTGACGACGAAAATAATGGAAAAATCCGGCGCAACTCCCACGGTCACCTTTCCTGTGATGCCTACGGTGGTGTCAGGGTTTGCACCAATTGCGGAAAAGGCACTTAATACACAGTACATAGACAAAAAGATATACCCGCCAGACGTCCCGGCTGTGGATATGTTCCTGTACGTTCAGTCAACAGAGGAGATTGATGGAAGTCAATGACCAAGAAGCTGATTTTGCAGACCTCCAGGAATTACCGTATCTTGCAAAAACTGCTCCCTTGAAGGCAGCATTGACATCACCAAGGGCTCGTTCGAGATCTCCGGATCAGACGGGTTTATAGACTCTGTCAACAATACCATTGCTTTCTTTGAGCATGGCAGTGTTGAAGCGATTGTCGACGGTTTTTTCGCACAAGTTGAGCTTCAATTCGACCTGTCGGCGACCCAGAATCTGGTTTCATTTCCAGTCCAGCTTCCCGCAATTCCACTTGTTCCTTTTGAGGTGAGCCAAATCGCAAATGGGTCCGCAGGGGGTTGTCATTAACAGGTGGTAGATTCCCGGAGTGCTTGTGTTTGGACCCATGTTCCAGGGGGACTTCGACCTGAGTCTGAGTCTAGCAGAAACCGTCGGGTTCTCGTTTGGCTTCAACCTCTCTGTAGGTTTATAACGTCGGTCTTGACTATTGAGACTTCCGCTAACTTCAGTTCAGGTGCCTGAGAACTCCAAAGTGGTCCTGAACATGAGTGAAATTTCAAACTCTTCAATAACGGGCTTGTGAGTCAATCCATCAACCAAGAGAAGGTCTCAACTAAGTCCCCCCCCCCCCCCCCCCCAGTGATAAATCAGTTGTGCATGCCCTACCATTCCAGGCAAAAGCCGCTCTCACCTCCCTTTTAGCCAGCGCCAGCTTCAAGCCCCAGATTCTCCTCGGCATCAACACAGCAGCAGGAAGCGTCCGCGGCGGGATGGGAGCCTTCCTCGAACTACCCAACCTCTCGCTCAATGTGACGCAGCTCAGCAATGTAAATGAACACTGCGAGCCCCTGTCAAGCGGCAATGGCAAACTCACCTCCGTTCTGGACAATGTGCTGGGGAATGTTACCCACATCGTCCCCAACGTGGACATCAATCTAGGCGTGTTGGCGAACTTCGAGGTCGAAGTTCCGAAACTCTTCTCCGAAACCGCTGCGGTGCAGACCGTCCTGGCTTCGACTTCTTATCCCCTGCCGACGGCCTGCCTGCAGTTTAATCCAGATAGTGGGAAGTACGGTAGGCCCTCGCGTTCGCCTACACCTACGCCTACGCTTTTGTCGACTGCGGTAGAGAAGGCGGCGGCAGAGCCCAAGAAGAATCGAGGAGCTGCCTTGGATGTCAGTCTTGGATCGATTATAGCATGTCTCGTTTTGAGTTTGTGTAGTCTTGGATTTTGAGGACGGTGATGATGGATAGACCAACGGCCTACATTCTGATTGGTCTTACTTCTCTGATCTTGATTGGTTGCTCAACTAATACTCACGTGATAGCTCATCACGTGTAGATAGCTTATCACCTAAGGTACTGTCTGATAAAGCGTCTTACTAATCATATCGACAAAGTCACTTTCGAGTCTCAACAGTATCAACTATCAAGGCTCATCGACGACACTTTACTCAGACCATATATGATATTTAGGCAGGGCTCACTATTGCTGTTCCTCCTTCCTGGAGTTCTTTGTTGTATTTTTCTCATATTGGGTTTATTTATCTAATTAGGGGGGTATACTCGCTTATTTCCTACTTTCCCTGAACAGTGACCATGCTTACAATCTGCCTGGTGGTGAATTAATTGATAGTATGAGAGTCTGAGACTTAAAAGTAAACTGTCATTCGAAGTGAGAATCTGTATATCATCATATTTAAGGCTTGAGCATAGGTGATAAGACAGCTGGTAGATTTTTGAAATAGCAATAATAATGACATAGAATCTCTCAATGAGTCAATTGAAATGAACTATATACCAAACCCTGATATCAATTTGGACTATCCCAAAATGCAATCAACAGTGAACAGAATCCTGATTCCTGAATCAATCATAAATCGGCATGTGGCTTCGGCCATTGCTCTATATAAAAATTCCCTTCGCCAGGAAGGGGATCTCGGTAGACTTTCGTTCCCGTATGCAAATGTCTACCTGCATAAGTCTTTCTTTTGGATCTTCTGATGGGACGCGGGACAGTCTCATACTATACACTCCGGGGTGTATTCGCGTTCGTTCCGATTCTCCCGCCCCCGCCCCCGCCCCCGCCGCCGGGGCCGCCGTCGCCATCCCCGAAACGTTTCCAGGGACGAGCTGTGGTTGGATCGTTCCTCGAGGACACCGAGGTCGACGAGCTTCTGCTAAGAGAGCCAGGAGAGGACGGGGCGGATGACTCAGTGGATGGGGCAGCGCTTCTGGCCGCGGAGGCCGCTGCCGCTGGGTTGCAGCGCGCACAGATGAAGATGTTGATGCCGTGTCCGCGGCAGCTGGTGCAGACTGCGCCCCTTTGCCAGGTTCAGTATCGGGACGGTTTGCGGGTATTACTGTATGAAAAACGTACCTTGGTGCGTTGCCTGCGCAGTCCCGGCATGTCAAGACCGTCCGGCCGCCAATGCAGGATGTGTGCTCAGGGTCCAGATGCGCCGACATAGCTGGATAGAGAATTGATCCTAATTGGATTGAATAAGTTCAAAATATATGGGACCTCTCAATGGAGTCAGAGCTGTAAATGAATCAAAGCAACGAGGGCCTTTATAGTAGAAGGCACCTGGTGTAGTCTGGATAAGGTTTTGCTGGCCCCTCTTCCTTTCAAAGGACGAGTCAGTCCAGGAGGTGTGTTCCTTTATCAATATCATCTTAATGAACCTACTATAGACAGCAGGTGATGGTATGATGATAGAAGGAAAAAGCAAATGGCGGCCTTGCAGACTGAACAGGGCCGCTCCCTGCTCAGTCCAAACGGCGATTTCTCCGTAAACGGTAAGCATAAGATGAGATATTGTCAGTCTGTCAGCAACTGTGCTACTAGAAGTCGAGTCAATAGATACCGTTCGAATCCGTGTCCGGAGATACCGAATCATCGTCCACTGCCCCAGGGCGAAGGATATCACGGTCCACGGAATCAACAGGAGGCCAGGAACTCAGTCGCAGTGACAGGGTTCAGGGATCATTGAGGGGAAGGCCCCGACATACTCCAATGAACTCGAGAGAACGCAGGTCACGGTCAATGAATATGTCAGAATAAACATTCCACGCCGTGGAAACCTCAGAACATCAGTGATCCATAGAGCTGGGTCCAAGTCGTGAGTTGTTGAGATGGCCATTGAAAAATCGACCAGATGCTCTGGTCCGAGCCTCGCTCATGACATGCTGCATGAAGTTGGGTTTATAAAAAGAGGAGAAGGAAACACAAAACCATGCAATCAGAATCAAGAGAAAAAGAAATTAAAATCTTCTTGTGCAGGTGATTGATGGGGTATGTGGAAATATCGCCAGGCCCATACAACGGAACAAAGGCCAAAAAGCATGGCCGCCACCGAGAGCTGTGTTACTCGAGTTACGAATAGCAAGAGGATCGGCGCTTCGATTTCAGATCTCTGACCGCTCCAACAAAGGCAGGACACTGCTCGATCATTGTCCATTCCGCTGACAACCACGGATACGTGCAGGGCAACGTGCCAGCATGATCTCATTCTGTGTATCAGATATAGATCACACAACGCTCTTCTAGAAAAAGCTCAGAGGAAAGAGACGTAGAGCAAGATCGGTATCGTCTCTCGAGCATCCCTGCCGTCATGTATTCCTGGTGTGCCAAATCAAGATTATTTTTGGCAAAGACAGTATCGAATCCTTCACTGTTTGAATGTCGATCCAGTCACCGATTCGTAGATTCACACGGGAATGCTTGAGGTAGGTTCAATAGCTGCAATGGTTTGACAGACCAACCAGCTTCAAGCAGTCAACGACTCAGAAGTCAATCTAAGCGAGAGACGACAGTTTCTGCGGCACATACCCCCATCGCTTTGCATCGGAAGGATCCAAGCTACTGCAAGACCAGTGAAATGCCTACCTGAAGGGCGGAGTAAGGACAGTAATGACTGGTGACGGTGAGTGATGACCTGATTCCATCAGTTCATTGCCGCAGGGGTCGGGTTGGCCCAGAGACCAGAGTCCATCAAAGTTCATCCGAGATACCGGATCCTCGGACCCGACGATGAATGGTTATTGGCATTTAGCAATGCTACAGGAGAAGAGCAATATCACTCACGAAGGTCGAGTGGTCACCTGGGACACCGCAACCTTCGGGATCCCATAATCTAAATGTTAATACGCTCATGCAGACATCCGTCCGACTTACGGAGTACAAGCAGTGGGAAACTCATTTTACTCGACCCATGGTGGTCGAAGGGCCTCGTAAAAAAAAAACTTGAAGTCTCCGTGCAAACGGACCATCCTTCTCCCTCCATCTGAGATGCAGGGTAATCTCCCTGCGGACCGGACTGATCACATGTCATCGAAGTCCTGAGGCATATAATATGAAACAGGGCCATCCAGCGCAGACTGCAGAGAGGTGTGAGGTGCATTAGCCAAAGAAGTGACCATGCAGTCCATTGGCCAGCTGAGCCGTGGATGGCAGGGTCCTGGACCTGGTCTTGTAGAAGACAACTCAGAACGAACCCTCCACTTTGTTCGTCGATTGTCGATTGTCCTCGCAAGATCGAATAGTACCGAAGGGTTACAGCCGTCCGCGTGTGAAAGCCCCAAAATGTTGGTACTTGGTAGATCTGACAAAATGGAAAACATTTTCGGTGGAAAAAAATAAGCAAGTGAACGTCGCGTCTCCCTGACAAGTTGACAGAATCAGCAACGAACAACCGAGACGAAGCGCGATGTGGATTGGACGATTGGATACAAAAGAAAACACACTAGGACCGCCATTCTACCTGTTCGAGGTTGGACGTAACTTCGTAAGTGATTCATATGCAAGCATCCGTTGTGAATCACGCGCTGGACGGGGATCTCGCCTTGGCTTTGTATATCGTTCTTGCTGCCATCGGAACCTTGCTTGAACAGTGGATTCCTGACCAAGACTGCTTCATCTGTGACGCTGCTGGAGAAGATCTCCGACGAGATGCCTTGGATATCGTGTCTGCTTTCCTGTTCTGGATGCCGATTGATGAGATGAAGGTTTTGTGATGTTGCACAGGGGAAGAAAGGGAAGAAGCACAACAGATGATCGATGAACAGACTGCGATCAGCTGACATCTGTCCCTCAGAGGCAATTGTTTTCCGTGTTATAGTCAATCCATGTCTTCAATATACTATAGTCATCTTCATTATTTTACTCGGATTATGATCATGACCAAAGTGCCGATTAACGGAGGATTCCAAGGTCCTCAGCATGACCTACAGCAGGCAGGACGACGGATGCATCGCCAGCTGACACAGCCAGGAAGCAAGATGACCAACAAGATCGAGATGGACTCCCTGCATTCGACTTACACCTACTATAGCTAGCACAGGCTGTATCGTAGACGTATCTGAATAATAAATCCATTCTAGGGAAAAGATATAGAAGATACGCCGGCACCAATCTGAGCAAAAATTCCCACTAGAGCAACCGGATTCCCAAGCCCATCTCGGAAGGAGGAGAATCCATAGAATAGTTAAAGCAAACCTAGGCACCAACCAACAGACTGTGTTGCAAGAAACCCAGAACATAAAGATGTTCATCTAAGAGAAAAAAAAATGGAGGGTAAAAGAGCTAAGCATGTAAAAGAGTGATAGGGGAAAGAGACAGGGTAAGACCCGTTGATGCCCTCAATGATGTGTTCAAGCGAAGTAGTCTGTGGGAAGCGAAGCGAGGAAGGCAACCGTTCCCAGACCACCTACTACAGCGCCAATTAAGGCACTGGCAGCATGGCTCTTAAAGCCTCCTCTGCTTCGAGTCCTTGGCTTCTTTGATGGATCAGCTGCAAGACTTCCAGACCCTCCTGAGGTCGACAACCTCATTTTCTTCAATGGCGGTTCCTTCTCAACGGCAGGATTGCTAGCAATACTGGTGGCCTGGCTTTCGGCAACAGTGTGAAGCCCCGTCAGATGTGAGTGCGAGACGTCCAGATCACATGGGGATTCTTGTGGTTGAGCATCCTGGGAGAAAAATTCTGTATCAAGCCCCTTAGTAGATTGCTTATCGAGCGGATCGCCCATCTCGATAGGGGACCCATGAGCGGCCCGAGTCTCAAGATTTTCATCGAGACTCTCTTCCGAGTCCGACTCCATGTCAGAAAACTTCCTCTTCCGCGATTGATTTTCGCCAAGAACCGGCACCCAAGCAGATGTATCAACAATATCAGCGATTGAAACACGGGTGTTGGATTCCCGCGTCATCCTGGGGCCGTGAGTGGATGCATTCTCTAGAACATCCGACTGCGGGTTTGCGTGATTGCTTTCCCCAATCGGGCAAATATTCTGGCTATCGTGGCATTGCCTTTGACCTGGTTCATCAACTACCTCGGGAGCCACGACACTTGAATACGCCCCATTGTCACTTTCAAACTTGCCGAAGCTTGTCTGCAGGTGATTGTTGACAAAAGGTCCATCACTATACGGTGCGGACGAGATTGGATGGCCATGATCGACTGTATACAGGGTACGTGCTGGTGGCCAACTCTCGGTACGCGGCACGGAGGGGTTATAATGAAAACAGGGAAGAGGGTGGCTGAGTAACTCCTCACTCGGATGCGATGTTGCACTAGTAACTCCATGGGAGTCTGGGATGGCGGACCAATGTGATTGCAAAGAGACTGTCTTAGTCGGAGATTGAGAGGGGGTAGAACTCGACGCAACGGCGCCAATACTCGAATTGTCATCCCTGATACTCGCTACAGGGCAAGGCGCATCATTCAAAGCAGGTACCCAACCGTTGTTCTGCGACTGTGATGGCTCATGCGCAGCGGCCATCAGCACCTCGTACTCGTTGGGAGGCACGCAATTTCCACCGGCAACAGGATCAGCCGCTTGGTCCGATCCGTCGGTGTCCATATACGGGGATAGTTCGGATACTTCATCCCCCGAGCCATCTTGCCCTTCGTTTTCTTCCCAGTAATCAGACCCCGTGATTGAGTGCCCCCTAGTGAAAGTAGATAGGACAGGCTCAACATCCGAAGCATAGTCAATACCATCGTCAATGCTGTGGGGGGAACCGGCATATGAACAATGACAGGTATCTTCGACAGTGGGCGGAGTCATTCTCGGAGTCACAAGAGGCTGCTCAGCGTTTCCCCCATCAAGAGCAAGTGGTCTCCGCTGCGATCCACTCAGGAGACATTCAAGACTACTAGTCGCTAATAAACACTGCTCCGGCAGATCCGTAGGGGTCTCTTTCTTGGGGGGTGTAGTCATTGGCGTTGAGGTCTCGACGGTTTGCTGATTATCGCAATCCGAAGACGGGTTTGAAGTGTCTTGCTCGTAAGACCTGCTAGAAGGAGAATCCATTGGGGCCAGGCCATCGGTAATCTCAATTTCCTCGTCGTCATCATCATCGTCAGGAACGCAGAATGTGTTCGATTTATAAGTTTGCTGTTCATTTCCGGTATTCGACGCCATCGTTTTTTCACTACCGCTTGATTAGTCCACTGACTAGAAGTAGACGGACAAGTGCACGCACTCAACGTCGAGCCACTGGCATTCGCAACGAACCATCACCGGCATGTGTGTATCTGCAATAAAATGAGTAAATAAGGTTCTGCCAGAGAAAGAACACTGGAGAGAAGATGGAAATCAAGAGTGAGGACACTACCATTGCCACGCGTGACTTCGGCACCAAATGTCACCACATCACCACTCTTAATCGTGACATCCCTTTCAACAGGTATCTTTCTACCATTGACGCAAGTACCGTGCATGGAGCCACCGTCGCGTATGTAAACGACCTTAGTCAACCATGTTAGTACGACTACACACAGTAGAAGAGATATTCTATGTAGCGATTTCTGGTAGCATTTCGTTTGCATACCTTCTCATCAAGAGACACCCTCAACCTTGCATGGTTTCGAGACATTACTCTCGAGTCAAACAGTGCATTATTGCATGCAGGGGCCAGATTCTTTGCTTCTCGTTTGGATGCCCGGCCGATTTTGATGGAGTCGAGGTTGGAAGTGAAAGTGAGGGATCGAAATGGCAGGGGGTGGAGCTGGTAAAGTGGGTAGAGAGAAACAACCGCTGACAGTACAAGCACGAGTAAGCATCACTGTCGCCAGTATAACACCTGGGGGGCACATACCCTGCTTCTGAGGCATGCCGATGGTTTAAGTAAGAGACCAGAGACCTATAGAACCGAACGGACTGTATTGCTTGAGTAGAGCAAGTCCAATGTAATCGAGTAGGTCAAGGAGATCTCAAGGATGATCAAAGAAATTGAGTCCTTGAGTTCTAAAACGGAGCTTCGCAGTAAAAAGTCGATGAAGATATGACGAGGCAACCAAGTCGATGACGGAAAGGTGCCTGAGGAGGGGTAAGAAGAAAGTGTATGGGATCAGCCTGAGGTCAAGGGGAGTCAAGTGATGGTTACGGTCAGGCAGAGAAACATGGACAGCAACTCTCTTGTTACGCAAACTAGGTATTCCGTGGGTACAAGATGTGACAATGAAAGTGGCTAGAAATTTATCGAGGTTATTGATACCCAAACTAAAGAATCAGTATAAGAAGTTATTCAAGCTGATAAGGAAGGAGTCAGGGAGATAAAGTATGTTAATCAGCAGATGACTGAAGGTGCATGAAGCAAGATCAAGGATCAGAGTGAGACTCGAGAGGTTTAGGTGGTGTCCTTGTAGCAGGAATTAGGTACTCTGTGGATGATAGTAGTAATAATGATGATGTACGAGGATGATGAAGAGAATATGAAGGGGAATGTGAACGACAGATGATGTCTAGATGGTGACGTTGATGCTGGTGATACGCAATAGATTGACTGATAGGAGCGGGGGTTGTCAGGTGATAATTGGGCTGCCGATAAGGGAAAAAAAGGATGCCTTGAAGCCTTCGTTTTAAGGCTAATATTTCAAAAGCCCATCGATGGATAAAGGCAGCTGATATAAAATGTATTTCCCACTCTCACCCCTTCGCTATGGTACAAGTCATATTCTTTCCATCGCCGTCTTCTCTTGTCAGAAACGAAGCTCCAGGCGTCTGACATTAAAAAATTTGCACTACTCGGCCAACTTTTCCCCTAGAAGAACAACGAGGACATCGCAATATAAGGAGGTGATGAAAACACGCGAAAATGAAAGAAGGAAAAACAAACACAAAAACATATAAAAAACATATAAAAAATCACAAATGATAGGAAAAACAGATAGAGAAAGACTCTTTTGAGACGAAGAGGGGAAAGATTTGGGACTGAAACGCAAATATATGATAGTGGAACTCATAAGAAGACCAGACGGCCCTGAACACATCAGAGTTGACTCGAAATAAGGAATTATAAGGCAGGGCTGATGTGAAAAGGGGGGATGAGGGGGGGGAAACGATTTGTCTCGCAAAAAATCCCAGTCGAAGAGTGGTCTATGGCGAGAGTGTGAGAAGAGTCATGGTGCATGGCGTGTCGAAGTTGTGTTTCTATAGTCTTTTATATTTCGTTTCACAGACCAGGGGGTCCGCTCAAGCCGGCACCCATGCTCTGTAGTCGAGCCGCAAGCTGGGGGTACTTCTCCTGAACTTCCAACTGTGTCCGGGTCGCCTCAGCATATGAGATCGCGTTGACAATCTCACCCTCGGTACGGGCGAGTTCTGCCGCCCGCTCAAAGTACTTGAGTGCCTGCGAGACTTTACCCTGCTGGAGAAGGAGCTGGGCCATAGTTCCAACGGCGATATCGCACTCAGGGTCAACTACAACTGCGTCAGTGTCCGCTTACCAGGGTCAAGATTTATTAGTGATGACTTACTGATGAGAGCTTTCTGGCAGAGGTTCTCAGCCTCCTGGAAGTCTTGTTTCCACTGGAACAGGGCAAGGGCCTTGTTAATCAGAGGCAGGACGTTGATTCCCATAGGCTTGCTCTGCTTCTCCATTTCCACGGCCTTGTCGAACTTCTCGATAGCCTCAGAGAAGTTCTGTTGGTCCAGGAGCAGTTCGCCGTAGTAGTTGTACACATCGGGAACGTCCTCAAAGTTCTTCACAGACCTCCGGAATGTAGCCATAGCGGAGGCCACAGAACCCATCTTGTACTGTGTCACACCCAACTGGATATGGGAGAAGATGAAAGTGCGGTCAAGGTCGATCGACTTCTGGTAGTCCTTGGCAGCTTCGGCAAATTCTCCGAGGATAAAGTGGAGCTGAGCACGGTGGTAGTAGATATCGGGGTCGTCCTTGTTATGAGTGATGGCGAGTTCGAAATCATCGGCTGCGGCATCCTTGTTTCCTAGAATCGGTCAACAACGGCTGCCTTCAAAATACATCGTTCACGGTTTGTATGCAGTAAACCTACCGAGCTCAAGGTGCAAGCTGGCGCGCTTGATGTAACTCTGCACCAATGACGGCTGCCGTTCGATGCTCTTGTTGAGATCGGCCAGGGCCGCCTGAGCGTTACCAGACAGGTACGTGAAGGTGGCCCTCATGTTCAGAGCCAAGCCTTCGTAGTCGTCCAAGTCCCCGAGTTCCAACGCCTTTTCGAAAGCTGCAGCAGCTTCCTCATAACAGTCTCCGGTCTTTTTGGTCATAGCAATAAGACCCTTGCGCAGCTGGCCCTTGCCCGAATCCTCACTGAGATCGGCGGATTCTTCGAGGCCTTCGGGGAGAGGCTGGGGGCGGAAGCTCTGAAGGTAGTTCGAAATGAATGTGGAGCTTGGGAGCTTCCGACCCTTCGCTTCCAGGATAGCCTTTGCCTTCTTCTCCGCGACCTTCTTCAGAAGTCGCTCCAGCGAGTTGCGGCTGAGCTCGTTGGAAAATCCATCGATGATGCAGCTGGCGGTGAAGTCGAGCAGAGCTTCGCTGTACTTCCCGAGATGCTCATACGCAATGGCTCTTCTGTTCAGGGCCTTGACATACTCGCTGTCCATTGCCAATGCGGCACTGGTATCCTCGATGACCTTGTCCCACTCCGACAGGACATTGTAGCAGGCCGCGCGGTTCGAGTAGAAAACGGGGTCCGGTTTGCAGATAATTGCTTTTCCGTAGAGCTCGATGGCTCGATTGTAATCCTTGGAGCCATACGCCTTGTTACCGGCGGCCTTGAGCTTCGCGGCGTAGGCCTTCCGTGTCTGCGAGTCGAGCCGTGAGCATTGGTGGCGATACAAGGCAAAAAAGCAGCAATTTTAGCAACCCACCTCATCCGACAATTGATCAACGGTTGCCTCGTCAATCTCGGGCAGTTCTTCAGATACCTCTTCGGGTTTCTTCGGGGCTTGTTCTGGAACGTCATCAGCCTGGTACTGTCTTTTGACCGAGGAGGCGAATCGTGGCCGGGAAAAGAACATACCCTCCTGAACGGAGGCGGCCTTCGCTTTCTTCTCTTCCTCCGCCTTCTTCTTCTCCTTGCGACGCTGATTCTTGCTCTTCTTCTTCTCTGCGGGAGGAGTGACAATCGTCGTTCGGCCCGATTCGGAAAGATAGTATACGACACCTGCGCTGGTCACGACCACGGCCACACCAGCAATGGTATAGACCAGAGCCTTATTTTCCGACACCCATGTTGAAATACGATCCCATACTGACGCGGAGGAAGAAGGAGAAAGAACAGCAGTGTCGACGACCACGTTCTTCACTGGCTCAGGTAACGGCGCTTCGCTCGACATGATGGCCCAACAAAGAGAAACCTGAATTTATATATCTGCATCATACAGAAGAGCAGGAGTAAGCAATGTGTACCGCGATGTGTACACAGAAAGAACATCATGATAGCTAAGTAAGGGATAAGAATTGGGATGAATCAATAACATACCGATCCTTAATAGAAAGGCAGGATACTTAACAGCGTAGACACTGCTATTCTTCCTTTTTTTTATATATATTTACCCTGACTTGATAGAAGAAGGGAGAAGATGGGAAAGAGATGATACGATTCTTTGAAAAGTTATGCGGTTTCGACGTTCCAGGTTCCGGCGTACTGCAGCGGCCTTCCGAGCTCTCGTGTTTGCCAGGCCAATCACACCCTGTTCGGTTCTAATCTCAGCCTTCTGTTTTCTCCACCGAACTGATCATTATCAGTATGGGCTGACCAGAACGGGTCTCCAGAAGTGTTTAATCATATCACTTGCATGGGGATTATCTAGGGACACAAGGATGGTTAATTGGTTATGGTATGGGAGTGGTTTTTGCTTCGATCCATGAATTCTTGTCTCGTTTCCTGCCTGAGGTTATGCACAGTACCAGCAAAGACGACCACGATTAGCATCAGATTGGTCTTTAGGTGAAGCAATGGCGTCAAACACACCATCTCTAGACACAGAGTCCTTCCAGATCATCTCTTCCCTTCGTTACGACCCTGCGCTTCTGGACGTGGTCAAGACTCGAGCTGCAGACACCTACCCAGACCCCTTGCGATCACCTTACTACCTTCTCCCATATCATCAGCAACGACTCCTAAACGCAGCAGAGTGTTTCCAGTGGACGGAAGCCGTGGCCTTCTTGCAGCAGGATCTCGATCGGTTCGTCCAATTCCTCGACAGCTTCATACCGGACCGGACGAAGCCATGGCGCCTTCGGATCGTCATCGACAACCATGGCGCCGGCATCGTCGAGGTCAACCTAGCAATGCCAATCGAACCACTGAACCTTCTCCTGCCATCCAACAAGCATCCGCCGTCTGATCCCTGGCGTGTTGTTGTAGACTCCCTTCCAACGATACCTTCGCCGTTCACGACGCATAAAACCACCTCGCGCGACGTCTACACGGCCGCTCGTCTTCGGTCGAGGATCATGTCTCCGCAGGATCCGGTCGAGGTGTTGATAGTGAACCCGAACGGCGAAATAATGGAGGGCAGTATCACTACGCCATACTTTAAACGGCGGAGGCCCGGTTCACCACAAGAGGAGAGCGATCGAAAGGGTGACGAGCCGGCTTGGGTTACGCCCCCTCTTTCCAGTGGTGGTAATGCAGGCACTACAAGGCGATACGCTCTAACTCAGGGGTTCTGCTCTGAGCAGGTCATTACCGCTGCGGATCTGATTGACGGTGAGGAATGCTGGCTCAGTAATGGTGTGAGAGGCTTCTTCCCTGGTAGAATCGTGCTGGGAAAGCCCCAATGAGTCACCTATTCCCGCAAATAACTTCTATATCCATCGCAGTATTTTAAGCACATACAACAACTCTGTCGAAAGGTGGTTATATATCACCGCATCATCATGATCAGGGATGGAATTCCTGGTGGCTCATTAATGGATCGGTCCTTATTCATATCTATCATCACATCATGTCATTTATGGACCATTCATATTAGCATGGCGAGTACTATAAGTCCCCAATACCAAGGCAAAGGGAGCAGTCGCCTTTGTGGCATCGAGGAGAGCGCCAAACGGTGCGATTAAAAGTTCAGGGTGGACAACGCTCTATTTCTTCTTCTCAACGACGATGGGGTTAGGGTTTCCTTTCCATTCAAGGGGCCGGGGTCGCATGAATTCAGCAACGATCTCTTCCGTCACCTTGGCCCGGCGTTCCTGGAAGGCTTGGACGTAAGCCTGCAACTCCGCAATGCACTTCTGCTTCACCTCGCCAGTAAGCATCTCTCCCTTTTCATATGCCACACGGATGCGCTCCAACTCCTCGTCGTCCTCCAAGAAGAAGGTGAGGTACTGGAATGAAACGTCATCCTTGGTGTTAGCACCCAATTGACGCTGGAGCTCAGCCGTATCCTGGCCACCAGAAAAGGCATATTTGTTGATTTTGTTCTTAATGCGGTTTGGCGCATCGTTCATATAGATGGCGGAGGTATCAACGCTGGCGGACATCTTCGAGCCGGGACCCTGAAGGGCGGGAAGGAAGATGGCGTGGATCAACGAAGGCTTCTTGTACTTCATCTTCTCGGCGTGTTCTCGGCACTGGCGGAAGTACGGGTCCTGGTCAATAGCGCAGGGGATCAGGCAGGGGATCGAAGCGACCTTCTTTCTGTCGGTACCGAAGATGTGGGGGAAGCTGGTTGCGAAGGCAGTAGCCGACTGAGTCGCACAAAAGTGGAATTCGCCGACATTGTTGCTATCGTTGAAACCAAAGGTTCCTCTGACGGAGTTTATTGTGATTCTCTTTGCCATTCTGCAAATATTCTCGTAGAAGGCACCACCGACGAAATCAAAGTCGCTGAATATAAATGTCTTCTTCATGTCAAAGCCAACAGCGATGATGTCCATCGCATTCGCTTTCGTGAATCTCTTGGCATCGTCAACCTCGATCTTTTGCGAATGCATATATTTCTGCTAGCTGGTTAGACATGAAGGTGGAACCGGTTGTGAGCGTAGGACTCGCCTCGTCGTCAGTAAGCATAATCACCAGCGGGCAATCGAAGACATCCTGCAACCATCTATCGAAGCCCCCACCGGTCAGCTCGCTACTGAAAAGCGCGATGCCATGGTATACTCACTTCGTGAATTCAAAAGGAATCGTGTGCCCAACGTGCATGCTGTCGCTGCTAGGCCCCCGGCCAGTGTAAAGGTAGAACGGTTGCCCTTTCTCATATCGATCAAGAATCAGGTTCAGATCACGATGACTGAACACAATTCCTCTGCGCATGAATCGGTGAGGCCGGCGGCCAGTGACTCTTTCAAAGCGTTCGAGTAATTCTTTCGAGATACGAGTAGCCCCGAACTCGCGCACCAGCTTATCATAGTCGACTGGGAGAAGCTTCCCCGAATCATCCACCCCACCGGAGACATCGAAGGGTGTCACGACCTGGGCGACTGCTTTAGATGCAGGAGCCTTTTCCGCGAGGCTCAGGGTGGTGAGAGCGGGGGGTTGGCCAGGTTCGTCCGCCATCTTTCGGTCAATTCAGGTAAGACAATAAAGAATGAATCGAAAAGAGTGACCAAGAAGAGAAAGCAAATGCGCTTTGGAGGGCCGTGTTCCACCTGTGATATGATGATAAACTTGTTCAAGTATTTCTCCTGCCCCTCCAAAATGCACAGCGGTCCAGCGGATGACTCAGACTGATAGAACGAAGTTTGTACAATGATTGGCTGGCATTTATGCACTAATATTGTGCATCCTGTGAACAGTCTTTATGAATATTGTGCATCACGTGTATATTATTGACACCCCGCGCTCCAAATCAGGTTAGCGGTAGAGCTTCCGGAAGCTGGCAAAAATTGTTCCAACAGGAGTCTTGATCCGACCACTGAGAAAAGGTCATTGATCAGACGAGAATCCTCAATTCCCCCATCGCCACATTAGCTCTAGCATCGTCAACTTAACTTTCTGTATTGATCAGCAGCCATGAAGTTCTTTGAGAACGTGTTCACGTACGATTATTCCTTTCCTGCTGTGTCACTCGCCTACTTTCTCCGCTACCCTAATCCGTATTCTCGCCATGTCCTGACGACCGATGTGATCGACCGTTATGTGGACCCAAAGACAGGACGTCTTCATACGACCCGTCTTCACCTGAAGAAGTCCAAGGTCCCCGCCGGTATACTGAAATTGCTGCCGAAGGGAATTGGTGGTTCGGACCATTCCGGTCAGACTTATATTCTCGAAACCACTGTCGTTGATATCAAGGAAGGCTGGATGGAAACGGAATCGCGAAATATGGAGTGGACTGGGATTCTGAGTGTCGTTGAGAAGCAGGTTTACACTCGGCAAGGAATTGAGGGGTCTCTCGGAAGCCTGGAGGGCCTCTCACTCGATGACAAGAGAAGTGAACAGACACGGGTCAAGACCACAGTTACCTTCCGCTCTCGGTTAGGGCAGGGAAAACTCCTTGGAGGAAGGAAGAAGACTGGGTCAATTGCCGATCAGACAGCGGATCATGATGAAGAGATTCCGAAGAAAGGGTTCTTTTCCTCGCTGTCAACTGCTGGTATCCAGAGAACCATTGAGCTCATTGGTGTGAGCAGAACCCGTGATGCTGTACTCAGAAGCAAAGAAGGCATGAATATCGTCCTGGAGCGGCTGCGCCATGGTGGTATCGTCGGCGTTCTTGAGGGCATGCGACAGGATCGGGAGGCAGCCTTTGGGCCAGAGGGTTCCTGGAAACGTGTCTGGCTCAGAGGCAACGGCTTCAAGGAGCGGGCCTACATGGACGATGACGACAATTAATTGACACTCGTGTAAGACCAACCTATGGGTAGCTGGTCATTCTTTCGTTTTTCAGCATTCGAGCGTGGAGCTTCGGCGTTTGGGGCCGGTTTTTTTTTCTTTCGAACTTCGCAGGACACTCTCCCCAGTCTTCGGTCATAATCAACTTTCGACATCTCTTGTCATCCGACTTGAACTCTCAGCATATGATTCTCGATGTGAGGAAAAGCAATGGTGCAAAATCAGTGTATATTAGGAATACGTTGTGGCGGATATGGTGACTTTTCTTTATGGAGGCACCTTTGTACAATATATATTTGAATTCACTTCTCATATCAACACCATTCTTCAAAGTATTTTCAAGTATATCATATCTTGTTTCTTTGACTCATAAGGACTCCTGCTCTCTACTCTGTTGTGTTGTATGACTTAGTCATCCTCAAACTTTGGTGGAGACTGGAGACTTCATCCTATTCAAACTCCCTTCCCTCACCTATCTAACATCTTCCATCAGTTATAAGCTTATAATCTTGTTCTGAATTATCAACCCAGCTTAACTAACTTCAGAATGAGTTAGAAGACTGAGACATTCACAAGGTTGGTTGGGTTGAGTGTCTCTCTTGTCTTCACCTTCTCTTGAGCAGCCAAGTGTGAGGTACAGAGAAACTACATTACTGTACCTGCGACTCCCTGGAAGTAATTCAGCCAATATTTCCATATAATAACCAGAGGCCAATCTGATTTTTCTGAGGTTATCATTAACTACAAAAGAGTCATATCTTCGTGAGAAATCCAAGGACGCCTTGGAGTATTCTCGTCACAATGTCACTGATTTCTCCTGGATCGGACTCATCGGATTCATCATCATACAACTTGCCGACACAATCATTTCCTTTTCGCAAACAAGCTATCAGCGGTAACTTTGACGGGCAAGTTAACAATGTGGCCACCCAGCCTGGCGAGCCAAGCATAAACCCCATGGAGTTAAGGCATCTCAGCGAGAGCCTGAGGATCCTCCCAGTGCCTTCAGTGACCGATGATCTCGAAACAACCGCCAAGAAGATAATAGATCTAGCCAATGTTGTCAAAGACGGGAACAGCCTGGCCCTGTGGACAGGTCTGAAGCTGGCTTCTCCGCATGCAAGGGATCCAGAGAGTCTAGCGAGGTCGCAGATGCCACCAGATGAACGACGGCAGTATGACGCCTGGAAACGAATCAGAGATCGTCGCGTCGAGGACATTCGCCATGGAAAGAACGAAATCACTCAGGATACACACGTGGCTCTCCGTGACTTCGACTGGGTCAAGAATGTAGCCCCAGTCCCGCAAGGCGCCCAGAGTCTCAAGAAGTTTTCGCAGCGAGCGCAGGCGATGGATATCATCTGGGATCACCAGGGCGCAACACCCGAAAATGCATCATGGCTCACCTTCAATCTGGCGAGCCTTTTACCCCTTGTGAAAGCCGTCTGCAGGGTGCAGAACGCGGAGAAGCATTACCGCAACAATTATGACCCTCACACCCGTGGACTGACGGACATGGAGGTCGCCGAGATTGAAACAGTGCGCAAGATCGTGTCTATCGCAGAGCGGAATAGGACACGAGAGCTGGAGAAGATCCGTAAGCACACCAGATCGATCAACGAGTCGGTTGCGATTATCAAAGGCCGGATCCAACTCCTGGAAGATAAAATGAAAAAGTGATTTGAGGACTGAGGTTGCTGGAGGCTATGGATCGGATATTACGGGAACTTCTGATACAATTCTACTTTTAATCTTGATGCTTAATGAATGATGAGACGATTCTTCGTGTTTCAACCATTTTAATCTGTTATCCCTGCCATTTACTCCATATCCGTCGTACAACACCCGCCTTCGGGTTGTCCCCTATTACGAAGTAGATCCTGCTCGGATAACTATCAAACTGGGCCATATCTTGTCCATAACTAGTAGATACGTCCAGTCGTCCACCACTGTTAGATTTGAGGAAGAAAATGTGGCGTCTGATGTGCATTCCTAGCACCAAGCCCTCGGTTGTTTAGCATAAGCCACCAGCCATGGCTGAGGGGCATAACGGTGGATGACTTCATTTGCATACCATGATACCTCAAAGATGGTGGAGTACAGCTATCTACTGGCTACATGCGTCAATTTCGGCCTCGGGGTACATTTAGCTGTTGGTTGGGTTGCAGATAGGGATGAGCAGTGAACAGAGTAGTCCATGTACAACCACTGGGACAACTGCTCTCTGTTGATGGAGGAGTGGGAATAGAGCTGTAGAGTGAAGAAGGATCAGCGTCTACTCTGCAGTGAACAGTGATAGCGATAAATTCACACATGGGCCAAGTGAAACTCGGAATGTCAACGGTCAAGACTCAGGAGTCAGGAGTCCAGGACTCATACTCCGTACTTCGTAGTGACTTCAAAACCCTGCCATTGCTGCTCTCGGTTTCCCATCACTATGGAGTAGACTGGTCCTTCCAGCATGATCTCCATACCGGTACATTGAAACCCAAGTACAAATCAACAATCAGTCCTCGTGGCTACCAACAACGTCCTTGGTGGATGAACCTGTATGTATCTTTGGTTGCAAATACTTCAGGAATGTGATGAGGTGAGGGAACGGTCAAATAAGCTGATAGCCTGATTGCTCTTCGGACAGAGCTCAGTGCTTGAGGGGTATAACCATATGATTGGTATCTACGGAGTAGATTTCTGTATCTTTTCAATCTTGACTCTTAATGCCTGAGGGAAAAACCACAAGGCACAAACAGGTCAGGACGTACTGTAAATAGTTTACTAGCGTTGAATTGCAGTGGTGGCTGGCAAGTGGATATAGCCAGAATAACCTCTAATTGGTTTACTCCTGGATGTTCTGAGATCATCCACAAAACTGCCATATTTGGGCAGGACTATGCGGGGGCAACCCTGTTAGCGCAAAAAGGAAGACTGAATCAACTTAAGACCTGTGGCCAATCCCGGTTCCACAATTCCACATGCCCTGTTTAGGAGTAAATAATACTCGGTAATACTCTGTACTCTGTATTCAATTTCAATCTGAGAAGATCAACAGTCAACACTCAACACTGGAGTTGATTGATACTCGATAGAGATACTTGACTCAGCTTGAGAGTAACTAACTAACTATCATACGAGTGTTGAGTGCTGACTGTTGACTGCTGACTATCCTATGAGCCGAACAGTAGTTCATACGGAGTACTTCATAGGTACCTTAGTCGAGCCATACTCGGCTAATCTCACTCATCTACGGAGTACGGAGTATCTTCTTCACTAACCGCCACCATCGAGTTGTTTACGAGTGTCCAATGTCCATCATCAAACGGATTCTCCTTTTCATCTACCGCTCTCCCTGACACCTGAGTCTCTTCATTTGACTCTTGGCCTCTACGTCGTGATAGAATTACACGGACTTCTGTGCCGTGTAAGCGTGGGACTCTCCCTGAGTCACTAGTGCTACTGCTAGTCCTAGCATTCCCTTCAGTTTCTGCAACCCTTTTCTGGCTGTGCCCCATCACTGTCATCACCTCGTTGCAGGTTGCTTTTGCTATGTTTTAAAGGCTCCTATTATCCTCGTTGATCTCCACTTCGCCTGCTTTTCATCCCTCTGCTCCTTGTTCCAACTTCCGACTCTCCCTCCAACCACCCGACCGTCCTGCTCCAAATCATCAACAACACAGTAATGAGTATGCCAGTCATCCGTCTGGCCGCTGCTCCATCTCCAGTTTTGTGTCGTGTTTAGCTCATATCCGCTCTGTCCCGACAATCGTGAAGAATCAAATGTCCGTCAAATTTGGAATAGGGTCGGCCTTTCGACCTGGCCGAATGCTATTGACGTTGTTGGTGATCGCTTTCCCCTCGGCCATGGCCCAATTCTGTACCTTCTGGAATGGTGGCTGTGTCGATCCTCTGGCCCAGACCGCCGTCACTTTCGACTTTCCTCCTTTTTTTCTCGATGATATCACTCTATACTATGGGTTCGACGCCAACCCTTCAGGCAAGGGACAGGATCCCATGGTCAAAACTAGTTTCTGGTTGCAATATGATCCCCATCGTGTCAACAATGCCATTATTGATGCGAATCGAACTTCCGAGATTGCATTTCGGGTAGGGAACTTGACAGGCACTCCTTCCGGGGGCAGTAACGGCTGTGATGGTGTATGGGGTCCAGAGTGCACAGACAATCTGAAGGAGCTCTTCAAGGGAGTCATCTACGAGCTCTCGATGAAGGGGGGCCCTTACACACACCCTCTTCAAACTGTCATCAGCCAAATGCTTGTTAATCCGCCCGTGCTATCCAATTGCCCACCGCCATTTTTCGACGTGCAATCATTACCTGTGCAGGGTACGTGATAGTTGGTCCCGATCCTGCCTTCTTCAGTGTATCCTGATAGATGACTTACACCTTCACAGTTTTCGTCCAGGAGACGGAACCCGGCAAGACTGCGGTTATCCAAAATCCCGGTTTCAGTGGAAGCCCGTGGAAGACGTGGTTCATCGATAATGTAACCTCCACTCAGCAGGCGGAACAGGTCGCGGTCGCCATCATCAGCCGGGCTCCTATCTTCAATAACTATCCGTTGCATAGCAAGGACGATGTACAAATCGAACTAGTTTGCATTCAGGCGCCTTCTTCCGGGGGTAGTTCATCTAGCAAAGATGGCTAATATGGGTTCGGATGATCTTGCGAATGAGTGCTCACAGAAGATTCCTGAAATATCCCCATTATCCGGTGCTGACAGCCGGAATCACAATTACCACACATGTGGTTCAACTCGGTACTTCGGATTACCGAACGCGTACAGGGAATCACTAGGATTTTTGCTGAATCCGGTATATTGACTCACATGACAAGCCTGTCCACAGTGGTTGAGGGAAGATCGTGGTCGAGCGAATCGACTGAAACAGCACGGGACTTCATGACATCGTCAAGTTTCTCAGCAACTGGTGCAACCGATCCCTAGGGCCGTATGTTATTGAATCCAGATACGTCCAATGGGGTCTGTTCCACGTGCATTTTATATCTTGGGTGTCTTGACGCAAGTACCCCCAGGCATCACTTTCGAGCATGTTATCACCACATTGGAAACATGTGAGACTTCTGAATGGTTACTTCGCAATGTACGGTCCTTATGGATAACACAGCCGGTTTAAGCTTGCCGATGCATTGGGACGATCCTTTCAGATTTCAAGAAGGGAAACAACGGCATTGGTCATGATGTACACAATCCGACCACTAAGATATATTTACATTAACCATTGTCTGGCTCTCTGTTCATTCTATATCCGCTGTTACCAACATACAGATCGACAGTCCTTTTCAATGGGCTTTAAACCTGCGAACCACGGAAATCCTCCGGCCTGCTGACTCGAGAGCTTCCGTTCTGGCTGGACGCCGCGTCCGCATCGCGCTTATAACTATGCGAAGCATCACTCTCCTGATGCCTCCTGGAAAACCCCAGCAAAGTGGTGATGAGTTTCTGGGGGACATCGTACCCGAGCGAGCAAACCACCTCTCTCAAGCCAACTACACTACTACAGCCCTCCATGTCGGGCACATTGATACATGGCTGTTTGAAAGTTCTTGCGGCATACCATGGGCTTGCCGCATAGATATCCGGTCCTCGTTGAGGAACCACATCGCATAGCGCGACTTTGGACTATAGTCATAGATGGGATGACGGTCGCGGATAGTTATCGGTGTTGAAACCGACACCTGAAGGGCTCATTTTTCATATGCGCAAAACAAGATATTGAGATTATCCTCATGAACAATTCCATGTACACAGATCACACACGTAGTAATAATGGCAGGGCTACGGAGTACATCATACTGCTATTTGTAAGGTTGATTCAAAGCTGACATTACCTTACCATCACCCCCTTCTTGCTACTCATTTCTATCAACCTACAAGCCTCGTATGGGTTTCAGAACTACCAGGCTCAATGTCTCGCCAGCAAGTCCCAGACTACTTTGTCCTTCATCGGCATCATTATCTAGGCCGTTGCCCATTCAGTTGGACGATCCCTCCCACGTGTATCACTAACTTTGCCCAATCGGGAAGTTTGCTTGTCTGAGCTTGATCAAGGTACAAAGGGGCGAGGAAGAGAGGACGCAAGGTATTTATCCTCTTTTCATCAGGGTGTCTTTCTTTTTCCAATGCTTCATCACTCTGCAATTGGTACAGCAGATCTAGATGGGCCGTCTTCGCAGAATAATGAAGAAGGAAATTCTCGCTGGTCCGTAGTGACGACTTTGTCTATGTCCCATGAGAGATTGCTACATCAGCAATATCCACCTCTCTCAGCGCACTAGTTGGACACGTGACGTTTCACGCGACCTAGGGATCATCTCCAAGGTTGTAGCTAGATAGTTCCTACCATCATACAACCATCTCTTCCACAAGTTCCGTCGTCTGTTTCTTTTTAAAGCTATTTCTGATGGAATTTCTATTTCAAACCACACTTAGACTCATTGGCGCTGCCAGACATGCCCCGTCCGTCACAAACAGAAATTGCGAAAGCCAAGCCCATTAGGGATGGGCTTAACGCCTTTTGTGATGCCCTGAGAGAACTGTGCGCACAGTTAGGCATCACTCGGCCTTTTGATGCAGCCAAATTGGAAAATAACGAAGGTAATTCAACGCCACTTCTTCCAGTTGCCTTCTCTCATTCAAATAGTGTTCAAAAATCAGCTGGTCGACCTGATTGTGACCTTGCAAAGCCTTCCCGCGTCATCGCATTTACCATCAACAACTGGCCGAGGAACTCTTCGTAACGATCTCAGACGGTTCATATCGGTTGTTGACTCCGACGAATTTGATATTGCGCGTCTTTTCCCTCTTGTCGATGCAGTTTATGATGGCCAAACGGATGAAGCGATATGGAACCAGGCCTACAATGCGGTCGTCGAATCCACCCCTCCGCCGAGGTCACTACCATTCCTCAACCAAACTCCCTACCTACACACAACGAGCAGCTTTGTCAACTCGTCTGAGTACAGAAAACATGTGGATGATGTGCTAAAAGAGGAATTGGGTTCAATATACATCAACGTTCCGGGCTTCTACGAAGCCTACTTTGGGGATGTCGATGGCCTTGAAGAAGCAAGTACAGCCGTTTACAAAAGATGCAGAGAAGGGGATAGCCCTCTGTTCAGTGAAGAAGACGGTTGGCAGAACTGGCCAAATCACGCTAAGGAAAAGGAGGTCTTAGAGTGGCTCACTACACAGATCGATGTTCTCCGCAACATTGCAATCGAAGAGGGCTTTACTATGCCAATCCATAATACGGTCTTAGCACAACCTAACCAGCCTTTGCAAGGATCTACTGCTGACCGTAAGCTGGATGTCGGATTCATTCGCTGCTTGGATGCGACTAATCAAGCAAAGTCTCACTGGTCACATATCCTGGTCCTGGGCGAGCTAAAGAGTAACCCAGGTGCTGATACAGCCTCAAAGACATGGCGTGATTTGGGTCGCTATGCGAGGGAAGTCCTTACAGCCCAAGACACACGTCGGTATGCTTTAGGCTTTACACTATGTGGATCCATAATGCGACTGTGGGAATTTGATCGCGTAGGGGCCATTGCCTCATCATCCTTTGATATTAACAGAGACGCTCTTCAGTTTGTCTTGTCTATTCTGGGATTTCTTCAGATGAATAATAAACAACTGGGATATGATCCTAGCATCATGTCCTCTTCAGATGGAAAGCGTTTTATCGAGATTACGCGCAATGGCCAGTCTGAACGTCTTTTTCTTGATGGCCTCTTGAAGCGCAGTCCATGTGTTGCTGGCAGAGCTACAACATGCTGGAAAGCGCACAGTGAAGGGGATGAGACAGCCCTCGTTATCAAAGACTCATGGCAATATCCTGAGCGTGAAGAGGAGGGTAAATTGCTGTGCGAAGCAACTGACAAAGGGGTGGTTAATATAGCCAGATATTATTACCATGAAACAGTTCAAGTGGATGGAAAGGTGGATAATATCTGTGATAATGTCCGCAGAGGACTTGATATCACTCAGGCAACAAATTACCGACTGATACATTTCAAAATTTCTTCAACTATGAGTGACACAGCGGGCACAGGAAGGAAAGGCCACTCTACCACCAGTGCAGGGTGCAAGAGATCATCCAGCCATGCTGGTGCAACCCTACCCCCTAGCAAACGCATCTGCTTAAGCTCACCTTCTAAAGAAGGGCATCACCCTGTGCTGCAGAATCGCGTGCATCGTCGTGTTGTTATCCGTGACTATGGAATCCCTATTTACAAGGCAAAATCACACCTCTCCTTACTTTCAGCACTAGAAAGCTGCATAGAGGGTGGGTCATTATCAATCCATACAGTGCTCTACTAACGTTAGTAGGCTATGAATCACTTCACACAATGACAGGATTGTTACAAGGTGACATTTCAACAGGGAACCTGATTATTAATGACAATGAAGGAAATCCATCATGGCCGGCATTTTTAATCGACTTAGACCTTGCCATTAAGGAGGAACGAGAGGGACCCTCTGGCGCGAGGGGTAAAACAGGGACGAGAGCATTTATGGCTATAGGCCTGCTCTTGGGGGAGAAGCATTCATTCATGCACGACTTAGAGTCTTTCTTCTGGGTGCTGTTTTGGATATGCATCCATTATGAAGCACCAGATAAGAACAGCAGAGTTGTGTCTGAGTTTGAGAAATGGAACTTTGTGACAGTGAAGGAGTTGGCTAACCTGAAAAGGGGAACCGTGGCAGATGAAGGAGACTTCCTTGAGATTGTGAAGGAGAACTTTACATCATACTACAAGCCGCTTATTCCTTGGGTCAATAAACTGCGGAAAGTTGTTTTCCCAAATGGCGGCCGATGGAAGAAGGAAGACAAGGCTCTGTATAGGATGATGAAAGATATCTTTGGGGAAGCACAGGATGCTTTGATGCAGTAGTAGCGGATGAAATAGGCCGACGTGATGTCCATTAACTTATACCCAGATGCATGTATCCGTTGTGATATTGTGATAATTCCATAATTCCATACATTTATAAACCCATCCTACCAGTTATCCCAGCCAATTGCAAACAACCCACTAAAATCCCGCTTAGAATGACCCCCCCACTGACAACAATCACAGTCAGAAATACAACTTCAACCAGACCCATATATATACCCCTCGGCGAGACAACTGGATAGCCAACCTCCCCATCATCCTTGCCTTTGTGTGCATGATATGCCTCCTTGGCTGTTATCTTGCGTTCGTGCGGGATATACTTGAAATGGAAGTTGGTGCGGGACTTGCGCTGGACGATTCCTCTGTATAGGATTGCTCGGAAGAGCTGAATTGTCAGCATCAGCATCATTATTTTGCCAACTGGTAACAAAACTTACCTTGATTATCAGACCGTCAAGTCCAGGGATGATACGCTGCATCCAAGCCATGACGACGACGAGGACACAGTACCCCGCGAAAGCCAGACGATGCAGAGCACCTGCGCGACCCAGGTCAAGCTCATCGCAGAGCTCATCACCGTTAATCCACCGACTACCAGCTTCGATGAAGCCGCGAGAGACGCGGAACGGGCCCGGTAGGTTCAGGATACACTGGATGAAGTTATACGCGACGACGCGCGAGGTCTCGGTGATGCGCAGCTCGTGGAGATAGAAGCTCTCCATCGCGACTTTGGCCTTGTCCGAGGTCTCGAAGTGCGCCGTCGGCGTACCGAGGAGGTACCCCAGGTACCGGAATAGCGCGATGTAATCATCGATCTCGTGCTGGGTGGGCGTGATCCCGAACCGCGGCAGCTGCAGCCACATGTGGTTGCAGCAGAAGGTGCTGATCGAGTGGATCGAGTCCAGCGTGTTGACTGGGACCCCGTGGAGGTCGGTGTCGAAGTACTCCGGTTTCCGATGGTAGAGTTTCATGATCCGTTGCCGGACGGATGCGTGCAGAAGTCGGACGCGGATCGTCGCGGTGTGGCCCTCGCCGCCCGGCTGGATGGCGGGGAGACTGTGCGTGGCCTGGATAAGCCACTGGAAAGTCTCGAGTAATCGTCCGAGGAGCATGCGGGTGGAAAACCCGCCGGTTCGGACGAGGACCTCGACTACGCCGGAGGCGGCCTAGAGATTTGTCAGTACTATAGTTGTCGCCGACGCCAGACATGAGACGTACCGAATTCTCCGCCATGAAACCTTGCAGGGCAAATCCAATGATATTGGCTATGGCATATCGGTAGAGGAACCCCTGCCCGCGTTGGATCTGCTCCCAATCTACCCAGTCGGGAACGGTATGAAGCTCGTTCCAGAACCGAGACAGAGTCTCGTCGTCTCGGTGGTGGTCTCGGAGGAGAGTGTAGAGATCATTTGAGGGTGGAGCTGTACCTTTCACCTTGCTTTCTTCAAGCAGGGCAAGACGGACTGCTTGGATGCGCTCCAGCGCTTCAGCGCCGAGGACATCGTATTGCTGGCGCAATGGCTGGATGTCTTCGTGGGCGAGGTGGTTATCAGTCCACACGAACGAATAGCCCCATTTGTTTATGACGTCCCCGACTCGGGGGGCAGAATGCCAAAAGGAGGATGAAGTGGACATACTGATGCTTGTGCGCTTCTGCTAACTCCATACCCAACGCTCCAAAGGCTGTTTATATAGGTCCAGCAGACATGATGCTCAGCAATGGCGCATGAGTCAGGTACCAACGGGTATATCAGACCAGGAGCAGTGGCTCTCGTACCGAACGGGTGTGTGCATGAGGCATTGACCTCGAGTCAATACGATGTGTTCGTGTACAACGCCATGGCGTTGATCATACCGCGCAAAGTGAGGGCCTCTATCATGTTCTCAAGCAAATCCCTGGATGCCACACCTCTTTCTGCTGCCTCAACGAGGGGGCATGAGGCCTCTATCTGCACTCGAGTCGAATTCTGGGACCTCAATTCCTCCTGCAATGACAAATTTCGAACGACTATCCAGGTCGGGCTCAAGAACAGCTGCAGGGAAACTGGTCTCCGGGATAGAGAAGCCATATACAGAGCCAATCAGTGTCCTCAGCGTGGTTGAGTTCTCCCCAAGGAGACGGTAGCTAATGGACTCGCGATCACGGGTCCAGGAGTATGGACTATGGCGCTCTTGCCAGTTGCCAGCAGCATCAATACCAAGACAGTGACACTGTTTCGAGAGTGTGTTTCAGTATCGGGCATCCTGCATCCGTCCGTCCTAGGGACCAAAGTCCAAACCCAACCCGATTAATAGAACCGTTGCGTGGCATTGCATGGATGATCCTCGACGATCGTCGAGAGGAGCATGAACGAGATAAAGGGAATAGTTCACCTTGCACGGCATGGCTGCAGCGTACCAGTTAGTCGGGACGGGGGTCCTTGAGACCCTGGGAATGGGTATTTCAGTCAAGATACTATCAAAACCGCGGTTTTGCTTCAAGTCGGATGGAAGAATACCTTTCATGGTGGCATATGAAGTCGACTCTCATCACTATACACTATGAAGTAGGATGAGGTTCGACTGTCGACTGTTGAATGTCGAATGTCCAATGTCGATCCCCTGTTAAGATCGTCCGGCAAAAAAGCTCAAGCCAACTGTTGAACCGAGTCATGCACACTGATCTACAACGGTAGTGCCGTAGTAGACCCTCTCGGCTCGATAGGACTGGTGTTTTCAGCCACCCGGTGGAGAACAATAGATTCTTTGTTCTCTGGAGTCTGGAGCCACCAGTGCACAATGGGGCAATGATTTATGAAAGAAAAGTCTGCTTTGATACCCAGTCCTGCCGAGTCAGAGACCACATGGTCATGTAGTTGGGTAGATCATGCGATGATGCGATTGAACTATGGGAAGTCGATTTTTTCACAGCTATTCTGAGAGAGAGAGAGAGGCATTCTTGTCTTGCTGCCACTGCCACTTGTTCTATCAATCGACTGAGGGAATTTGGGTATAAAGAGCACGGTTTGCCCGTCGAGATGGCCGTTCAACAGAATAAACCATCTAGATATTGATCTCCTCATATTGCGCAACGACCATGACCGACTATCTGATTCAGGAGCCCCTTGTTCTGCCGGGCGAGAAGTGGATGCCAGAGCAGGATACGCATATCCTCGTTCGTCTGCCAGAACTCTTCGTGCTCTTCTTGTCAGGAGATCTGGTGGTCAATCCGTACTACGAGAAGGTGAGGATGGAATCAGAAACATGGCTGGCAAGGTCAGTATCCCAGTAAGAC
Source organism: Aspergillus cejpii (assembly GCA_004769165.1). Classification (NCBI taxonomy): domain Eukaryota; kingdom Fungi; phylum Ascomycota; class Eurotiomycetes; order Eurotiales; family Aspergillaceae; genus Aspergillus; species Aspergillus cejpii. The sequence continues at coordinate 1,947,808 of SMSW01000006.1, forward strand.
CGAGTAGCATCATCGAGCATCCGCACTGACCCGGAATCAACCAGGGAATGCTCCTTCGACGAAAGATCCAGGAGGATCCTGAATAAAACCGACTTCTCGTACTTCTGCTCCATTGCTGCGCCGGACGCCGGGCCAGAGGAGCTGCGCACGGTGTGCGATTGGGGGAACTGGGTGTTTCCATTCGATGATAGTGGGTATATCGCTTCCTATTGCTGGTCTGGCTGGCTTACAGACGTGGATAGTGTTCGATAACGGCGGTCTCAAGGATGATCCTGCCCGAGCGCAGGATCTGATTGACAGTCTGCTTGCTGGGATGTTGGACGAGGGTGCTCAGTTGCCGGAAGAGGCAGAGAGTTCCCTGGTTCGTGTCCATAATACTGTCTGGGAGCGGGTAGCCGATGTAAGTCTTCCCCTATCCTGTTTTCAACGGTTTACTGACCGAGTTTAGGCTTCTCCTGTTGGTACGTATCGCATCCCGGTGATATTTCGTCCTAATCTAAAAAGTATACAGGAGTCCAACGCAGATTCGCCAACGCGATGAGGGATTACTGCCAGGGAAGCATAGAGCAGGTCCGTTCGTGCTCCCTGGGCGGATATCCCTCCCTGGACGAGATGTTGGCCTTGCGCAGACAGTCCGCTGGCGTTTCTCCCCTCTTCGCACTTGTTGAGTACGTTACTCCCCTAATTAACCTGACCATACTAATCATCGCAGATACGCTCACAAACTAGACATTCCGGACCATGTCTTCCAATGCAGAAGCATCAAAGAAATCGAACGCATCGGCATTGATCTCGTCCTACTGTAAGCCCTACCCTCAACCCTTCAAACCCGCAACTAAACCGCCACAGGCAAAACGATATCCTCTCCTACTGCAAAGAAGAGGTAAATCTAACCCCCCCGTTCGCTAAACCACCACTAACACCAACCAGAAAGAAGGAGTAACCCACAATGTCGTCGCTATCTGCCGCCACTCCGGCATGCCCGCTCAGATGGCATTCAACCATATCGGCAACATGCTCGTGGCCCGGTACAGAGACTGGTACCTCGCCCTGGCGGAGCTACCGAGCTGGGGGGAGAAGGTCGATTCTCATGTCCAGCGGTATATCCGGGGGGTGCAGAATATCGTGATGGCGAATTTGAATTGGAGGTATGGGTGTTGTGTTGAGGTGTGTGATGGCCTTGCTGACTTGTGTAGCTTTCGCTCTGGGAGATATTTTGGAGATGCGAAGGATAAAGTTCGAAAGTCGATGACTGTGAGTGTCCGGCAGAGGGTTGATTTCTGAGGGTTGATATGGATGGATGTCGAGTTATGCAGTTATGTCGTTATGTCTCTTCTAATCTTCTCTGAACTTGAATACGATATCGTTTCGCAACCAAATAATCAAATCAAATCATCAAATTACATATAACCCATACAAAAACTCCAATAGCACCTCTTTTTAATCATCCCGAATTACCAACAAACATTAGGCGGCGATTAGCCTTTTCCCTCTCCAACCTCTCTCCAGACTCAAAGATATACGAAGTAGACCATAACCCATCCATCACAGGACCAACCCGGTCCAACGAGACCATCCGCACCCTTAACTAACCACTCGTCAGCCTACATCCATATCCAAGGACATATACATATACACACCTAGACCTGAGCCATACTAGGACGTCCACGCGGGGCCCGACCACCACCACCACGGCCACGCAAGCTCACCATCTCGCCACGCGCCATGAGGATCGAAACGATAAGCGAGGCCATATATCCCGCCCAAGCGAGCCAGAGGAACGCAGTCGAGGCCTGGGCCTCGCGGCAGCGTTTCTCGCGATTATGAGCGCCGTTGGTGATTTCATTAAAAAGCGTATATTTCTACCCCCCTGGCATTAGCCGCCGTTGCAATGTTAGAGGGTGAAGGGGAAGGGGGGATACATCATTCGAACAATCCCTCGCATGCAACCTCGCGCCGAGGGCAATCGCACAACTCAGAAAGAAAATCGCATTCAGGGCATCGAGGACGATCATGATGAGTGGGTGAATGGCCCAGTTGAGATTAATCGATGCCGGGATTAGGTAGAACAGCGAGACTATCGAGAAGGTCGCCGTGTACATGCTATAATTGACTGTTGCTGGGTTTCCCGAGAAGGCTGAGGCGATCATGTTTCCGATTAGGGCCATGATGAGGACGGAGAAGAGGAACTATGGTCATTAGCCTTGTATTGACTCTTGCGAGTGGGATAGGGGAGGGTGGGGGGCGTACCTCCCATGCTCGAAGACCGAGCTGAATACCTCTAAGGGCCATTTTGGCGTCTCTTTCCTCTGTTGGGTTGGTTATAGGGATCGGTGGTATATAGGTATATAGCTACTCCGTTGGGGAACGATTCACCAGCTTCGAGATGATTAATATCGTACTCTGTAAATCGACGACGCAGTATATCATCGAAACTAGGGATAATAGGATATTTTATTCTGTGCGGAATGTCCGGAGTCCAGAAACGATGACGATGACGATGGTGATGATGATATGGTGAATCTGTCTGCTACGTCATGTAGGCTTGTAGCTCATGAAATCACCAGGGTTATCCAAAGATCAGAAGTTGAGATTGTTCTTCAGTCAAGAAGATCAATGTTGCTGTTGAGCATCGTCGTCGCTATTTCTGAACGAAGCTGCAATATCAGACTGTCGATGCATTCATCCTATACTCCGTACGGATACTATACTCATCCTCAGATACAGAGTAAACTGAAAACTCACTGAACTGAAGCTTTTCTTCCGTCTGATTCCGATATGAAATATTCATTCCGTCAGACTCGTTGAACTCAATTCCTAGAGGAGTATGGAGCAAGGACCCTTGGATCGGTGCATTGTCGGTCATTCGCAGGCCAAGTATAGAGCCAGACCGTCGTAGTTTCAAGGTAACTTCATTAAACATAACTAGAAACAAATATAAAGGTATCAAGTCAAGATCCACCACAGACAGCAAGACAAATGTCGTGTCTTACAATACAGCCGACTGTGCCTTCATGAACGCAGAGAAGAACCGCTCCATTTCCTCATAATCCTCAACCTCACCGAGCCAACTGACATACTGATCAGGCCGGACGATCACACTGGCTCCACGCTGGGGATCAATGCCGTAGTTCTCGTACGCTTTGCCATGGCCCTCGTGGTAAGATTCGTCATCCGCAAACACCTTCCAGTAATCCCACCCTTGCTTTTCGCTGTAGGGATGGAAGATCTCGGGGAGATCCAGGAGCTCAATGGCTTTGCGTGGTCCCGCATGTACGGTCAGGACTTCGATCACGCTGTCGATGGACTGGCCAGGAGGCGTGTATTTGCGGAGGAATGAACTTGGGCTGATGAGCTTCTCTCCCAGCTGGCTGTAGCGGAGGAAGGTATCGCGATTCGTAAGGTCGCCCGGGAAGACGATCACTCGCCACCGTCCATTGCTCTTCAGCAATTCCTGGAGATGCCATGGTCGTGCGTCGGACTGATTGAGCACCTTGAAGCTCGGCATTCTCATTCCAACCGAGATACCGGTCGAAAGCTGCTGCTTGCTCACCACCCGGAGGCTCTTGTCTTTGCTTGCAACATCGGTGCCGTCGCCCTGTTCGGCGGAATCCCCCTCCTTGGCCATAATGATGCTGGAACCGTAGTTGACCGCTAGTTCGATTGTCAGATCAAGTACGTACGAACGCTCGTGACTGCATCTCTTTCTTACCGATACCACTGGCAAACATGTTCCCCTTCTGGAACGCCATCTTGAACTCCTCCATGCTAATCCCCTCTTCATCCATGACATCCTTGGCTGGACGTCCGGAGAAGAGACGGGAGAAACGATAGTCGAAGTTGATGAGGTCTTGCGCGATACGCCGTCTTTCCGATTGATAGGTCTTGAGGATCGCGCCGTCGCTGTAGCCTTTCACCACATGGGCAATCTTCCACCCCAAATTATAAGCTGACATCGTAGTTAGCATCTAGGACAGCCACAGAAGAGTTGTAAAAGACATACTATCTTGCATGCTCACATTCATGCCCTGACCGGCTTTGGGCGAATGGGTATGCACGGCATCTCCAGCGAGGAACACACGCTCGTTTAGGGAAAAGTGGTCTCCCACGCGCTGGCCGATCTGATAGGCAGTCCACCAGTCACAGTAGGTATAGTCCAGTTTGTAGGGATGCAGAATGCGTTGTGCGGACTTAAGGATCATAGCAGGCGTGATGTGCGACCGATCCACCTTACAACCCCCGGTGGCTGTTGACTGCAACTGGATGTAGAGTCGCACGAGCTTGTTCTCGCGAGGAATCACCATGACCGAACCTTCGTTCGCGGAATGGATCGCGCAGCGCATCCGAATATCTGGGAAATCCGTGATGGGAATGATATCAAGCACGCCCCAGATGTAATCGGTGGAGTCTCCCTCCAGCTTGAAGCCCAACTGCCGTCTGACCCATGAGTGAGCACCATCGCACCCGACCATGAACTTGGCCTTGACAACCTCGGTCTGGTTCGCGCGGCTGTTCAGCTCGGCTGCTCGCAGCATGTCGTCCGTATCATCGGGAGACAGATTGCTCCGGAACAATCCATCGCTGACCGCGGCACCGTTCGTCGCCTGCTGCTGCTGGGGGGTAGCCTCTTCCTCCGTAAGGGTGCGCAAGGTGACCGTGATAGGATAGTCATCGAAATCGCCAGCTTTGGAGGCATCAAACTCAAGCGAGGTCGGCATCACCCCTCTCTCAACCGTGATGTCGCTGTGCTCCTTGATCGAATCGAGGAAGAACCGTTCAATGCGGCCCTGGTGAAGAACGACCTGCTGGTACCGACTGATACCGGGGATTGTGTCCGGGATCCGGTCAGACCGGCGGATCACACCGTCCTTGTCTGGATTCCAAAGGCAGATCTCCAACATATGGTTCGACTCTCTCCAAGCACGGTGGGCAATGTCAAAGGAGTCGAGGATTTCCAGTGTCCTGCACTGCAGGCCATCTGCTTGTCCGCTGAACACCTGCTCAACCTTGATTAGTTTTTCTCTAATAGGGAACATGTGAGCGGATGAAACAACCTTGGTGCTGCGCTTATCCACAATGCGGGTTTTGATCCCCAATCGACTCATCCAGTTGGCCAGCATGAGACCGGCTGGTCCAGCTCCGACAATGAGCACATCAACATTATTCTCGGGGGTGTTTGGCTTCGTCATCGTGTAGAATATAGATCAGGTAAATCAAAGTAAGCTTGTTAGCAGGCGTGTGGGACTGTGCCTTGGTAACCCTGCTTTTACCAAAAAGCTGACAATCGGGAACAAGAGATATGGGCATTCTTTATACTCTGTACTCCCCTGTATCATCTTATTCCTTGCAGTAGCCAGTCATCTTCCCTCGATCCGATGTCAGTATCAAATCCGATGCGAATCCGGGACTGGATGATCATCACTCCAATTGACACTTCCGAATGGAAACGTGAAACGGGACAACCCCGCAAGCTGGCCAAGATGCAATATGTGGGGTATGGGGGTTAGAGAAGCCATCAAATCATCGATAGACGATAGACGATAGCATAAAGCATTCTGGATAAGTTGAATGGGGGGAAAACCTGTGGGGAAACTGTCCAACTCAATATGGGCGAAAGATCCAATCGTTCAAACCGGAATCCCTTACGGAGTATTGACTCTTGTCTTCCGATCCCAAGCCATTCGGATCTGTATCGGCAAGGGACTCTCAAGTCTCAAGCTTGTCTCTATTTTCGTCGGAAGTTGATTCGATTGATCGACATGAACTTGGTCTGCATAAGTGAAGCTGAGTGGGAATAAATGTTGACTTGATTGGGATGATATTTTACCTTTTTTCCGAGCCAATGAACTGCGTAAACCGTTCTATGATTTTTTTCACTGTATCATGACCCCCGTAGATTCGTGAAGATGCGTTTGACGTGACTAAAGGACCTAGACAGTACTGCCGATCGACTTGAACTTGACAGAGCTTTGCTCTTTTGAAGATCATGCAAGCGTAGATGCGGTAAATGCCGTCAGGCATCTGAAGACAAAAGTATAAGCCTAGAGAAGCTGTGGCTACTCGACTTCTAGTGGCCCTCATACGAGTTTGTATTGGAGCAAATTGAACAATATGAACTAGAAGTCAGCAAGCTTTGAATTCCGTAGCGTCGGTACCCCGGGGTTGGAAGTCTCAAAAGCGAAGCAAGTTCGAAATTCTTTGAAGCAATCAAGGCCAAAACAGCCGGGGCTCGCCAATATAGCCACGTTACCATACATGAACAGAGGACAAGCTGAACCCGGACTCGGCTACATGTGGGTGACATGTCTACATTCGAGGAAGCTCACAACTTAGCCATGCCGATTTAACCATTGACCGAGCTACACATGCTGAGGAGCTTTCTCCCACCGCCTCCTCGGCCGGGATTTAGGGCTACTCCATCGCCGCTATCGGCCAACACCAGCCCGCATAGCGAGCAGAAGACGGTCGGGGGCCAGGACGCCATGTATGTACAGTGATGGCAGGAGCATGATCCGAGAGTACTAATTGGCGGCCAGTGGCGCTGTAACGTTGACTTGCCCATGAATACTACCTTAGTGCTGCCCATTACGAACCCCGGAGGAACCATGGATAGCGCCGCCAGTGCCACTGTCGTTTCCAGCAAATCGCATTGCCTAACAGAGTGCACAGGTGGTACACGGCATTCCATCTCATAAGCAGATTAGCAATGGGATTTAGTTCACAAGGAGTGTGGTGCACCTAAAAACATCGTCAAGTCTATCTCGCAGCCTCAATATCCTCCCTCCGGATCCCACTTCGGTCACACATACTGCGGAAGATGCCCATCCTCTTCCACAGCTCCAGCGGCGGACCCAACTCTGCTATCTCGCCCTTGTCCATGACACAGATACGGTTGTATCCAATGATCGTTCGTAGACGATGAGCAATGCTCAGCAGGGTCTTTCCGCGGAAGTTATTGATAATGGTCTCCTGGATTTTCATGTCGGTCTCGGTATCAATCGAACTGGTTCCTTCGTCAATCACAATAATCCGACTGTCCCGTACCATGGCCCTGGCGAAGGCTAGAAGCTGTCGCTGGCCGAGCGAGTAGTTCGATCCCTCTTCATCCACAGGGCCATCCAGGGTGATCTTTGACATGCTGGACCCATCCTTCTCCGACTCCTGTGGTTTATCATTGGTCGCATTGTTCGCATCCACGAGATGACTCTGTCGCAGGGCGTTCCAGAGCTCGGCGTCGGTGTGTTCATTGAACGGATCGAGATTGGACCGCACTGTACCCCGGAAGAACGTCGGGTCCTGGGGAATTATGGAAACCCGTGCGCGCAGTTCATGCAGGCCGATCTGAGAGATATCCACCCCATCAATGGTGATAGAGCCCTCCGCCAGCTTGACCAGTCGGAACAGCGCTGAAATGATCGAGCTCTTCCCTGCTCCAGTCCGACCGATGATTCCGATCCGCTCGCCTCCCGTGATGGCGAGGTTTAGTCCGTTAAGGACCAGCGGGAGCCCAGGGCGATACCGCATTGTGACGTTCTCAAAGGTGATTTGTCCCTGTTCGGGCCAGGTCGGACGCACCATCCCCAAGTCCAACGGAGCCTCTGGCTCTAGGCCTGTATATTCATGGATGCGTTCAGTTCCATTCATCGCACTCTCTACCTCTGCCAGCTGTCGCACAGTGAATTGGATGAGCTGTACAATGCTCAGACTGTAGCTCAGTACTAGGCCAGAAATACTGGGAGATATGCTATATCGTTCGGCCACAGCAAGGATGCCGCTGGTGAAGACGAGCGCGTTGCCAATGCTGTCCAGACGCAGCGAAAGCCATCGCTGGTTGCCAAACGTTAGAAAGTGAGCGCTGTTCATGTCATCGATGGCCGACTGGACGCGTGAAGTAAATTGCTGTTGTCGCCCATACGATCGAATGCTAGACGTCCCTGCTAACGCCTCACTGAACCGGGCATACACGCTTGAATCCAGCACAGCTTCGAATCGTTTCAATTCACGTGCGCTGGCCCGGTAATACGCTGTCCACATCACAAGAAAAACGGTCAGGGGCGCAATAGCGGCGGCGAACTAAGTTTCCGTTAGTGGTGGTGCTCTTCATATATAAAGGCTGGCCAGCTCCCCTACATAGTAGAAGTACGCAATGGTAAGTATAAAGACACCAATGATCATACTGAGCACCACAAGATACATCCGCAAGGAATCTGTGAGGCTCATATCCATCACATCAATATCTTTGGTAAATCGATGGGTAATGCGACCCAGAGGCGTTGTGTCGAAGAACGACATAGGAGATCGTAAGACGTGCCAGGTAGCCTGATTGAGCATTGTGCGGCTTGCATTCGTACCAACCACACTTGTACACAGGGAGAAGGCAAACAGCAGGACTCCCTGGAGGCATGCCAGTCCAGCGTATATGCCAATCTATACCATTAGCAACCGACCCCCGGTAGAATGAGAAGCATCTTACCCATTGACCCCGACTTAGATCAAAAGATTGGGCCGACCAGTAACTCAGCCAGAGGCCAGTCATGATATTAGCCCCACGGAAGCTGACAAGCAACAGGAAGATCCAGATGGCGTTCAGGATGCTTCCTGATGCGCGGATGTACGCCAAGTAGACGCTCCATGGAACACTCTTGACCGCTTTGCCCTCTGCAGTCATTAGTGCTCCATCACCATGAAGCGAGACACTGGAGTCGATACGCTCGATATGATCTTCAGAGTTCCCTTCGTCTTTGGGCTTTCCCTTTTCATCACCTTCCACGCGCTGGACGCTCAAAGTCATCAAGCGATTGAAGTCCGCGGAGCGCTGGCGGAGATCGGTATATGTTTCAACAGCTCGGATCCTTCCTTCATGCAACAGTGCCACGCGATCACAACGGTCGAGAACATGCAGTTGATGGGTAGCGAGAATCCGACACTTGTCTTTTAACAGGCCACAAATGGCGTGCTGGAAGATATGCTCGCCGACGTGTGCGTCCACAGCGGACAACGGATCGTCCATGAGCACGATATCTGTGCGCGAGTAGACGGCCCTCGCCAGGTTCACTCGCTGTTTCTGGCCCCCGGAAAGATTGATTCCTCTCTCTCCGATCTCCGTCATGTCGCCTGCAGGCAGGCTGCGAAAGTCCGCTCGAAGAGCGCACGCATCGACCACCTTATAGTACCAATCCGAATCGAACGGCTGTCCGAAGACAATGTTATCACGAACCGTAGCGTTCTGGATCCAGGCATATTGGGGACAAAAGGCTCTAGAGGCCCCCAGAACCATAGTGCCCCCTGTGCGGCGCATCTCGCCGGCCAACGCAGCGAGCAATGATGTCTTGCCAGCGCCTACGGTGCCCACAACGGCCAGTAGCTCGTTCCGTGGGACTGTTAGATCCAGGTCGTGAAGCTGGAAGACTGACTGCGGTGCTGAGGCGGATTCAGGCGCCACAGACTTGTCAGTACCCATGCCTCGCTCCCAGGTAAAGCTCGCGTTGCGAAGTTCCACCGCAGCGGCCATATTCAAGTCCCAGACAGCCTGTTCTTTATGTTCCTCTGCCTGTAGAAACTCCTCTATACGTCGGACGGAGGCTAACGCATCGACCACTTGTCCAATGGCCATGGGGAGCCAGTTCAGCGGAGTGCGCAGGGAGTTGAAGAGCGCAAGCGACGAGAATATAGTCGCCGCATCCAATGCATGGTTTGAAAGTGCAAAGGTAATGAATGCAAACAGTGTGGCGAAGATAGGAAGGGCCATCGATACTGCTCCAATGGCACTCCGCATGATCAGCAAAACCTGAACCGACCTAATCTCCTGTGCTCGTATCTCGTTCAGACGATCTTGAAAGGCTCTTTCCCAAGCAAAACATTTGACAAAGCGAACCCCCTGGAGTATCTCTTGGGTCAAGCTCACCCGGCGGTCTGCAACAGCATTGATCATATCCCTCCGACTTGCTAGGAACTTTACCACTTGCGACAGGCTGAACAGGCCAATGACTAGGAATCCAACCCCCGGTAGGGCACTGTAAGTTAAGTTGATGATAACCAGAATGACAGCAAGTAGGATAGCGAGGGGACTGGTCCAGACGAGGTGAATCACATTGGACGCCTGGAAGATCCGCTGCGTGTCGTTAGACATTAGATTCATGATACGGCCATTCGTCCAGCCCTCCGACTCTGACCCTGAGTTCCTCTTGCCTGTCGCCCCAACCTTTTCTCTCATAGACAGTCGTAGGGATTTCTCAAAGATGGCGGAGATCAACACACTGCGCGTCTGGCCTCCCACGACCATAGACCGGTAGAGAAAGTGCGTGTCGCCGAGACTCTGGAGAATCTGCATCCCCAGGATGCCTAGCACGAGGCCTACTCCCCTTCCAATCTTCGGGATGGGCTCCCCATAATGATGCGCGTTCCACGCATCCTGCGCAAACGCAATCAGGTAGCGGAGAGTGAAGGGAGCAAAGACCAAGAGGACGTCCGATAACAGACGGCAAATTCCGCCCAGCCAGATCTCGCGCCGAAACGTATCGTGTATGGCTCCAAGCAGTGGATGCTTTCTCTTCTGGGCCACACGCAGTTGAAAGCTTTCTCGCAGTTTGCTCGAGAGTGGTACGACAGCACGGTCTGGGTTCACCAGCCAGATATCCTCATACTCCAACGGTCTATGATATCCAGTCTGGGGAAAATAAATTAGTGCTTGGCTATACAAAGCTTCAAGGACATACACTCATGTGCTCATTCATCCAGGAGAATGTTAATTTGCTCCAGAACCCAGCGCCGTACTCCTTCGATACCTGACGCTCGCTGGGGATAGGCTGGACCTTGCCCCATCGCCAGCGGCCCCAGGACCACTTCTGGGACTGCTGGACACCCTGTTGTTGTCCATCGATTTTTTCGTCCTTGCTATAAGGTTCCGCCATGTTGAGAGGCCTAGCGCGCAGTGCTTCTCAGGGACTCACAGTTCAGAGATGAGAAAGCGATCTTACAAGCCCCTGGAGGAAAATGATGGAACATGAATTTGGCTCGGAACATGTCCATGCGCGATAGGGGCGAAGGGGCTGGGTGAGACAAAAGAAACGGCCAGTATACCCTGTCACCGCTAGGCTTATCGGCCAGCGTCAATATAGCCGGTCATGACGTTGCATTCACAACCCTTGAACCATGCGATGGCGCAATTGCCAGGTGCATACCTTTTGGCTGATTGGCGTGCGGAAGCCGCTGATTGTCAGCAGGTGGTCAGAAACTTGCAGTAGAACAGAGTCAATTCTTCCATAAAAAGAGCACGGCTGATACTCGCTGTAGCTGAATACTTTATGTGGTAGATAGGCTGCGACGTATACAGTGTTACAGCTATGGCGCATTGGAATCGATGCTCTCTAGTGACTAGTCTTGGTGAGCCGCGGTTTGCTCTTGGAGTCATAGTGTTACTAGAAACTAATTGGGGCAGGCCGATATCAATGCCAGTGGCGATATTACCAATCGACCGATGGCTTTCCGCGAGCTTCTTTGGACCTAGTTTTTGCTCGGGAGGAGTCTTGTGTTGGGATTGCAGACACGGTGACCCTGGACCAGCCTCTACCGGCCCTAAAATATGTTCAAGAGCAATTGGTATTGGCCAGGCGTCCTCCAGAGTCGATTCTCCTGAAACTCATTCTCCCGTGCGTTCCGGGATATGTGGTCAAATCCGACCTTCTGACACAGCGGCTGGAGTGTGTTGGAAGCTATGTGAGGAAGGTCAGGAGCTTCCTGCAGCCTTTGCAGCATGTATATCCGCCAATATGGAACGGGGCAAGCAGTGAGGGGCTCATTGACGGCATGTCATCCGCTGTGGCCATGATCAACCTTGCTGGACAGGATGTCACCGTTTTGGACCGTCTCGAGTCCGATCTCGTATGTAGAATCTCGCTCCCCTGGCTATCATCAATCCCAATCACACGCAAGCGCATTGCGGTAGTGGTGGAGCCAGTCAATGTCCTCCAGACGCGACGACGGTGGGAATGTGCCGCCGCATTGGGAGTGGACCTGGTGGTGATCAGTACGGGTGACTGGTTTCCCGACAGTCATGAACTACGCTACCTCCGCGAGGGATTCATTGTGACTGACATCGCGCCCAATGCTGGCCTGGCTACGCGTATTGTGGACGCGGTGCGTTCTTACCCGTCACCGATCGACGGTATCTACACTACTGGCCATCACTGGCTGATCGCTGTTGCAGACGCGGCCGAGATCTTAGGGCTACCTACTGCCCCAGCGACGGCGTACCGCATCGCATGCGACAAATCTGAGACTCGAGCACTCGAGCCGGGCGACGTCAGCGTTCTGGTCTCCGGCGTGGAGGACCTCAATTCGCGGGCCGAGCTGCGAGAGAGCCTTCGCTATCCTGTAGTGGTGAAGCCCGTGAACAGCGACGGGAGCGAATGTGTCTTCAAAGTCGCGGATGATGCGGAGCTCGAAGCAGCAGTTGTCAGAGCTGCTGGGCATCGCCCGACTTCCAAAGCGCCAAAGCGTATGTGCACACCATCCTGGAGTGCTACCATGGGATCGTGAATCTCTATCCCTAGAAGGAGACGAAAAGATAGAGAAAGAGGTCATGCCGGTATTCCAAAAGCTGTACGGGGTCATTGCACACACCACAGTTGACCCCAAGACGGAGCACCTGGTATACAGATCCCTTTTGTCGGAACGATCATCAACTCTGGCGCTGATGAGTCATAGATTCTGAACGACGCACGCATAAGAAAAATCACTCCACATCTTCGGCGCATTTTCTCCGATTGTGAATGTGTGTTTGAGGAAGTGGGCGGCCAAGGTGATTGCAGCGACCAGCGTAGAAGAAGGTATAACATCGAGCCCCCATCACCTCGCCAAAACCCGGAAGAGTATTCATATCGCTACAGGCAATCGCGCTCTACATTCCCTCCCGCTTCTATACCTTTCTGACTTCCTTATCGCCATGGAATGGAACGCGGCGCGCACCGTGCTCCGGCAGTGTCCCCAGAAGATGGCAATATTGGGCTCAGGCCCTCTGCCTCTGACGGCCATCCGGATTCGGGAACTCGCGCAGCAGGAGGGCCAGGCAGTGTCTTTCCACCTCGTAGAGCGCTATGCCTCGCGAGTACGTCAATCGGAGCAAGTTTTGGAGAAACTGGGTCTGGCGGGCTGGACCACTCACCGAATCGCCGACGCCGCAGACCAATTCGGTCTGAGCGAATATGATGCGGTATACTTCGCTGCATTGGTCGGATCCACGAGCGAGGAGAAAGAGAGCCTCCTTCTAGGTGTGGTCAGTCGCATGCGGAAGGGCGCCATTCTCATTACGCGCAGCACTTACTCGCTGAAGCAATTGGCCTATCCGGTAAGTCCTTGTATATCCCACTATCCTTTTCTGGATGCGTTCACAAAAAAAAAACTAATGGGAGACCAGGCAATTGAACCCACTAGTCTCCACCTGAAGGAGCGGTTGCATTCGATCCTCACCGTCCATAGTCCTGGAGAGGCGCAGGGGTCGGTGTCAGCTTCGGTCATCATTTCACAGGTGGTGGGATAGGGGTTTACCAATGACAGCTATTTTCTAGAAGCTTTATGCTGAGCTAATGCATGTATGACATGTCAGTGTCACCATCGCTAGTACCAGCTGATGGGTAGTCTTATGTATTTCTGGGTCGTTTAACCAGTAGCTCCACGTTGGAATAGTATCAGAATTGGTGAATCTCCTGTTACACCTATGGCTCAGTCGTGTTTTAGCAAGCCCTTTCCCCAGCCAGTCACTGGATATACCCAGCCCTTTTGGCGGACGGAGCTGCATAAGCTGGACACCTTTCAATCCACCCCACAGCTACCGGAGTCAACAGATATTTTGATTATTGGAGGGGGCTATGTTGGAGCCTCTATTGCCTATCATCTCCTGAAAGGCGATGCCAACGCGGAACCGCCTTCCACGGTGCTCCTGGAGGCGCGGGAAGCGTGTTCTGGTGCCACCGGGCGCAACGGTTTGAACACGAATCGATTAGTACAAAGTGTACCCGGCCATCGCTGATTGTCTAGTAGGGGGTCATTTGAGGCCTGATATCTACAGCCTCACGTCGCGGTATGCAGAACGCTATGGCATGGATGCCGCGGAAGAGGTAGTACGTTTTGAGATGGCGCATCTGAACGCCCTCAAAGACCTCGTGCAGGAAGAGGCTATTGACTGCGAGCTTACTTTTACTCGCTCATTCGACGTATACTTGGATCAAGACGAGCTCGGCAGGGTCAAGGATTTCTACGACAGCCTAGTTCGTCGCGGCATGGAGTTCATGAAGGATGTTATATCCCACCCACACACAGAGATTGAGGAGGTTGGCGCGATTATCTTCCCAATTTTCCATCGCCGCTATAGCAATGGGTGGCACTGACTGGTAATAGAAGACGAATGTCCGCGGCGCGCTGGGCGGGTTCAGTTTCCCTGCGGGCCAGCTTTGGCCGTATAAACTCGTTATGAGGCTTCTAGAGATTGCCGTCTCCCGAGGGCTCAACCTCCAAACCAACACCCTAGTGACCGATATCGCGCAGCGGCCTCCTCATGATGGGGGATGGCGCGTCACCACCAGTCGGGGTACTATACATGCACGCCGAGTTATATTAGCAACAAATGCCTTTACTAGCGCTTTGGCACCCGAGTACGCGCGTGCGATTGTACCATGTAAAGGGATCTGCTGCCATGTAGCCGCTCCTCCGGGTGAGACTCTCCGGCAGCTACCTGGGACGTATTGCATTCGACTGCATCCCGGTGCAGTGGTGTACTTGATTGACCGGGGGCAAGGATCAATCATCGTCGGAGGGGCCCAGCATACATTCAAGGCGGCACGGGAGCAGTGGTACAATAACCCAGATGATGCCAGCCTGATCGAGAATGCGGAAGGATTCTTCGATGGATTCATGCAGCGCACGTTTCTCGACTGGCAGGATAGCCATCCATCTATCAAGCATATCTGGACGGGAGGTGAATATACATCCCCCTGATGGCTATGATACATACCGAAGACTAACATTCCTGCAACGCCAGTTATGGGATATAGCGCGGATTCTTTGCCACATGTGGGCGAGATCCCTGGCAAACCTGGCCAGTTTATTGCAGCGGGCTTCAATGGACATGGAATGCCAGTTGGCTTCTTGGTGGGTAAGGCGATCGCTGACATGGCCCGGTATTCAATTGCATTCAAGGCGACGGGCTTGCCACGACTCTATAAAACCACTCTCGCACGCCTGAGACCTGTTGATGATGATATATTGAATTGAGGGCTGGCAAGGACACGTTCAGCGGTATCTTCTAGTGCATTTATCCATCTCATCTACGTTACTCCGTATATATACTGGATATAGGAAATTGTGGGAGTACTCGTATCCTTATTTTCCCGTTACTCGCTTCCCGCTCCTGTTTTGGCCTAGTGCACCGCACCACGCTGGATATTCGTATCCTGCATGTCACTCATTCTTAGGCACTCCCATATATTCGTGTATATAGAGGATTCAGTCTATATCACCATATCATTGTCGTCGTTCTAGCATGCTCTTATCTACCTGTATTAGGATTTCCATATTACAGTAGATACGACAGAAATTAAGGGGTAGCACAATCGACACTAGATTTTCACTGAGGTCTACTGGTGACGGCCGAAGCATGCCAGCTCCTTGTCAAAGAACCTTGCCGATGCCGCATTTATCTGATCAGACTCCAACAGAAAGCCATCATGACCATCGGAGCTGTGAATGGGCTCAAAAATTGACTGGTTGAAGTCATCCACGCGATATCCACAATTCCATGGGGGTCGCGCCGGCACTGGGGATCTGAACCTGTATCAGACGTACGGGCGCAAGGCATTCTCTGCCTTCCTGAAGTTCGAAGTGCTGAGAGACACCGGGGCGTGTCTGGGAGCGCGAGCCGCCCACGACATGCTCATGGGGCTGGAGACGCTGTCTGTGCGTTGTGAGCGGCAGGCTGCCAACACCAGAGCCGTTGCTGAGTGGCTCCGGAGCAGGCCAGAGATTAAATGGATACAGTATCTCGGATTTGAGGAGCATGAGTCCCATTCGCTGGCCAGAAAATACCTCACTCGGGGGTATGGCACCGTTCTGACATTTGGGCTGAAGGGGGGACAGGACGCTGCGCTGGCGTTCGTCGCTCGTCTTCGGTTGATAAAAAACACGGCCAAGTAAGGATGCTTCCAAAGAATCTTGCTAGAATCCGCATTACCTTTCCAGGCCCGCACTAACAAGTCATGGTGAAGTGTCGGTGATTCCAACACCATCATCATCCATCACTGGTCCACGACTCATACGCAGCTCACCGACGCAGAGCGGCACACTGTAGGCGTTACAGCGGATCTGCTGCGGCTGTCGCTTGGAATTGAACACGTTAGCGATATCATCGAGGATTTACGTCAGGCTTTGGAGGGCGAAGCGGATATAGTCTTGGAGAATGGGCACTGATAACGACAGGGTGCGGATAGTATGATCCGTATAGACCATTAGTTACTTTCGTTTGATTTGTTCATGTTGCCGTCGTTAAATCGTCTCTTCTAAACTACTGTTAGCAGTGTGTTGTATAGTTCTAGGTCTCTGGTCCCGATACAACATTGCTCCCATGCCGATAACAGACTTGCCCCGCGTACTTTTTGTGGCACGGGATTGAAAGACATGGAAATCGCATCCCCTAGCCATCAAGCAATCTCAAATCGATCGTTATTTAAGAAGTTCCCCTCTTAGTGATCGTACGTATGAAGTCGTCCAAGCAGGTTTGGGGACTGTGGAGGTCCACTGCGGTGGCTATCGCGGTGAAAAGAGACAGCAGGTCGGGAAACTATGGTCGTCTCAGTATCATTGCACCAGAAACACTTTAAATTTGACCTGCTCAGTTCGTACCTGGTCTTCGAGCAGGCCTTTCAACTGTTGCATAGCACCGAGCCGGCTATGAGACAGACTCGCCTCTCCCAGAGCCCCATCTGCACTGAATTCCCTGAGTAGCTCAGTGTAGGTATCTTGAACAGATATAGGCTGAAGCTTCCCCACGAGGTCATGGAGGTCTCGCTGATAGAACTCCTCTGCGGCGCATAGGATCTGGTCGCGGTAGTTGGTCCGATCCTTCTGATTCCACGTAGCTGATGCAGAATGGAGCTCGGCCAAGAACCGTCGAAGGTGACGTTGTCGGCTCAATCGCTGCGCCTGCGCAGCGCGAGAGCCCTCGGCAAACTGCGCCGTGTAGTATTGGGTAACCATGTCGTCCACCGTCGCAAACCCCAGCGATTTGAGAATGACGAAGACTGAATGGAACCGATTGCTTTGGTCGGCTTGGGGACAACGTATTTCGTCGTGCTGCGGCCATCTTGGCCGCCTGAAATCGTCAGGAAGGCCAGAGTCGACCGACTGATTGTAGATATCCGTAGCATCACGGCCGATATTCTCGGGGTTATTCTGTTTTCCGTCGTGGATGGGGAACACTACACTGTCCAGTGCCGATGGCGAAACGATTCCCATGTTATTCCCGCTCGACAGTTCCAATTCAATATATGGTAATGTCGATGCTGCCATCTCTGAGCCATCCAGGAACATGTTCCCTGGTGGTTGTAGATAGGGTGCGTCTGAGAGGCTAGCGGACGAACTAACTCCGCTAGCTGAAAGTGGTGTACATATCTGGGCATAAGAATGGTGACTCTGCCAAGCAAGCTGTTGATCGATCATAGGAGCTGCAGAGAAACTCGGTTGCGCAGGCTGTATAAGGTCCTCGAAGACCTGGCTGGAGCTTCTGCGGTCTCAATGAGAACAAGCACATAGGAGCTTGTGGGTATGCCATGCCATGCATGTACTTGACTTACTCTATAGCGAACTCTTGGGCTCCCAACTCCCGAATCTTTCTGCCTATCTGCCCAGTCAGTCATGTTTTGTTTTTTAACTTGGCGTTGAAAGGCTCACGGTGACGACGTTGGGCCAGTCGGTTCTGGATCCTTTTACGCAACTGTGCATCAGATATGCCTGACCACCGATCATCGCCTACTCTGGTCATTATATCAGCTGAATGTCACTGAGTGCACTCCTTCTTTTGTACGGGACAGGGACTCACTGTAACGGGACATCCTGGTTATCCATAATGGTGGAGGGAAAGATTTGGAGCGACTGGGAGAAGGATGGGGGACAATCAACACTATAACCCTACCTGTCAAATACGCTTGACGCAAATACAGGCATTTCATCACAAATAAGCCCTCTATGCCGATCTGGTAGCTAGCTGAGTCCATGTATGTATGCCATGGCAGGGGTTGACCCTGGGCTGTCTCGCACCATTATCTTTCAAGCTCGAGCACATTCAACTCCGTTCTCAGTCTAAGATTGGTCCTTTATAAAGCTCTCTGTGCTCTGTTTTTGTTGTTAGGTAGGATCTCTAAGTTTGGTGGAAAGGGAAGAAATCTGTGCCGCAATGACAACGTGCTGGGACTGAGATATATCAATCCTTATGCACTGTAATGTAGTAATAGTGTGTCTGATTTAGATAGAAAGCACCTAGGACTGATCTAGAGAGACAGAAGCCATGAGTAGTGAGCAAATAAGCAGTAGCAGGACTTGTTAGGGTAGGGATTTGATTACCACCACACCGTTCCGCCTATGGTGGCGCGCTCTAGTCTGCGGCGCAGTCCGTGGAAGAGTCTAGCTGACCCCGATTGGATCTTAGAACCCAGATCCATATTGATATAGGAATATATTCTTGTTGGCTGGCTTGTGTTCATGGAACTAGTCATACTGTTTGGTCAAGATAGGACATGGACAAGGCAAGGACATCTTTCTCCATGTGACTATTGTTATGGATGCACATATTCCGTCCTGTGGCGTCAAACATCCAGACTCAGAATGGACGTCCAATCGCCTCCCAGGCTGTCTGTGGTGGAAGCTAAGGGATATTGCGGCGCAGTCTACGGAGTAGTACTTTTGGTGAGGATTGCACTACCCCAGCCAATCGGGCTCAATACCCCTCGATTTCTCTTTCCTGGAAAAAGCCATTTGTGAACCTAGAAGACGCTTGGTAACCCGAAAGTACCTAGAGTCAGATGCAGGCATATCCTTTTTCTCCGAGAACTCAGATTACTTTTTCTAGTGTGGAGTCCATGGGCAAGAGTACCAAGAGCCAGGAAGCGTAATTCCGGAAAGCTATGGGATCCTGCCCTTGAAGTCACTTTGAAAAAGCCAGACAACTTTATGGCGCATAAGCTCTCCAGCCTTCCTTCCACCGGCGGTTCGCCGACAGCCATGGTGGTACTTACTAGTGGCGAACGGTCCCGACAATTGATACCCAATGAGATCGCGTAATTCTACCAAAAATCAGGCAACAAAAGATACGGCGGACCGGCGTCGCCGTAACCTCGCGGCTCTGCGAGCTACCAAGCAACGATCCAGTCGATCCAGTGGGCCTGGGTGGAGCCAGACTTGGTTTGGTGGCTCCTTATCTTTACCTATAGATATCGTATTTACCTAAAATTCGGTGATTCTTCGACAGGAAACGCTTACGTCTGAGTCAAGCGCCAGGATGGATGAAGTCACATACAATCTGTCTCTCCCTCGTTCGGTGTGACCGGTTGATTCCATAACTCGGCCTGTGATAATTGTGCGCAGTTGTTCGGTTACTTCGGTAGCTAAGCTGCTGACGCGAAATATCAGCTTGCTTTATCCTGTTTGCCTTGGCCCTTTTTTTTTTTTTTGCCCGCTCACGGAGGAGCTAGTGGCTTAGTTGTTGCACACAACTAGGTATCTGACTGCCTTCATGATTGGGGAGTGCAGTGCGTGGGTTATAGTAATCCCTTGGGGTATCTACGCAGATCCCTTGTAGATCTAAACCATGAGAGTCAGCCGTGAACGCAATTGTGTGTCCTCAAGCTCAGCAGTTGGCCCCGTTCCGTTGTCTCTAGCCAATGTTCTCTTACCTAACGGGGCTTAATTTATGGACTATCTACCTATCCTAGCAGGGTGTTCCACCTGCTGGTTCATTGTCATGGTAGACGATCAGACCATGGACAACCAGCCGCCGCAGCTTTGCAATGGCGGTAATGGTTCCTCGGGGATCTTACGGAGAATTCACTCAAATTTATTGTCGCCGTGGACCGATTCTACCGCTTCCCCACATTGGGTACTATCCAGTATCCGCTGCAGGTTGCTGGTCGTCTGGGCGACCTGGGTTTCAGGAAACCTGGACCGCCGCAGCGCGATTAGCCAAAAGGGTAATACATATCTTCCAAACCTAATAAAGGAACATGGAGACTGAAAAAGTTGTACTGGATCTTCGAGCTTACTAACGTGGTGAATTGAAAGGAGATCCGATCGCTGCCTACTGCCAACTGGCTCAACTAGATTATAGAAATCCCACCTATAATATAGGTGCCACATATCGTCCGGTATCCTTTCCATGTTTCCGAAGAATTCTTCGAGACGATCACTCCGTTCTAGGAACAACAGGTTTCCTTCAATGTGACACCGAAGTTTTCTGTCGTCCAATTCATATCGGTAGGAACCTCTGGACGATGACCGTGGGAAGAGCTGATCTGAAAGAGACTACGGAATGGATGGCCATTCTGTCCCGTTAGATGACTGTGTGAAATCTGGTTCATGTGGCCTCCAACAGAAAAGAATCTGTCACTGATGGTGAGTGAAAATGGTCAACTGGCGAGATTGATTCGACTAGCAGCTCTGTTAGAGGGTGGTGTTTTAATGCCTTGACAATACCGTCAGCCCGCCTATATGCAACCATGACTGGAAAGGGTGGGTTCCTGGTGACCAAAAACTTTGGCACGCGCTATACTAGTCAACCGCTTTCCTGCTGCCTAGCATGAGGACTTCAGCTGGAACTTGATGAATGCAGCAGAGCTAATTGTTACTACTTGTACCTGGATTGCTTGAACGTCGCTCATGAGAACGGAGATGTCAACCTTGCGATACGGGAACAGAAGGAATACTGAAGGATATAGCGAGAAAAGATGCAAATTGGCAGGCTTTGGGATAGACTTATTGGGAGCCATTTTAGGCGGCACTCGTGAATTATGTATCACGAATTGCTCAGCGGTATTGTTGCTACGGAGGGTGGATTTGCTGAGCACGTCAAGGATGCCCACATGTACTTTTTGGACCCCGACAAGCACTTGATGACTAGGAGACGTCTCTACCAGAAAGCCTTAGGATCAGGCTGAAACAAAATCGACGCCAATCACTAATCCCTGGTGCTCAGACGTATTATACGCAACGCTGCACTTCCCAGTCACTCAGTGCCACTATCATAACTACTCGCGCTGTCCGCATAGTTACTCAGAATATTTGGAAATATCAGGCTGTCGGATGACTCCAGCGAAGAAAAAAAACCTCTCTCTGGCGGAGGAAAAGAGGCGGATGAACTGTGCATCTCGGGGGATTACTTCAGCCAGGATCATCTTTGAGAGGGTTTCTGGCTTTTGCTGTTCCCTTGCCTAACTTGAACCTGGGTGAGCCCGCTGTGCTTTTTCGGGCATCTTGACCTGGTTAAGAGAGGAGAATCATTTGGCGCGCTGCTGTTAGGAACCGCGTTATGTCCAAAGTGGGCTGATACTTGACCCTGGTTAAAGAAGATCAACATAGAATCAGGAGGCCCAGGCAATCCTGCTTTTGAATAATATAGAGAATCTTGTGCTTTACCATTCACGCAGCTAAATTGATGTGTGTCAAGAGGCACCCAGTAAAAGGACTGAGGAGAGAGGGATTTGTACATGGCAGGTCAGGCCTTGACATTACGTGTGTCTATCTCCTCGTGTCTGCCGCGCGCAAGATGAACTAGCCAGATGCCCTACTCATTCAGCAAACAAACAAAAGGTAATCGAGAGTGATTTCGGTCATATCAACATTTCCCCGCAACAGCATTCCTCAAGTCTCACTAATAATGTAACCCGCGTAAGTGCTTTCGTACACAGTAAACGAGAGTAACAGTCATAGCAGCATTTGGCCCCCAAGAGCATCTCTCAGATCTTACTGATGATGTATCCCTCCCAGTTTCCGGGTGCCTGGAGACATGTAACTGAGCCCCCATTCACGCGTATGATCTCTTGCCCGGTGCATTGCCGATTAAGGTATCCCGTCAGGCGCCATTGCCCACCGCCATTGAACGAGAACTGGGAACAACCATTGGCGTTAATAGGTGAGCACCCCGCTGGGGATTCCCCCGCTCCTGAAGTATCACCAGTGCCACGGCAGGCCCGGCCGGGGCTATAACAATTAAACATGTAACGATCGCGCTTCTCGAGAGATGATAGAGTGACGTCTGCGGGATTGGCAGAAATGGGAGAGGCCGCGGTAACGGGTAGCAGCAGAATCACTGTTCAAAGAATGAATCTCATAATTGTCCGAGGATTATATTGTAGTTGGTTATTGCTCGAGTGTCCAGCCATTGTATGAACAGATCCACAAATTTGTCCCGTACCTCAGGGTTAGATGAAGGACAATGGAAGAAAAGAGCGCCTTCGCTCTGGGTGATTGAAGTGAGGGTAGTATCAGAATGGACTTTTTGAAGATGTTCTGTGATATTGGATATGACTGAGTCTTTGATAGGGGTGGGCACAACAAGTTTGATATGAATCTCGTCTCTGTCTTCTGAATCCATGATTTATTGATAGGGGTTAGCTATAGCATTTAATACCTTTATATAGAGTGATTCTGTGACACAGTAAAAATTCCTGGAATCTGTGTTATTTATTGATGGAGGCTTGGGCGGCAAACATCTGTAGTGGATAGTGCAAAAGCAGCCAACACTTAACAGAGGCAAAATTGCAAGCTTGGATGTAGGGATGCGGGGTTGACAATATTTTTTCCTCGGTTAGCCTGGTGAAATAAACTTGCTTTTGAAAAATAAACAGGTACGCATCCTAGTCAGAAAGGCTTGAATGATGGAATAGGACAATATCATTTCATCCAGTGCAGATTTCCAAAGGTACTAATGCAGGAATTCTCCAGGTGCTGAGTGTGGCTCACCATATTTCTAGTAAGACAGCGGAAACATATCGCTTATAATAGTGAATTGGAGGACATGTACATTTCTCAGGTGCTGCCTATCCAGTTTAGAAACTAGACTGAGAGTTCAGTACTTCCCTCTTCTTCAGGAGGGCACCACCATAATCTCTTCGTATGTGACAGAGTATTCTTTTGGGGGCAAAAGCATAACGGCGTCATAAAGGGTTGATCAGGTTTTGGATGCCCTTGGCAAGGCTTGGAACTAGCACAACTGTCCAGGGAATACATGTTGGCATGTCATGTAAGTAGAAGTCGAAGGAAGTCTGATATCATCTCTCCCATCATGATTTAGCCTCTAGACACTAATTATATTAATGCTGCTTATTCTGCTTATCCTGCTTATCCTGCTTATCCTGCTTATCCTGCTTATCCTGCTTATCCTGCTTATCCTGCCCTTTCTATATAGAGGTGCATCGAGGTCACAAAATTAATGCTACGTAGTATCACTCATTACTCATATGCTATTGGACCCCTCTAAACTAGGCGCAAACAATCATATTGTATTTACTCCGTACTGCTTTCTCCTTTTGGCTGATCCTTATTCTATTATCTGGCGTGGCGAAAAAGGGTCTCAATCAGGTGTGTCCATATTTAATTTTATAAATGGATTGCTTTTCCCCCTCCCCCTGGATGTTAGATGGTGGACATCCTAACATAGGCAAATTATTTTCCAACCCCCATCATAACTATCTACTACTAGCCCCCACCTCCTAATTTGTTAAGGATGGCGGCTAACAATATGGCACCGCGTGAAATAAAGGGTACTCCAGGCAGTCATAATCTCTCTGACGTCGTGGAAGATATCCTCAATTACAACTCGCATTTACCATATGAGGTCATCTACATCCCAGTTCACCCGACAAAGTACCTTTACAGAATTACCTGTGATGACATTCAGTCCGTCCCAAAAGATCGAAATTATATAAACTCCTGTCTTCTCCAAGCACGCGTCGAACGAGTACGCCCAAGAGATCCATCCAACCCAGCTGGGAGCGCCCACTTATTCCGAGAGCCACAACCCTTTCAGATCGAAGCTGTGCCTATAGAAGATAAAGCAGAAAAAAATGAAGATGCAGCTCAATAAAGTGATGGCATTGGTCTTCGCTGCATCTTTTAGCGGTGCGGGTTCGATGCCACTTGCCAATAGCGCAGGGTTCTCGACCTTGATAGAAGAGCGGCAGAACAGGGATTGGTCATTTATCTTATATCATACAGTATGCTTTTCTGCGTCTAGTCCCTAGCACATGAACAATAGCCCAGGTGCTTAGACCGAGTCCGGAGTACAGTTCAGCAAGGCGCCCGTCCTAGTCCCTGCACCTGCTACGAGTTTGGGTCAACTAGCTTCACATCACAAGCGTTTGCTTTAGCACGAAAGCAGCCAAATGAGCAGTTTTTTCAACCCTTCTTGTTTGAGAGCCCCCATTTAAGCTGATCAAGTAATGTACTCACTCTAAATTCCCAGGAGCATATCCTTGGTTAAGGAGATCCAGCTGCTGTGGCGCCCCAAATGTGACGGGCCATCGGAACAACTCGAAGCTATCCTTGGAGCTCCGATGCCAATATAAAGGCGAATGTGGTTGATTACCTTGTTCAGATGATAGATTAATACATCTGGATGGATTTGTCTAACGACGAGCGGAAGTCCGGGGTACTGTTGGTTGATCATTGTGGATTGTGCCTGGATTTGCAGAAGACTGTCAGTGCCTCAACTCTCAAGCTTGTCTCTATTTTCGTCGGAAGTCGATTCGATTGATCGACATGAACTTGGTCTGCATAAGTGAAGCTGAGTGGGAATAAGTGTTGACTTGATTGGGTCTTTATCTGCAGGGGTTATTTTCAGATCGGGTTTTGAGTCTCGACAAGACGACAACACTGATGTCAAGGCTGCAGTATGTACTCCGTAGTTCTGCTCGATATCTAGAGTTCATCGCTCAGTATTCAAAGATGATCGGTTCTTGAACAAAAGTCCATCCCAACGTTGATTGTTTGACGGCAAAGTGATGAATTCCCATGCCTTGTTGTCGGCTGAGAACTTGAGAGAAGTAGGACAACCGACAAGTGGTATCGAGAGTCCTCATATGGTGCCTGCATGGAGCCATGCTTGTTTCAGAGTCACCTGCAGCTTGGTTGAGATACTTGAATGATAATGCACTGAGGAGAAGTAATAGAGGGAAATACAGATTACAGTGTTCTTCATGAAAATCATGAGATGTATTTAGTCAAGTTCACATCAGCAACAAGCAATGAGCAAGATAAAACCACCAAGTTGTACTAAGTCTCTACTTCATACTTGCATAGTAAACCTCCTTCTTGTAAAGCCCTTCCCCAAACATGCAGACAAGTCATGTGATCTATACTTTAGGCTTAGTGCTAGGGCTAGAGCTAGGGCTTAGACTAGGGCTCTATAGTAGGGTTATCATGTCCATTCACATGTGACAGACATCAGGCGATCAGGATATGTAACTGCCTAGTATTTCTTTCATTTACCTATTATTACCTCCTAGTACTGGTTAAGGATACCTTATTTGCTTTACTATTGCATGAAACCCTGCTTGAAGCACCTAATCAAATTCAGTAAGTACTAGCCAACGAGTCATGATATGGCATACGTATACAGGATCTGCTTAAGTATGATCTGGCAACTTGACAAGAACCAAATCCATTCTAATATCTAGCCCATCTGGACAGTCACTGTGTGTCGTTTCCCTACACAGAGTCTCAGTCTCTGTACAACTCTCGAAGAAACAACAACAACAACAACAACAACCCGAATCAACACCAAGTTAGCCCCCCTCACCTTTCTAGTACAGCTACAGGATACTGACCATCTGCTACTAATTTAGAAAAGCACTGAGCATGAAGCTCCATCTGAACCTCCTCTTCCTCCTTGGATTAACCTCCATCGCATCGGGTGTTCTTCTTCCGGCCCCAGGCGCCACTGAAGAAGAATGCGGACGGCTGGGAGTCATGTATTATGATCCCGATGATCTCCCCGAGGGTGTGAATCCCGAAGATGTACGCCATTGCGATGCTCATCCCTTGAGCCGCCAGAACTACTGGGGTTGGGGCGACTATTTGCCGAGGTGGTTCCCTTGAGACTGTGCAATTTGTGATGCCGGCGCCTTTAGATGCTTGGCTGCAGGGCATCTCTGTCTTGGATAGAAGGGAACGGCTGCATTAAGATTGATTGTGCTGTTTTGGTGCAGCTGAGATACATTTCATATTTAGTCGAGCTCGGCTAGGACAGCAGTTACATGGAATGAGCAAGATAAATTCCCTAACTTATACTCTGTAGCTATATAGAGGTTTACTCAAGACTGACTTGAGCCTCTTATCCAACAAGGGTACTTCAGACTGACCTCCTGCTTAGAGCCTCAGCCTCAGAGCTGTAGTGCAAGCATAGGATACTGACTATTCACTCCTCATCTAGGGAAGCGCTGACGGGAGCACTGAGTATGAAACTCCCTCTTAACCCTCTCTACCTCCTCAGATTGTTCTGAAAGCATCGTTAGAAACAGAAAAATCACCATAACACCACTTATTAAAACCAGTAAAAGAGAAAATGATGCTCTATTTTCAGATTGATGGGAGAAGTTAAGGAGACAGGTGTGCACAACAAAGGTAAGCACAGCTGCAGTCATTAATTCTATAAATCATTAGCATCATGATTAACATTCTCAAGTAATAACATACTAAGCTTGGTCTCAGTTATCTGTCCAGGGCTTAAGATGGAGAAGACAAGAAGTGCAGAGGCAATGTTAGAACATATTGCTAGGACTGAACACTTGGGTCAGTATTGTCTTGTATATGCTATGGAGTAGATATGCAGTGTTACCAGTTGAACTTGATATGCGTCTGGTACCTGGGGGACCAGGAGGAGTGTGGTTTTTCAGTTCTGGTTGTGTCATTGAAGGTGTTTTTGATGCTGGACTTGATCTGCATCTAGTACATAGGAGAGGAAGAGGAGCATCATCTTTCAGTTTCAGTTGTGTCATTGTCATTAAAGGCGTTTCTAATGCAGAACTTGCTTTAGGTTATAGTATAATAAGGTCTAAAAGTTGCAGGTCTAAAAATTTTTAAGGCTGCTACTGTTGTGATCTACTGTCTACATCAGTATTCATCATTGATCATTTACTAACCTCAGTTTGGTATCTCTCTTCATCTATCTTATGCTTGATATTCTTTTCTATAATAGCTACCATATAGTATATTGATTCCAAGTCATAATCCCTACAATTTGATATGAACTCAAGATCTGCAACAGCAACTAACTACTTCTCTTCCCATATCTGCTTAGCACGAGATCAGCAACTCAGACAGTGATATGTCTTGGAAGAGGTTGAGATGACCTTGTACTCTGTAGATAACAGTAAAGGATTGTTAAGAGTTCTACCAGCTAAACCAGAGCAATACATCCATATCCATAATTGATGGTGCAGGAGCAAATCCATTCACTTTCATGACACGACACGTACACGTCCATAAACAACTTACAACCATAACAATCATCTTATCTTCTTGGATTCTGCTCTGGCATGCTCAGGACCCTCTAGGAGTGATCTTTCTCACTACATCCTTCCTAGAACTTGAACCTGACAGCGTCCATCACGATGATATCCTTCCTCTGCGCCGTTCTCGTCCTCTTCCAGCCTGTAATGGCTCAAATTGAGTAGTATGCTCCCTTCTCTCGAGTACCTTGCCTTTAGCAAGCAAGCAGAACGCTAATGATACGCAGTGATCCCAACAGCAACACCCTTTTCTGCTCCAAACCAGGAGGAAGTTACTGCTCCGAAGGCTCTCTGCAAGGTCCAACGATTATATCCTGTCTGTCTGAATCTGTTATGGAAGTCCGATCCTGCAATATCATGTACAATCCTGAATCCACGAATCCATACAGGAGCAAGAACTGACAAGAACCAGGCTCTCGCGCTTCATCCCACCTCTTTACAGCGGAACCGCAGTTTGTACGTACCACGTACACATCTGGAACTTGCAGCCCCTCTCTAACACAGATTTATTCATAAACAGGCTACGAAACCTCCACACACGCCGGCGACGCCATCTGCGCTTTCAACGGAACAGGATACTCAATCACCGGGAAAATCATCCCCGTCCCGGAGACATCTCTCTGCGGGACTTGGGAGTCGCCCATCTTCGCCGTCAATGAGAGGAACTGCGACGGGGAATCGATAGGCCGGCATAACGTACTACAGTCGTCTCGCGCGCCGTATCTGGTCTCGCTTGGTACCCGGATCTGTTCGATCCCGTATAATCAGATGGTCTCTTGCGCTACTGCTACCGCTGAGTCTCCTCTACGGGTTGTTGTTTCGGATGTGCGGTATATTGCGTCTGTTTCTCCGGCGGAGCGTGTGTCGAGTAGTGGTTCGTTTTCTGCGACGTCGGTGTTTACGCCCGGTCCGACTGGGTCTTTGAGCTTGAGCGAAGGGTCTATTGCCAGTGTCGCTGCCAGTGCGAGTACCATTGCGAGTGCGAGTGCTCCTGCCACTGCGATGGTTGCCGTCAATGTCGGGACTAAGAGAGTTGGCGAGGGGCTGACTGCGGTCTTGTATGCTTTGGTGTTGATGTTAAATAGCCTGTTGTTGATTGCAGTAATGTAGAGCAATCAGCAAGGGGCCTGTAAATCCCTTTTGTGATTAGGGTTGGTGTTTTATGCTTGCCTGATATGCTGTCATGTATCGTGGGCGTGAAAATAGGCGAAGTCTGAACATATGAAGGATTATTGTCATTGATGAGATACCGCATCAAAGATTGCAGGAATGACATCCGAGTCCAATGTTAAAGCGAATCTATCTCTGAGTCGGTCCGTTAAAATTTTGTATACTTCAATCTTTATCCATGCAGAGACTCAACATCTATATCCTTCACATAGCCATGCCTCGACACTCGCCCCTGATCGAGGACCACATAGTAATCCGCATCCTTGATGGCCTCCAGTCTATGCGCGACGGTAATAACCGTTGACTCCCTCAGTTCCTCTCTAATGACCTGCTGAATCTCGAGCGAACTCTCATGGTCGATGGACGCCGTGGCCTCGTCCAGAATAACAATGGGGCTGCGCCGCAAGACAGCTCGCGTAAGGCCGATCAATTGCCGTTCGCCCTGGCTCAGGTTACGGCCTCCGGCTTCGATGCGAGTCTGCAGGTTCCAGCCGTGTCGGCTGCAGATGCGCTTCAGAACGTCCGCGCACTCCCCGTCTGAGTATTCCCCCGTTGGATCGAGATTCAGCCGGATACTACCTGGGAAGAGAACGGGGTCCTGCGCGACAAATGTAACTCGGGTGCGGAGTGCCTGTGTATTCACTTGGGCGATGCCAAGGCCGTCAACCACTATACGACCCGATTCCGGTCGAACCACACTCAACAGTGAAACTGCGAGGGTGGACTTGCCGCTTCCCGTCCTGCCTATGATGGCTGTCGTCGACCCTCCCGGTATCCGGAGGGAGATGTTGCGGAGAGATGGTTCTAAATGCGGCGCGTATCGGATGGTCACGTCTTCGAATGTGAGGTCCTGGCCGAATCGCGGCCAGGACGCTGGGGGCTCGATGGACCCCGGGTCTTCCTCTTCCACGTGGAGCAGCTCATCGATTCGCTCGACTGAGACAAAGTCCATCTGCAGCTGACCGTATTGTTTGCATAGTGCATGGGTTGATGTTACAAAGTTGTTGGCTGCTATCAACACGAAGGCAGCGAGACCTGGTGTGACGTCGGTGTATAATGCCAGAGCAGTCAGGCAGAAAGTAGATAGAGCTGAGAGGGTTTCGAAACGGTACATCAACCAACTTTGAAGGGACCAGTAGAAATGGTCCATGCCCTGGAATTTGTCTACGACGGCGATGACTCTACTTTGGAAGCGTTCTTCGGCGTGGAACGCGCGTACAGTTGTCAGGCCATGTAGAAGTTCTCCGAAATTCGAAATCAGAGGACTCAGGGACACCATTTCCAGACGCCGAAGGCTTTGTGATGTAGGGAGAAATCGTAGGAAGGTGAAAATAAACGCCGCGGTGAGCGCAAATGAAAACCCAAGAAAGGTCGGTGTCACTGAGGCTATAACCACGATGGAGGAGATCCAAGTGATAGCCTGGAACGCGATTGCTTGGAATTGTTCGCTGATATTACCATCGACCACTCCGATATCAGATGTCAGTCGGTTCATCAAGCGGCCGATCGGAGTGACATCGAAGAAGCGGAATGTCGCATGGCTAACTCGGACCATGACCTCGCGAAAAAGCTTCTTCCCGGCACAATAGACGATGACCAGCATCAGTAGTTGCGCTATCAGAAGCATGGTTGACTGGAACGTTGTTATCACGAAGAAAGCTAGCAGCCAAGGATGAACGTCCTCGAATGGTGCTGGTAGTTTTTCCAGAGGATCAGACAGTCTCCAACGGAGCACATGGGACCATTCATGCGGTACTATCCACTGTCCTGCTAAAGACCTCACCATCGAGTGAGAGTAACCAAATACGAGAAGCATCTGGTTGTAGGCTTCTCCCCACTCCTTCAGGAACCACGACTGTCCTACCGATGTCAATCGATAAACTGTCAGGATAAACACAAGGGTAATCCACCATCGATATCTCCCAGCTTTGATATATGTCCAGTAAACTCGAGTTTGTACTCCCCATTCCGCGCGGTGCTCTTCCTCAATGAACTTTGTGGGAGCCGAAGCTGCGGCCTCTCGAAGCAGACCTTGGCTCTCAGCCTGAGTTTGAATTGTTTTTGATAGAGACGATGAGACGTTGTCGTCGACTGTCGGATCCGCGGACGGTGCCTCTTTGCCGCGTACCGTTGCCCTACCGCCTTCGATATGCACTGTTTGATCTGCTAAATGACTGACCAGTGCAATTCGATGAGTGACAAGAACAACGACGCGACTCTGTATCAGAGGCCCCGTAAAGCACTTGCGAACAACAATTTCCGCAGTGCCGTGGTCAAGGGCAGACAGAGGGTCATCGAGTAATAGGATTCTAGCAGTACTATAGAGTGCTCTCGCCAGAGCCACGCGGGCCTTCTGGCCACCTGAAAGGCCGATGCCATTTTCGCCCACAAAGGAGAGGTCGCCATGTTCAAAGTTGGCCAGATCCGGGAGCAAAGCACATGCGTCCAGTACCCTTTGGTACCGTTGCTCATCGTAAGGAGAGGAGAATAGGATATTGTCCCGGATACTCATGCTCTGGAGCCATGGTGTTTGAGCACAATAGCCCACCATCTCGTTAGGAATCTCCGAGGAGCCGCTAATCCTATCCAGTTCACCAAGAAGGGCTTGAAGTAAAGCTGTCTTTCCAGCCCCTACCTTTCCAGAAACGACGGTCAAACCTTCAGTAATACGAAGATTGATATTCAATAGGACTGGGGCTGTCCGACCAGGCCAGGCATAGGAACAATGCTTTAACTGAAGTGAGGCAACCTCGGTATAGGCAATGTCTGATTTCTCCTTGTCTGGCTCTGCCATAAAATCCTCAATTCTTTCGACGGCGATAGAGGCGTTAATCAGAACGGTTATAAGACCAGGGATATCACGGAGGCGGGTTTCCAACATAGTGAATAGCTGCAGGGCCGGAAAGATGATGTCAATGCGTAAAGGATGACCAGCTAAAAATGTATAAGCATACAAAGCCACCACGGGGAATACGCCGCTCGCAAAGGTGTTCACAAAGCGGATCAAGATATTCCACAGGCTAGTGATGATTCGAAGGTTCAGCTCAGACTGTCTGGCATCCATGACCTGCTGGAACCAGTGATTCTGCCACCCATACCAACGCAGATGGCGGAGAGCTTCGATAAACTGAGAAGAGATCTGGAGTCTCGCATCGGTTGCTAGTCTCCGAACCCGTTCCCAGCGAAGGAGCATCCGAGTGATAATAGCATTCAACGCCTGGGCAATCAAGATTGCCAGGATACCGAGGAAGCATGAAGGGCCGAACAGCTTCCAGACAAGCACTGTGGCAATAATAAGCCCTAAAGGTTTGTCGATCAGCGAGTCAACTTCCCAGAATCGCTGGGCAACCTCGTAGACATCACCACGGAGCAAATTGAATATCTTTCCCATTGACGCAGCCGGCTTTGTTTGCCTCTTTGGGGTTTCCCGTCGGCGAGGCAGTATACCACAAAACTTTCTCTGCTTAGGACTCGACATCTCCGGTTCATCATTGGCAGTGTCATCAATGTTTTCTCGAGTCGTGACTTCCTCGTTGGTTTTCTCTACCTGCTGATCAAATATATTCTTTCTTGAGAGTGCCTTCTCATAAACCATCATGATCATTTCGCCTCTACTCCTCTCGTAACAGCGTCTGCCGAACCAAAGATTGAGTACTTGTGACTGCGCTGCAACCACCCGAAGGACGAAAGTCAACAAAGCATATGTCAGTACAGCCCGTCTCCCTGAGCTCATGTCCTGCATGGCTTGAAGGAGTTGTTGCAACAGCACCGGGGTGGCAAAGTCTGCAAATGAAATTAGAATGGGGCCTTGTACGGCGCACCGAGAGCCATACCGCACAGCATCTGGACAATCGCAATCGTAGTAACAATTACAATATCAACCCCATTGGCACGGAGCAAGCGTCCTATCACGGACCCCCGGAGTCGACGGAACTTCTCATGCAATCTGCGGTGTTGGAACTCGAAGCCGAGAAACCAGACATCATTCTCGTCCAGTTGTCTTTTCCTGCCGATGGAGATGAGTGGAGCCATCCACGACACACTCAGGAACTGCCAGAGCTTCAGATCATCCTCTGGGCTGCGGAACTCGCTGGAAGAAGGTTGTCCGACAGCAGCGATATCATAGCAGGGAATTGAGGGCTCGCGAAGAGGCATGAGCAATAGAGTCATGCAAGCAGCCAAAGCGGCGCCTGCCGCAACGTAATAAGCAGGGCGTATTGTCACTGCGTCAATGTCATGATTCATGATAAATGACAATTCTACAACAAGCTCCGGGATGAAATATACAAGCATCCAAGTGGGGCATTTCCTTGGACGAACTATACAGATCAAAGTAGCTACTGCTGCCTACCAATCAATCAGTCCGGGTTCCCTGATGGAGTACGGAGTACAGTCTTCACCTACCCACGACACAAGAAGAGCAACCGTAGCCAAGTCGAAGCCACCTGAGATGAATTTGGCGAGCTCAGCTCCGAATCCCACAATCGAGATGACGAAGAGGATGATCACCCAGCCTCGGTGCGTGCTTCTCTCCACTGGTACCTCGGACCAGTCCAGCGATTGTTCTGAGATGAAAGCTTTCGTCCATTTCGGACGCCAATCGCATAGAAACCGACCAAGTAAATAAAACAGAAAAATCAGAGAAATTCCAATGGCCGGTATGATCGAGACATATTGCATGGCACACTTCGAGAATCGAGCATTGGCCGAGTCCTAACGATTTCTAGGTTAGAGTGGGATAAACAGTATGTTGGATCCCAGACAATGAAGTACCCATATTGGATGGCAGGAGTGAAGCATGCCATTTTCTGGAATGAGTGGCATCAAGCCAGCTATAACTCCGAGTATAGAGATGTATTCTTAGATAATTCCACCTTGAAGGTGTACACTTACAGAGTGCTGTTGTATTTAACTGCTTATCCTCAGTAAAGGCGGAAGGATGGGGCAGAATCATGCCTGAGGCACAAGCTTTGGGGCTGAAGACATCAAATTACAAATTGCATCTCCCCACATGCTGTTTTTCAAGTCTAAACTGTAAATTTGCATTTTAAAGCAGCGGTCAGTCTTCGCAATTCTCTAAAAGAAGACAATGATTACGCAGTTGATATAATTTCAATGTATCTTCAGACTACCTCAAAAGAAGTAGGAATGTATCACAAACTGAATGAAATGACGAGTCACAAGAGACCGTTACATATCACCAATAATGTATCACCAACTGAACTGGCTAGATATTGATTGGTATCCTCCAGATGGCGACGAACTTGCATTAGTCTTGTATGCTCATCAATCATCACAAACATCGGGTCTTATCTTGGTTTGGACCCTTGCCTTTGTTCATCTCGGAGGACAAACCAACTCTCTGCACGACCCGAACCCACCGTCTCCTCCGCCATTCGCCCATCCCATTGAACCCTGAATTACCTTGCTCTTCCCAATCGTGAGAAGCGGATTTCCGCTTACCCTTCTTCGTCTTCTTATTCTCCTCCGCAGATAATTTAGAGGAGGACCCGAAATCCTGGTATCCCAGTGCAGTCGCCACAGTGTCTTCTCTAGACGCGGATTGAGAAGGGAGATCCCAGACCCAGCCTCCAATCTCCTCGTTGGCCACACTCCCTTGTGAGATTCCTCCAGGGATTTCAAACCCTACCCCAGTGATCATACGTTCAACAACCCACTCGCGACAGTCCAGGTCCAATTTCCACTTCTTTGTTTTCCAAGCCCAGCCTGGTGGAGGTTGTACATCCTCGAAGAAACGACATCCTCTGGGGCGGTCCCCTGCAATGCGAGACGGCGACAAGGGGTCATATGGCACCGGACTGAAAATAAAATGATCCCATTCAGACTCGGAGTAGGGAGCAAGGGAGCGATTCTGGATCTCGAAGATCTCTACCTCGCGCTCTTCGGGATATGTATCCAAAGAGATATCGGCCAGCGAACTCAGCAACGCGACAGCAGCGGATGGATTAGATGGCAATGACAACCCGGCCATTTTCGTTTCCTCCTGTGGGTCAGCTGGCGGTTTATCTTTCTGTATATCGCTGCTGTCACTGGGAAAATTCTGCCACAATTTTTGGAGACGGGGGTGGTTTGATAGAATGGCTGCATTGCCACCCAGGAGTAGGATGAACCGCCATGGCAACAGATGCGCGGCCAGAAACAATAGCACAGCGGTGATCGTAAGCAAGAGAAAAGCGATGGATGATAGTTTCTCATTGGAGAAGTTGGTTATGGGTGCGAAAAGAGAGACAGTCGCATCGTGTATGTCGGAGAAGTCAGCCATAACATTTTGAAGATCACCCATGTTCTTCAAGAAATCCTTTGATGTTTCAGATGCTGGTTTGATAGTCTTCGCAGGTGCAAGTGCTGGGCCTTGATATGAGTAGTAAGGAGTAGTACTGGAAGTGGACGTTGACGGAGGTGGAGGATGGCGTGCTGCAAAGGCTGGGACCATTACAAAGAGCAAGAAGACGGTGATGGGAAGTATGACTAGGAGGTGAGGATCGAGGCAGATGAATGAATAGACGAAGAGGAAGGCAAATGTATGAGAGGACTTCTTCCAGCTGAGCACCCGTTCGGCTTGACTCTGGAAATTGAAAACAATCCCGATTCTGCCAAAGTCTAAGCATATGTGACTCCCAGGTGGTTAAACTTGCATAGGTACCTTGCATTAAATCGACGAAAGTTATTCGCCATCAACGGGAGACTAAACGCAGGCCGCTTGACATCAGGTTTATCGTCTCCTGACCCTGATTCATTGTCAACGTCCTCTGTAGGAATGACTTGCTCCAAAAGCCTTCGACATGCCATGTTAGCCCAACAATCAACTCAAGGATTGATGTTCTAAATTGATGCCAGGAGAGAACTAACTTAGCGAATAACTTGTCCTGCAGAGATTCCGCCCTCTCATGTCGACGTAGTGGTCCACTTTTTGTGGTGTTGTTCTTGTTGACAGAAATTTCAGGGATAGGCTTATCCTTGTTGGCGGATACTTCGGCAGTATTACCGTCATCCATCGTGTCCTTTTAGATATCTTGCGGGAGATGACCCAGAGGAAAGATCAAGGTGCATCTCTGGCGGATGTTGATGGAGATGAAGAACACATGCACATTTGCAGCGGAGCCGAGCTAAGTTAGCAAAACCAAGTATCTGTATTTGCATACATTACTCCGTACAGTAAGCGGTAAGGAGGTGAAAAATGCATATTCCATACATCATACACTAAGCTAAGAACAGCTCTGTTTGCCTTGTTTACAAACACCTTGTCCCAATCAGGCAATGAAAAAGGAGCCAGGGGATACGCACTGTCTACCTTGACAACTAAGAGGAAGTACTCCGTACAAAACCTGCGATAAGTAGCTAAAACTGAAAGCTGAAGCAGGTCAATAACAGCTGGTTGTCTGGTTGTTAGTGAGTTACGGAGTACTTCTTACTTGTTTATCCTTTCAACCAAATTCCCTCAACTTTCCTCATTCTCTTTCATCTTATGCCTAGCGGGTCTTGGGGAGTCCTGCTGGCTTTTTGTTCATGATTCCTCATCTATTCTCAATCTCTTTGATTCAGTGCCTTCCTTGTTCTTTGCATTTTTCAATTTCCCCTTTTCTTTCCCGTTTGCTTTGGCTTTAGTGGTTCTTTTTATATACCGACGTAACTTTCTTAACGCCAAAACCAAGCGGCGAAGAGTTTCCCCCCTCTGCAACTCAAACCACCTTCTGTCGAGCTCTCTTCGAAGGAGAATTTCAACCGAGATCACGAACAAGTCGATCCTCTGATCCGATCACCCAACTCCGATTCGTTTTTTTTTCGCGGTTCATCTCTGGCGAACGAGACCTGGTCTTCTGGGTTCCCCGCAATGGACCGGTAGCGACCGTTGTCGAGTCGCGCGACGGTGTTGTCAAGGCTCTTCTTTGTTTGAATACTGGGAACCCAGTGGCGCCTGTGTGCCATTGCGACAGAAGTTTCACATTGAGCCTCACTCGACCCGAATTTTTCCAATCCATCGTCCTTGAACCTGTTCCTATCGCTATCAGAAATACCTGGATCGGAGTCTGAGGATGCCAGAGAAGCTGTCATCGCAGCAGACTCCAGGGAGGGGCCCGCCGCGAAAGGTTCAGTCGGGGTCGGTTAGTCCACCTCGAACTGAGGATTCAAGCTCTGGAGGTAAAAAGAATAAAGCATGATTCCTATGCGTTGGTTGTTTTTTCTGCGGGAAACTGGAGCTAGCAGCAGCTAACGAACATGCCGTTAACAGCAGAAGGTCCCGCACGAAGACGCTTGCAAAAACATGCCTCGACACCTTTCCTTTCAGAAAGCCCTCATTCCTCAAAGACTACGCCTGGATCTCGTATAGGTGTAATGAGCCAGAGAAGGTTGTCAATCCGAGAACAAAAAGTTCCACAAGGACCGCGACCGCAAGAGCCGTCGCGAAGGAGGTACGAGATTCACATTTTCACCCTTTTCCCCTGCCTCTCCCTGCTGAAATAAGAGTCGCCTACACATCAATATTTAACCAAACGGGTCAGATCTAACTTTGTTCCTTGTAGTAAGGCACCTGGCTCCTTTTTTCACTCGGGAAATTCTTCGATCGATTCCACAGGGAGTAACAACTCTCGCGTCAGCCTTCGATCCACCAGCATGGGTAATCTCTTGAAGTCGGAACACACATATACACCCTCTGATCATATGGAATTCCTTGCGCCAGTCAATTTCGATGACTTTCACAACAGCATCATGGCAGAACCGAGTCTAAACCACTTTCCTTTGCCTGGAAATGGAGGATCGAATTCAGCGAACAAAGCCCCTGGCCTCCTCATAGCGAACCCATGGGCGGACGGTAACGAGCACGGCTTTGCTAGTCGGTCGAGAAGCAATTCTGTGCGAAGGAAGAGCGAGGCTTCCCGCTTGTCCAACCCAAGTTCTTCGGCCGAATCGATATCTTCGCGCACCCCAGGAGCGCATACAGCCGCGCGGAGTCGCCGTCAGACTCTCGTTCAAAATACCAGTACAAATGGCTCTGGCTCACTTGCTCCGCGTAAATCCATCGGCCCTGGCTCTCTCCCTTCAGTGGCCTCCGCAAGGCGCCAGAGTGTATCCGCTCGGAAAGCCAGCGCCGACACAGCTCCAGTGAATCATACTAGCCTCCGTCCACAAACCCAGCACCTCGACTCTAATGGATTCGACAAGACTAGACTTCCTTCCAATGTCAGGAATATGAAGGCGAAATCGCTCCAGCCACCCTCACGCCAACCCCGTGATACTTTACTGCCGGCTGCTGGATTGACTGATCACTCCAGGTCATGCTCTACTAACGCGGTTCGAACTCCAATCAAGAACCCTGCTGGAAGTGCGATCACACCTTCGTCTGCCAAAAGAGTATCAATCATGCCACCACACGCGACAGGCCTTGGAGCTCGCACTATAAGCCCTACCGATGCACGGCGCATGAAGAGGATGTCGACTGTGCCTCAAGCGCCTCCTATACCTTACACTCCTCCAATGAAGACAGATTTCCTGCCTGTTCGTCCACGGTCATGTGCTCAATCTCCCTCCAGCATCCCACGGAAAAGTGTGACCCCGTCTTCGACACGAACTACACCTGATCCCAATCGAAAATCGTACAGTTCCGGGCTTTCTCTCTCATCCAACACAAGCTACAGCTCCACGAGGAATTCAGCCAGCTCCTTACAAACAAGACTGTCTCAGAATCAGTCATCCTCGCGACTACCTACGCCCAAACCGCGACCCGAGCACGTGGGGGTAAATCACGAAGAAGTCCCTCCAGTCCCCGCGATCCCCAAAGCCTATGAGTCTCCAAAAGGAGATACCGATTCCCAGCCCTATTTTACGCCGCGAAAATCAAGCCTTCCAATGGATACTGGCCTTCCGAAATCTAAGCTTGGCCAGGATTCTGACAGCAAATCGGCGGCAAGCGGCAATGAGGATAGCACCGTAGGCCATCTTGACGAGCGGGCAATGAAGACCCCCGATGCTAAGACGCCTGTAAGCTTTGGAAAAAAGAACTTGCAGCCATTGAAACTACCTCCGTTGAATCTGCTGCCCCTTAGCACACCAGTGGCCACGAAGATCGAGGCTTTGAAGGATCGAGAAGATGACGATCAATCGTTCACTCCTTCGCATCATGTTACTGCTAAGACTCCCAGCACGCCAATGACAGCCTCCAAGGCAAACTTCTCCTTTCGCGATGATGACGATGCGATGGCATTCACCCACGCACGGAGCAGCACTTCGCATTTCATGCTCAGCACATCATCGGTCGCCCCTTTGAGGACGGCAAGCAGTTCCAGTGCATTGGCAACCTTCGACAACAGTACCGGCGGTGCAAGGACCATTTCGCCGTACATCTCCTATACGTTGCCGAAGAGTACCAGTGATGTCAGTCAACTCCGTCAGATGGCCAATGCCAGTGGAGATTGCTCTCCCAGAATAACCCAATCGCACAAGCTGAATGGCCCTCGGGTTCAAATCCAGTCTTCTGCATTCTCATCGCATGCTGAAACCATCAGTCAGCTGTCGACCCCTTCAGACACAGATAATAATAGTACTTCACTCCTCAATAAGCTCACGTTGACCCGAAAGCGCAGTAACTCGAAGCCGAAACCTGCGACGGAGACCGACATAGATCCAACCAAACAGATGCCGCCGCCAAAAATTCCGGCCTCTGCAACCTGGACTACCCTGTCAACGGGCAAGGCTTCGAGCCCCACCCTCAAGCCAGGGCTTCTGCAGTCAAGACGACAGTCTACCATCTGCAGCGCGACGACTTCAACAATGAGGAAGCCCAGTTTCAGCAGCGAGAAGAGCCTTGCTTTGGAGCCAACTCCCTCGAATGATTCAGGGGAAAGCGATGTAGCGCCACACCGCTCTGGGTCGTCAATTCTTTCGCCTGTGCACAAAATTATCAACTCTGCCAAACTTAGCGCAGCGGCCAGCACGCGTCATCATGACTCCAGCGTGGAGTCTGACATTATTGTTGCCGACGAGGAAATGCGCCGACTTGCCAGCAAGCGCAAACACTTCGAGACTGCCGCGAAGAATTTGGACGAATTACGCCGCAGAGCCGGACCGAAAGAGCACGTGAGTCCGGCACAGGCGCTCAAGATGGCAAATCTGAATATTTTCGAGCGCGGGGAGATAATCGACTTCAAGGACATCTACTTTTGTGGCACACAGAGTGCGAAGAAGCATGTTGGCGACTTGAATGCGCAATCTGCGAATTTCGGATACGACGATGACCGTGGTGACTACAATATTGTGATTGGTGATCATCTTGCATATCGATATGAAGTCCTAGATATCCTAGGCAAGGGTAGCTTCGGTCAGGTCGTGAGATGCATTGACCACAAGACGGGGACCCTCGTCGCCGTGAAGATTATCCGCAACAAGAAGAGGTTCCATCAACAAGCTCTGATCGAAGTCAACCTCCTCCAAAAACTCAAGGAATGGGATCCGCATCGCCGTCACAGCGTGGTGAACTTTACACAGAGCTTCTACTTTAGAGGCCATCTCTGCATCTCAACGGAACTGCTGGGAATGAATCTGTACGAATTTATCAAGGCTCACGATTTCAAAGGCTTCTCCCTCAAGCTTGTCCGCCGGTTCACGAAACAGATTCTGAGTACATTGACTCTTCTGCAAGCGAAAAAGGTTATTCATTGTGACCTCAAGCCCGAGAATATCCTCCTCGTCCACCCTTTGAGCTCGGAAATTCGAGTCATTGATTTCGGCTCCAGTTGTTTTGAGAACGAGAAAGTGTATACTTATATTCAGAGTCGCTTCTACCGGTCCCCAGAGGTCATCCTCGGCATGTCCTACGGCATGCCGATTGACATGTGGAGTCTGGGATGTATCTTGGCCGAGTTGTACAGCGGCTATCCCATCTTTCCTGGAGAAAACGAGCAGGAGCAACTTGCTTGTATCATGGAGGTGTTTGGCCCCCCCGAGAAACATCTCATCGAGAAGAGTACCCGGAAGAAGCTATTTTTTGACTCCTTGGGCAAGCCTCGACTTACTGTCTCCTCGAAGGGTAGACGGCGGCGACCAAGTTCAAAAGATCTCCGACAGGTTCTTAAGTGTGACGACGAGGCTTTCCTTGACTTTATCTCCCGCTGTCTCAGATGGGATCCCGCCCGTCGTCTCCAACCTCATGATGCGCTCAGGCATGAATTTATCACCGGGATCAAAGTGGCACCGAGGTCTCGGTCATATGCCGCGGCGAACCTGTCGAACAAGCGTGGGACCACTCTATCCAATCCTACAGGACGGCCGCTTCCGGAACCACCTGGTACTAGTCTCAGGAACGGGAGTTTCCTTCGCAGCCGAGACATCTCCGGCAGTTCTCCAGTCAAGCAAGTAGGAGCTGGTAAGCGCCACTCAACTGTGAGCGGCCTCCAGCCATCGACACCCGCCAAGCGAGGCACAACAACGAGCACCACCACACCCGGATCAGCATTGCCCCGTGTCGCAGGCAGGAGCATCAGTGGGAAGCCTGACCTTGCAACTGCGGCGGCGGCGACGAGTCTTGTAAGTGAAATGATACCGTGAGAACTATGTGGCCATTGTCCCTGACAAGTCGATAGCGAACAAGATAATGGGATTTGTCCCACTCACCGATCCTTTTCCGCCTTCTTTGTGCATGTAATATTAATTTTCATCTCATTATCGATCAAGTTACATACAACGGGTTGGGCATGTTTGCGGTTTCCATGCACGCCTCATGATTAAAATGAAGTGAAACA
Source organism: Aspergillus cejpii (assembly GCA_004769165.1). Taxonomy (NCBI): domain Eukaryota; kingdom Fungi; phylum Ascomycota; class Eurotiomycetes; order Eurotiales; family Aspergillaceae; genus Aspergillus; species Aspergillus cejpii. The sequence continues at coordinate 1,989,275 of SMSW01000006.1, forward strand.
GGCCTGAAGTGGTGGTTGAGGCAGCAAAGTTCACATAATACCCCTTACTCTGTTCGCCTTGACGCCGTTGCTCTTTTGTCCCTTCACCTTCACCCTCACCCTTGTTCTCTTTTTGCTTACATCCAGTCTCTATCGTTCTATGATCCGATTACGACCCCCTCTACCCAATTCATATGCATATCCCTATGTCTTTTATCATTGCTTGCGCATTGTTTGACGATCCTGTCCTCATGGTAATTTGAGGCTACCTGCATTGCCACAAGCTTTCTGCCGTTATGCATAAAGCGTCTGTACATTCAAATTCCTTCTCATGTTCATTCTTCTCAATACTACACCCCGTCTTGTAATTCCTTTTTTTTTTCAAACGACAGTGGGCACATGTGCACAGTATCTTTGCTGACGTTGTGATGAAGATTGTGGACTTTTTGCTTTGCTTTGCTTGTGGCTGTTGCTGTTATTTTAGGCCGCTCTAAAGGGAATACTCGTCTATTATAGAGATTATGAAGACCTTATGAATAGAGACCTCGAGGTTGAGAACAGTTATTTATGTTGAATTTGACCGAGTACTTGTAGAAGGCATTAGGTGATAAGGTGATTGATAACACTTTCTTCGGCTTCTTTTGGAATACTTGGCCTTACTTTGGCCTCATCCTCATCTCCACCACCATCAGAGCTGTGCTCAATTGACTTTCGTTTCATCCATCTCTACTTTTTGCGCTTTTGTTTTTATTGTTCTCCTTCTTTTTTATGTCTTGATTGGTCAACTGCCGTTGGCCTCGATTCATGATGAACGGCTTTACAGCACACGGCCTGGATGAGGACGCATTTGGGAAGAAGTCGAGTCTCAAAGGTGGCCTGATGACATTTGATGCTTTCCGTATGTTTTTACCGTTGTCTACCTACTTTATCTAGAAAATTGCTTGATGTATGCAGCTTGAATGGTCTGGCTTCAGCTTTGGATGTTTACTCACCAATCCCTTTCCATCTAGCAAAGACGAAACCATCCTATACAGCGCCCTCTCGCCGCGGAGGACAATGGACCATCCTGATACTGCTCGTCTGCACCTTCTTCTCGATATCTGAATTCCGCACCTGGCTCAAGGGAACCGAGAAACACCACTTCAGCGTTGAAAAGGGAATCTCACATGACCTGCAGTTGAACCTGGACATAGTCGTCAGCATGCCCTGCGACACCCTCGATGTGAATATCCAAGATGCACTGGGTGATCGTATCCTCGCTGGAGAGCTCCTGAAGCGGGAGCGCACGAGCTGGAAGCTGTGGATGGACAAGCGCAACTACGAGACCTACGACGGGGCGCGGGAGTACCAGACGCTCAGCCAGGAGAACGCCGACCGTCTCGCGGAACAGGAGGCGGATGTGCATGTCCACCATGTCTTGGGGGAGGTCCGAAGGAATCCCAGGAAGAAATTCGCCCGCGGGCCGAAGCTGAGACGGGGGGATCCCGTGGACTCGTGTCGTATCTATGGCAGTCTGGAGGGGAATAAGGTGCAGGGGGATTTCCATATCACGGCCAGAGGACATGGGTATCATGACGGGGCGCCGCATTTGGACCATAAGGGTGCGCTGTCCCCATTCGTTATTCCCTTGATCGTTGTTTTCTTGTTCAAAAAGTCCAATAGCTAACTGACGCAGCCTTCAATTTCTCCCACATGATCACCGAGCTGTCCTTCGGCCCGCATTACCCTACCATCCTCAATCCCTTGGACAAAACCATCGCCGCCACCGAATCCCACTTCTACAAGTACCAGTACTTCCTCTCCGTCGTGCCCACCATCTACTCCAAAGGCAGCCGCTCCCTCGCCCCACCTACCACACACACAAACAACCACCACAGCAAAAACCTCGTCTTCACCAACCAGTACGCCGCAACAAGCCAGTCCAGCCCTATCCCCGAGGACCCCTATTTCGTCCCCGGCATCTTCTTCAAGTACAACATCGAGCCGATCCTCCTGCTCATCAGCGAGGAGCGCGGTAGTCTCTTGTCCCTGGTCGTCCGTCTCGTCAACACCGTCTCCGGCGTGATGGTCACCGGCGGCTGGCTGTATCAGATGTCCGGGTGGGCGGGCGAATTACTGGGGAGAAGAAGGAAACGTCAGTCGGAGGGTGTATTGACCGGTCGACCTGACGCGGATGATTAAATAGCATTTTTTCGACTTTGGCTTCGGGTGTATATTTTGTACTTATCCCTGCATCTTGTCTGTGTTTTATTGTTTTTTTGGGAGGCCTTGCGGTGCTGGTGTTTCGAACTTGATTTGTTTTGTCCTCGTTGCGGTTATGATATCCATCTTCTTTCTTTTCGCAGAATCTACGGAGTAACTACATTTGAGATCCAGAGTGCGAAGTGCCAACTGCAAAGGCTCAATCATAAACGTGGGGAGTATAGATATATCGGATTGGAAGGTGGAAAAGAAGTCTAAATCTCAAATATCTCACCCATCCCCACCCCGGCCCCCTCAGCGCCAGCTCTACTATCCACCAAATCCAACCGCCAACCCTTCCAGTCCTTGAGTTTGCCCTTGATCCCGCGCACCCACTCCACGCGCTTCCGCGCCTCCTCCTCCGCCTGCGCGCGCGCAAACGCCGCCTCGTCGAACTCGTCGTCGAGATTCTCCTCCGATAGGAGTTCAAGGCTACCCCGCGCGGCGGCCGGATGCTGCTGCGTCGAGGAGGCGCGGCTGCGGCTGGCGTAGCCGCCGGTGAATGCGGCCAGGCCGCTCGAGAGGACGGTCGAGAAGGATGAGTGCTGCTGGGCGATGCTGCTGCGGCGGCGGGCGTGTTCGGCGGGCGAGCCGCCGACGAGATCCACGTCGTCGAAGGCGCTGGCCGCCGGGTTGGCGCCGTAGGTTGACTCCGGCGCCGTGGAACCCCCCCGGTCTGTGGATACGAGTTCGTCGCGCCGTCCCTGCCAGACTCCCCGGCGGAGGTCGAAGACCTCGCCTTCCAGCTCGCGGATGCGGCGTTGCAGGCGCGAGCGTTCTTCGTCCTCCAGCTCGTCGAGCGCGTCGTCGTCTGTGCCACCGGATTCGCGCTTCTGGAGACGCTCAAGATGCTCCTTCAGTCGGAGATTCACGTTCTCTGCGCTTGATAGTCGCTTCCGTAGAGCTGCGGCGTCCTTTTCGGTCTTTTCGCTTTCCCGTAGTCGGGCTTGGTGGCGGGTTTCGGACTCTTTGTGGAGATTGCTCATCGCTTGGAGTTTCTTCTCCAGTGTGTCAAGTTTCTTCTCTGCGTCGGACTTCTCCTGTTTGAGTTCTTCGATCTCCCGTTGCAGGTTCTTGATCAGCGTCTCTGTGGATGTTTTGTCGACCCCTTCCTTGACTGCCTTTTCAGAGGCTCGTGTCAACGCGTTCTTTGTATCTGTAAGCTCTTGCTGGGACTTCTCCAGGGCGGATTCGCTAAGGGAGAGTTTCGTTTCTAATGCCGCGACCTGCGCCTCGTGCGCACTGCTGGATGTAGACTGATCAGAGAGCTGCGCACGAAGGTTGGAAATCTCCAGTTCCATTGCTTCGATGGTGGCCGACTTTGATTCCAACTGTCGTACGAGGTCGGAGGGCGGGAACTCGGAAGGTCCTGGTACGGAGATGCTGGCATTGTTGCGGTGCGATCGATTCTGGAGGTGCGAGTTCTGCCGTTGCAACGAGGCAATCTCTGCTTTCTGCCAAACTGTCAGTAAAACGTTGCAGCAGGCATCTCTAACGAGCTCACCAGTTCATCGATCTCCCCCGCTTTCTGTTCGGCCTTTTCCAGCTTGTCTTTCAACTCCGCCGCATCCACGTTAGCTTCCCGGAGATCCTCAAGCTGCTCTTCCGTCTTCCGTAACCGGTTCGTTGTCTCTTCCAGCTGCTTTTCCAGCCGCTTGTTCTCCTTTTCCAGCTCCTCAATCCGCATCGATTGTTTCCGATATACCTCGTGCACCGAGTCGCCATCGCCAGTCAAGGGAGGCAACGAGGGAGACTTCAGGCCATTGGACGGAGTCGTCGCAGAACTCCCTTGGGAGACGGATGCTTTCCGAAACGAGGACGAGCGCATCTTAGACTGGATGGAAAGGGACTGTTGCCGGCCATGACCCGCGCGCGGGGTATCTACCCTGACACTGTCATTCTGGGGCTCGGCGGCAGGACCTGGGGAGATAGAAGTGGGCGGTTCGGGGATGGGTTCGATTGGCGACTCTGCGTGCTTTTCTAGTTCTGCTTCAGGTACAGGTTCCGGTTGTTGTTGCTGCTGTACCGCCTGTTCTTCTACTTTCTGTGCCGGCTCGGGCTCCTCTTGTTTTTCGGCCGGCGTGGCCACTTCCTTCAGTGTCTCCGCCTCCTTTGGAGTTTCTGCAGCGGCCGCTTTTTTGCTGGCTTTCTTCTTCTGCTTCTGGAGTTGTGCTACCTGTTCATGAGAAGATGGGCTTGTCAGCCAGTCATTGCTCCATAGGTCAGACGCATGGAAATGTCAAAGAAACTTACCCTCTTCTTAGCAGCAGCCAGCTTCTCAGCCTTGATGCGCTCCTCTTCGTCCGCCATCGTCGATAATTCTGGTATCACTGCACAGTGTACTTGTCGAGATGGAGGAGGGGAGTGTGTATGCCGTATGGAGTAGACAACTTTCCCCAATCCCCAAAAGTGCACGGACCACCTGCCTGATAGGTCATCTTAAACCAACATCAGCGGACTACGGACTACGGACTCACGGAGGAACTACGGAGTATACTTCGGGTTGAGACAGCAAACGAGTCTTCTCTGTCAATTCCTACGCATCCCCGGGATCCTACAGATATGGTGAGGTGAACTCAAGAAGTCCAAAAGTACCTGATAAATATCACGTGATGTTATCGAAAATCCGCTAACTGTTTATGGACAATCAAGTATGACGTAGCTGCCTTAGGCCAGCCGCGATAACACTCAGAGGAATATACATCTTAGAAGGCAGTAAGGTATACCTTGAAGGCTACAAAACAAAACCCATTTTGCGCAAAAACTTGTATCACCTTCTGAAAGCCAAATCCTTACGAACCCCCCGACGGGGGAAGAATCAGCCTCAAAGTTATCAGTGACATGCTCTCTCTTTTCCCAGCAAAAGCTGGATATAGGAGTTCAAGCATGGCTCTCCCACTCAGTAATAGACATCTCGTCCATGGGGATTGGAGGATGGGATGTATATGCTTGGGTGGTTTGCTCTGATGTTCATCTGGGAAAGTGTAGAGAGGAAAGGGTTGTTGTAGACCTGGTATTGTGGATGTAGATATAACTTCATCTAACTTGAATCATATGAGGAAGGAAATACAGAGTATATCATGGTGTTTATTGTTTCTGCGGTATCATTGTCTTTGACAGAGATGTGTTCTGGTGAGGTGTCAAGTGTAAGTGTTAACAGGTTTAACTGAAGTAAATCCTAGAAATTATGCCTCATGCTCATGTCATGATGACAATCTGATTTCTTCCAAACTTTTACTTGAGTTCATTCGAATCTCAAACACATTCATTCATATAAGGAACGGCATGAATCAACTAGAAACATTGCTGTAGTTGCTATAGTTGCTGTAGTTGAAGCGGATTCATTCTGCATTAGGACTCTGGCCTGCAGTGTATCATCATTATCACGGTTGAAAGAATTCGAAGCACCAGCCTCAGAACCACAAATTAGAAGGGGCATGATACCGCCCCTGCTGGTACTCCAACGCCCTTGCCCTCAGGGCATGCAGGTTGAATGCAGTAAAAAGCAAACTCAACGCCTTCGAGAAACCAAGCAAAACAAAGAAGTATTAAAATAAACAAGAAGAGAAGATCAAAGGCAAGTCTCAAACTTCCATTGAGTCGGCGATCTCCTCGCTCATAGCGCGGACCATGCCCTTATTACCCTTACTACCGGATCTCGACCGGAATTCCTCATCGCTGAGCAAGTAGTTATCGTAGTCGTCCACAACAGGCCGCGTCGGTGGGGAAGAAACCTCTTCCTCGCTCTCGCTCTCGATGTTTGCGCGGTCTCCGAACCAATACCGGGCTCGCTTGCTTGGTCCCAGGTCAGGAGTCATGTATCCATCGTCAAATGTCCTCTTTCCAATAGGCGTAGAGGGAATCCCCTCTCCGTCCTCGGGGGTGTGGCTCAAGATAGGGACCGCTCGGAGATAGAGATAGCAAACTCGTTTCCGGAGGCGGTTGAAGCAAAAGTAGTGCAGGCTCCAAATCGCACCTTCATCCGCATCCGAGGGGTCTTCTTCAGGCGAGTATGAATAGTAAGAGCACTCCTTCAGAGACATGTGCTCGTCAATTATTCTCCACATTCTGGGGCCCCATACTGCAGGGGCTCCGGTATTGTATGATCCGGTCAATGTTGCAGTCGACGGGGGCGTCATATCGATCGATTCACGCGGACGCAGATTGAACAGAGTCGAGTCCAGTGTATTCATAACCCTCTTCAGGCTCCGTTCCCGACGGAAGTCCGAAGGCCGCAAAACATGTGAGAAATCATAGTCTGGATGGCTTGCATTGAGTGTTGCGATCAAATAGGCAAAAGTCCGTCGACTTGAGTGGTCGCTCAACGGGCCAAAGGGGCTCGAACGCGACAGGTTGAGTGAGGCCGCTGCGTGTGATGCGTTTGGAGGGGAGAGAGATGCCGACAGGCGGAGGGCCGATTCGTACTGAGCTTCAAGTGATTGTTCAATGTTTTTGTACAATTTCCGGTCGGAACGAGCGGCCTTGGTTGTGTACAGGTCGCATCCACCCCTGATGTGACAGTCGGTCGTGTCGAAATTGAGCGAGTTCGTTACGTCCTCAAACTCGGGGATAGGGAGATACTATTAGAAACATGCATGTCAGTAAAATAAGAATGCGTTTTGGGGTACGAATGTTTTGCAGCGCAATGCAGGATGCAAACCTTCATCTTGATGATATATAAAGTGAAGAGCAGCTTGGCGGAAGTAAGAGTGCTGGCAGGCAATCCGGTCAAACAAGGGACAGGAGTAAGCCGTTGGTCTCTGCGCTAAGTACAGAGCAACAAGTGAAGGTAATTCGACACGATGGATGATATCTGCTCGAATGAAGTCAAGACGGTCGTTGTAGCCTGATCAGTGACCGGAGATAAGGTGATTGCGTTGGCTGTGGAGCGATAATAGAGTAGTAGATAAAGGGCCGATTTGAGTGCCTCAGATGAGATCTTTCTGTTTGATACAGCCTTTACCAACGGATTCAGGTGAGTCGGATGATGAAACAAGGATGTCGAGGGGACCTGGTTGATGAAGAGCGATATGGGAGGTGGTCCAGTTGCCCGTTGTCCGAGGGGGGAGGGGTCACGTGGCAATTGCGACCGGCCAGTGATATCACACACTTACTTCACGGGTCCAAAGGGAACAACTGTAGCAGACCCAAATAATAACAATGTGAATGGCGCAGATTTCACATGAGTCCCTCGTTGGACAAATTGACGATGACTTCCTTTGAATCCTGGAACCGGCCATTGTAGTATTAATTAGTGTTTGAGGTCGCAGTAGAAGACAACGCCTATGTACGTCCCAACGCCAGTAGATCTGCTCTCATAACCCGGAGAGCGAACAGCCAGAAAACAACAGTATGAACAGGGGAACGCTCGCTTGTCAAAAGTCGCTACATGATCTTCGTAACCACATCTTCCTCAACCTGAGGGATGAGCAACATTAGCCTGAATCTGACACGTGGCATGTTCACATGGACAAATGCAAGATAGTGGTGTCCGGAATGTAGGGATTGGGCTTTTGAGGAATGGACACGAGAGAAAGGGCATGGATCGACCCTATGAAGCAGAAACACGATAGGAGGAGGGCTAGTAATCGGGAAGAGCAGAGGGTCTGACGAGGAGATTCTAAAACCCTTTGCTCATTGCCGTGTGTGTTTGAAGCCAAAGCTAAAGGTCATAGGGATGGTAACTCACCTCTATGTCTTCCAAGCTATCCTGCTGGCTAATGCACCTGAGAACATTCTTCTTGCTGCTCTCTTGCATCTCACCCGCAAGCAGTAGCTCATCCAGGATAAAGTATGCTTTCTGGAAGTTGAATATGATGTCAAGCTCGCACACGTTGCCGTAGTACTTGTCCATCTGCTCGACGTATCGGTGCACGATTTCGAGGGTGATCAACTCGTTGTCGTCGGACGCGCATCCGGCAATGAAGAACAGAGAGGCATAACGGCGGTAAACGACTTTTGTATCTACGAAAACAAAGCGGCAGTGGTCAGTATGGTGAAACAGCCGTGTGTTGAAGGATGCTCAATATGAACCGCATACCTTTATACTCGAGGAAATTGCACATCCGTGTCCGGCGGGACAAGACAAGCTGGGTCACATCTTTGATGATTTTGGCCTTCTCCTTTGGCGAAAGAGTCGTAAACCACTTAGCGAGGCGCTGGAATGTAAGAAAGATCAGTCAGTTCAAGGAGTCCTGGGCTGGTCATCAAGTCAGTAAGTTGGGTGGGCCACGAGGCATACCACTTTGCCCTGCCTTGACAACAGAATAAGGTAACTGTCGAGGGACTGTCAGCTCGTAGCCATTATTAGTTCTATGGCAAGAAGACTAACTGGATTGCCATGATGTTGAGTAAAGCGTACAGTGCAGTTAACAAAAGAAATACAGATGTTATTGATAAAAATAATTTTCGTTAAGCATTTAGCTGACATGTGGGCAAGGGGGAAATTGCCCCGCAGACATTCAATTTCCCTCATATCTGGCCGGCCACCAAGTGAACTTCATGTTTCTAGTGTCGAAGTCGACGCAGGTTCATCCCTGCCTGGATTAATGCGGTTAAATCCTGTTTCATTAAATATGAGGATGATTAGCCGCAAGATTAAACATTCAATCCTCACAGGTATTAGAGAACACCTACATTAATCCAGGCAGTGATGACCCTGGGGCCATAGTAGATGACCACGCCCAAAAACCATCTTCTGGGCATTTCATCACCGATAGCATCGATGATTGCTTTCAGTTTCTCAGACACGCCCTGCCACTCGCAGGGAACCGGAGTCGGACACTCATCGCGATCCTTTTGACCTGGGTTATCGAAATACCCACGATGGTCGCCCCCTATAGGAAGTCCGGACGAGCCACTCCCCAAAGGGAATTCGGACAGAAAAGGACAGAGTTCATCAAGGCGGACGCTGAGATTACTGTATACGATGTTGTTGTAGGGATCACTGTATATCATTGGTTTTCTGCTGGATTGTTCGAGACAGGTGCTCAAGGGGGAGCATACTATGCAACCTGAGCCATTACAGGGCAGAAGAGGAGGAGAATGGCGCAGAGAATGGATATCATCGCTATGGACGCCATCAGGTTCAAGTCTAGGAGGGATGTAGTAAAGTTAAATAGTAAGAAAGATTGTTCCTAGACAGTCCCGAGTATGTCAAAACAGCATGCAAGAAGACAAATGTTCTGGTTGCAAGATTTTGGTGAATAACCAATACCACTGTACTAAAAGAACATGTCATGACGCCTTTTTCTCCAGGTTATGGTATTTCAGTTATTACTCTTCTTTGACGGATGTTTATGGTTATGTACGTGACGCGTGACGCGTCTTGTCATGAAAATGAATGGGATTTCAGATTTGACCTCAGTTTGTATACATAGCTTTAACCAAGAACCCAGAATAAACGCCAAACACGCCGAGAATGCAGAATGCATAACATCCATAATCATTCAGAGTGGCTTGCCTTCCACTTGCGAATCCTCCGTTTCAGATCCGCCTCGCTCTGTTGCATCGGGTTCAGTTTCCTGTCGCGAGCCATGGCGCTGTAGTTGTCTCCATGCCGTTCGATCAGCCTCATGATCCATTCCTCTTCCCGCTTGCTCTGGTGTCGAGGCTTCTTAGCTTTCACTCCCTGTCCTTCCTGAGCGGCCTGCCGCTCAAGTTGCAGGACAATGGCACTTCCGGAGCGGGACTGGTCCCTATTGGCTTCGTCTTCAGACAAGTCGTTCAGCGGATCGTTGAGCGGGTTCGAACGCTTGATCTTGCGGCCGCCGACCTCGATCTCGTCATCGTCGTGGATCACTCGAAGAATCTTGCCGGTCTCGGGGTCGCGCTCCACCTTGGTCTCCCCCAGGGCGGCTAGCTTCACGGATGCTTTGGCGCTGCCCTTGATGTGCAATGAGTCCTCCGGGATCTCCTCGACACCACCATCTCTGGTCGCGCGCTTCTCGCTACCTCCAGCTGGTGCATTGAGGCGATGGACAAGTCCCAGGCGACGGTAATTTTGGGTCAGAGTCAACTTGCGATCCCTATAAAATTGCTCCTGTTAGTATCTTTTTATATAACTCAGCGAATTCGGTCTCACCAATTTTCAGCGATAATGGCATTTCCAAGAACGTTGATCTTCTTCTTGCCGCTCTTCAGTTGACCGGTTCTCTTGGGCTTCTGTTTCGGTGCCGAAGACCGATTCTTCTTCTTCTGTAGAACACGACCCATCTTGCTTTGTTAATGGCACTGATCAAGAAGGTGACAATAGAAATCTCCTTGTTGAATGTTGATTTCTCCGAAACTTTTTGATGTTTGCATATCGAGTCTTGGCATGTTTGTCTCCACTGATAACAGATTGTCCCAAAAGGGTAATCAAACATCACCACTTCACCAACTGATCAGGGGCTGCTCTTGTGTCTCATCCTAATTGTTTTTGTTATTGTTCCAGTCTGAACTACACAGTATGGCAATTAAGTTTTTTTCTCCTGTACGCAGGACAGGCCTCGCGCTCGCTGCCGGTCTCCTCTTATTTACCGCGTTGGCTGTCGCCAATGCTGACAAGATCCCCGTGGGTGATCTCTCTGTCGCAGAGATCGAGGATAAACTGCAGGTAAATTGCCTCGACTGCTGTCATGGCATGGAACAGGCTGATATCATCAGGAATGCCCACTCGTCGAGGCTCTCAATGAGCACAAACGCGCAACCAGCCCATCAACGGCCAGCCTGATGTCCAGGATCTTCGCCATCCTCTTCCCTGGCAGTCCTGCGGTCAATGCAATCCTAGCGACTGTGTACATCTCCGGACCTCCGAGTATGACTGTGCTTCTTATAACCCGTAATTCCTCTAACTCCCCCAGACTTCCTCCTGGCGCTATGTCCACCCAACATCGACCCGTCCTCCCTATCGGTCATGGTCGCCTTCGCTGTAGGAGGCCTACTGGGCGACACGCTCTTCCACCTGCTCCCTGAGATCTTCCTCGGCGAGGACTACCCCGAGCACGTGCGCTTCGTCATGGTCGAACCCAACCGGAACCTCCTCCTCGGCCTGGGCATCATGGTGGGCTTCCTCACCTTTGTCGCGATGGACAAGGCCCTCCGCATCGCCACGGGAGGTGCCGGACACGACCACTCGCATGCGCACGAGGAGTCCCACTCGCACGGCACGACAACCAGCACCGACGCCAACCCCAACCCCGCAGAGCTCCGCAAGCGCAAATCCCACACAGCCACCACCGCAACAGAAACCCCAAAGGACAAGGAAATCAACCCCAGCGTCAAACTAGGCGGCTACCTCAACCTCATCGCCGACTTCACCCACAACATCACCGACGGCCTCGCCATGTCCTCCTCCTTCTACGCCTCCCCCACCATCGGCGCCACCACCACCGTCGCCGTCTTCTTCCACGAGATCCCCCACGAGGTCGGCGACTTCGCCCTCCTCGTGCAATCCGGCTTCTCCAAGCGCAAGGCCATGGCCGCGCAGTTCGTCACAGCCCTCGGCGCTTTCCTGGGTACTTTTATCGGCATCGCGATCCAGGAGCTCGGCGGCGCGCACCGCGAAGCCGCGACAGAAGCGTCGGCCGGTCTACTGGGTACGAGTCTGTCCTGGGGAGACATGCTGCTGCCGTTTACCGCGGGGACGTTCCTGTATGTCGGGACGGTGTCGGTTATCCCGGAGCTGCTTGAGACCGGTAAGGACAAGAATGTCGAGATTAAGAAGGCCGTCGTACAGTTTTTGGCTGTTGCTGTTGGAGCGGGGATTATGCTTGGGTGAGTTTTCCCTTTTTTCGTTTATGAAGAGTCGTGTACTAATTTATCTAGTATCTCGTGGGATTGAGTGCATTACTAGATACATTTTTGGATAGGAGTTCTCCAATAGTAGCCGGATTCATATATAAGAAATAAAAACTGTGAGATGTATTCTAAATAATAACCAGGATAAAGACTCCGTATACCAATCACCAAACCAAACTCCAATTCTAGGATTCCTAACAAAAAAGGAAAAGTTCTTCTAAGGGTAAAGATGTCACTCGTTTTCATGATATACCTGCCACCCTCGTTAGAACCAATTTCCCACTGCAGAGGGAGAACTTACAAAATAATCCGGCAGGCCATACACCGAATACCCCAACCTCTTCGCCATCTTAGCGAACCCCTCCGTCTCAAGGAGATGGTAGAACGGAAAAGCCGGGAACATGGCGCCGTCGCGATGCACCTCAGCCTTGACGAGGAGAGCCGTGCCACCAACACCATCCAGCTCGATGACCCTCCTGGTGTTCGGATTCCGGGGATCAGCCAGATGGGCCATGAGGGTGCGGTAGGTGGGGATCTCCGCGTAGCCCTCGAGGAGGATATCGTCGGGGCCCATGGTACCGGCAAGCGAGCGGGCGGTGTCGCTATCGATCCAGGAATTGTAGTCGTAGGGCCGGACGTCCATGGCGCCGACATCCCGGTTGTAGAACCGCTGGTAGCAATTGGGCACGAGAACGGGGAAATCGTGCCGCGCGAGGTCCTGGATCAGCGTCCGCGGCGTCTCGACGATATCCGCGTCCAGCCAGAGGACCCACGCGGTATCCGGGCCGAGGGTCGTGAAGAGGAGACTGTTGCGCGCGCGGCTCATCGATGCGCGCCGCGCCTTCTGGTTCTCCAGCCGGTGTCGCTCCTTCTCGTCCTGCGAGGGGATCGGAGGCTCGAAGTCCTGTCGGAGGATCGTGATACTGGAGAAGCGCTGCTCGATGGGTCCGGACTGGGTCGTGCGTACGGCGGCTTCGAGTGCGGCGGCTGCGGCGTTGCCGTCTGCCGTCTTGGGGAGGATGAAGCCCAGCGAGATGAGTTCGTGCGGGTACGAGAGTTGGGCCACGTTGCTCCAGTATTCTGGGACGAAGCGCGCCATGGGCGTGAGGATGAGGACTCGCTCGCCTTTCGTCGCGGCGTTGCTGGTCGTGCTGAGTTTGTTCAGGTCGTATTGGACGACTGGGGGCGGTGCCGACTGCCCGTCATGCTTGAGGAGTGGTTTCGTCGGTGGTGAGAGGGGGTTCTTGGCGGCATCTTTGCGTCGTTGTTGCGATATGGGTGATGCGGCTGATGATGGGGAGAAGAGGAAGATCAGGAAGCCGAATGCTAGTAAGGCTGCGAGGAGGAGGGTGATTGGATTCGTGCGTCGCATTGTACGGGCGGCCATTTTTTGACCGGTCGTTATATGAGGGACACGGAAGGTTGGCTTGTCGCTGTTGGAGATCTCAATGAGGCCAGGTGAAGATCTGAAGAGTAATTCTAGTAATTGATTCAACCTGCAGACATAGTTGAAACTGAGACCAGACAGTAAACGAGATGATGAGAGGATGAAGTGATGGTTTCTGGGTCTGACCTCACTTGGCCGGAAAAGAAGGCGGATTGCTCGAGTGGATCTGTGTCAACTGTCAAGAAATTGCTGAATGCGGACATCCAGCTTTTACTATGCAATATTCTACAGAGTATATACAATTTATCAGCTACGGCTATGGCAGTGACCGCATCACACCCTCAAATGCAACCAAAGCCATCGCATTCGCCGGGAATGCTCTCAGGAAACATGGCACAAACCCCCTCCAGTATCCCCTCCACCCTCGTTCCCGATAAACCGCCCTTGCGGCATCCTTCCACCGGCGGAACTTCCTCTCGCCGTCGCCTAGGGCACCGCCCATCGGGTCCGTCATCAGTCGCTGCTTCACCACGTCCGACGGATACGATGTCATCCAGAAGATCTGGGCCGAGATACCCCCTGCCCAGAAATTGATCGCGGGTGCGGACATGGCGGTGTTCCCTTTCATCCATCGTGACAACACGTCGTAGGATCCCCACCAGAAGAAAAAGAAGGATCGGAAGAGGATTGTAGCGCCGAGGCCGCGGTATACGCCCGAGATGCCGTGTGTGCGTAGCTGGTCAGTCAGTATACCAAGCATTCTTCAACAGTCAACCCGGAGACCTACAATCTTGCGAAGACAATCAATCGGCCCACTGTACATCCGCTGCGATTTATCCGCCGCATACTGAATCTGGAGCCGCGCCTTGATGTGTTCCACGGGGGCCGCGACGAAACTGACCGTCGTGCCGGCCATGATACCCGCTATCCCATGCCCGAAGCTCGGCAGGGTATTCAGATCCGGCTGGTGGCCGGCAAACGGGGTGACGGAGCGGATGGCAGGTTTCGAGAAGACATTCTCAAGGAGTAATCGGCGGTACAAAGTCAGGGAGCCAAGCATGCTATCCATGATCCATATCAGCCAGACATTTCCTGCCGGGAGCGTGCTCGACAAAACTCACACAGAATCCATAACCATCCATCCGACCAGCGGCGGCGTAGCTCCCTTGTACAATCCACTCACCCCTTCCTTCCGAACCGTCTGTAACACACAATCCAACGGCCCCTTGAAATGTCCATCTTTGCTCGTCTGCAGTCGCACCTTGACGGTATCAAACCTACCCGAATCATTAGCTTGTCATTCCTCAATCAAAACGACAAGAACATACGGATGCCCAACTGTCCAGAGCAAATCAGCCACGTCCGTCAAACACCCAGACAAGAAATCAAAAACGTACCGCTCAACTTCGCAATCCCTGAAAACACCCCCGCCACAAACCCTTTATAATTACTCTTCTCGACCGATGCAGCTCTGGCGCTATCTGCGCCCATGTTCCTGTTGCTGTTCTGGACGGCCGATTCCGTCGACACCGCTTGCATAGTCGATATTTAATACCTTGGATCGGAGCCGTAACGAGGTGATCGACTGCGTCTTGTCAGTCAGCAGTGTCTGAGCTGAGAACGATCTACGCGGAATGAGGTCCGCGATCGGAGGTGATTCGGTATGGTTATGGATCGTTCAAGTTGGCCATCAGGACCGGGTCAGTCCCGTTTGATTGCTATTCGGGTGATATAAAGTGATCTCCATGAGGTAGGAAATAAAAACAAACTTGGGATGGGATGAGATCAAATAAATTTCAATGGGGAACACTGGAAAAGGCTTTGCGCCCCGCAAATGGTGTTGGTTCGGGGAGAGACTGCACAGCTCCGGATCGGACTTAATCGATGGATAATGGAGTCGTTAATACTCCGTAGATGGTTCATGGATTTCTCTGTATACAACCCCTAAAATCCAGCTATGGTGTACCCTTTCTTTTTCGAATAAACAATCTAAATCTTTTTTCTTTCCTCATCACTCACAGTTGTTAACTATGTTAGGATCGAGGATTTTCATACAATCCAAGTCGAAGAACAGTCTGGCAATGCAGGCGTTTCAAGTGAAATATAAACGAGAAGAGTGGGCCGCAAAGGTACATATGAAAGTGCAAAATCGCAAATCAAAACTGTGTGGGGTATAAGATGATACAGAACAAACTCTCGAGGAGTTTGATACATTCTGGCGATTAAAAATGAGGAAAGAGGGGAACGCAAGTATAGAAGCAAATGACATTCCCGATGTCACGGGTGGATAAGTGTGAACAGAAGGTCAATCCGCTTATCACCAACCCTTGCTACTCTTTCTCGACTTCTGACGAGCTCGGTCGGCTTCTCGGGCGATGAGTTTCTCCACCAGATCTGGCGCAGGACTGGAGCTTTGGGTGTCTGTCGACGAAAAGTCGGAGCTGGTTGCACCAATGGTCAAGTAGCCACCGGTTTCCTCCAACGCCAAGGGAGTCACGGGTCCCGGGCTGCGCAAAGGGTCCAACCTCGGGGCAGATGGGCTTGGCGAGAGCGGACGAGAGGGTGACTTTGATAGAGTGACACTCTCTACCAATTCTCTGTACTGCCTGAGCGTGTCCCGGGAGGACGTCCAGTGTGATTGTTGTCTGGATTGACGGGGGGACGGAGGCTGGGCCGCTAGGCCCTGGGAGTTGTTCGAAGACTGATAGACAGCGGGGTGGAACCGGGGCAGGTTGCCGAGATGGAATGTTGGCACCGACTTGGAGTTGTTGTGGCCCCGGGGGCGCGATGGCTGCGGGGATGCAGAGCGTGTGGACGGCGACATGCTTGGCGACATGGCCGGAGAGTAGAATGTGGAGCTATCCGAACGCATTCTGGAAGACGGCTGGTGGGATGAACGACGGCGATAACGGTCGTGATCCAGTTGAGACAACCTCTCAGTAATCTTGGACTGGGGGAAGTAGTCCCTTTCGAAACGTCCGGTCAATGGGGTGACGGGCAGATCAGCGTCGTGTAAAGTGGTCGACGGCTTAGGAATAGGGATTGGTCGAGTGGTAGAACGGGAGAGGATGAGCGTCTCGGGGAAGTCGGAAGTGTCTGAAGCCGGAGAGCGAGGAGAGTGCGGCGACGGTGGATTATATGAGGACGAGGTTGCGGTTAGGTCTCGCAAGGACGACAGGGAGACTCGAGTGGGATGACCGTGCTTGGCAATCAAACTTTCTAATTGGTCTCTGGCAGAAGCTGTGGAAGGAGGACGAGATGGTGACCAGGAGGAGGGAGAGAGATTGGCTAAAAGCACGGGGATCAGCGAGATGATCAGGAAGGCAAACCACACGTGTCAGATGGAGATTGTTTGATAGCAGAGTAGAGACAGAGTGCCAGCAGAGTCAGGGGACAAATCATCAAGAGGAGATGAAACGAGTGATATGGAAATGCTGGAAATGAAAGGTGGAGAAGGGGGATCTGTATGGCCAGGTAGATAGGCTGTCTATCCCAACTCCCAGTATGTCTGAAATAACTGAATCAAGGAAACAAACTTACTGAGCAAAGGAGGAGAATGGAATGAACTGCAGGAAGAAGGATAAAGCGAAGTGGAGGAAGAAGAAGGTGAGAAGAAAGAGGATGGAGAGACAGAGGGTTTTATCCTTTTTCTCCTGAAAGTAGTATTCATCATATTGGGTCCCTGACGGAGATGAGCCCACATCAGCTTGGTCCACTGTTGAGTCTTGAGTCTTGACTGCTTCAGTCTTCGGCTGAATGAGTTCAGAATTCAGACTTGAAGACAACCATAACCTTTCTTGACTTGTGATAACTTGACTGAGGATGAGGAATTGAGGATATACAGAGAATCAAAACTGCGGGGAAAAAGCATAAAAGGATGATCATGTCGATGAATTTCCCTGACAAGACAAAAACAAACTGACGGGAAAATAAAGAGTGGGAGGGGCATGTGGGTCAGGTACAGTAAGTATGGTATGGTATGATACAGTACTGTTACACTTCCCCACTTTCTTTCTTTCAAGAATACTCAACAGACAGAGTAGATAGAGTGAGTAGAAGAGGAAGAGAAGAAGAGAAGAGTAGAAGAATAGAAGAAACATATCTCACCTCAGACATGATATTCAATTTGATCTCTTAACAGGCTCTTAATCAGTACAGTCTATGTACCAAGGCCCTAGAGCGGGTCAGAAAGCCTGAAACAACTACGGGAGAAGTTCCGGGGGATCCAACGGGAACTATTGACGCCTACCGTTCAACACTGACGCTTCCAGTATTCAGGAATCAGGACTCAGGAGGAGATTAAGATCAAAGTGATGTGCAGAGAGGAAAGGAAGCATAATAAAAATGTAAGAAGTCTGGTGGTCAGATGCAGATTGCAGACAGAAGATTGATATTAACAGCTATTATTATCCTGACCCCTGAAGAATACCCACGGGTAAACTGCGTCAACACCAACTACTCCATATAAAGGTTGAGGATTCTGAAACAGTTCCCTCCTTTACAAAGTAGAACTGATCAAAAGCTCAAGATTTGCTTTTTTCTTTACTGTCTAGAATCTACGGAGTAATGTCTTCAATCTTCATACTTCACCCTCCGATCACCCGACTTGTCCATCTTCACTCCAAGTCAAATCCAATAGTCATACGTATATCCCTGTTCAGCTAGAAAGAACTAATAGTAATGACTGATGACGATGACTAGGATATCCTCCATCAAGGCGCAGCAGAATGGTCGAATTCAATGTGACCTTAAAGCATCTTCCGACTTCCGAACTTTTTGATCTGCAGCCTTGACCCTTGCATTCCATCCCAGATTATCAGACATGCAAGACATTTGCGTGTCTATGTCTCAATTCTCAATCCCAAGTTCTGCAGAGTTTGGAAGATCAGACCAGTTTCCTCGCGGGTTCTCGCATGACCTAGTGCCGTTCCGTTTGACTCTACAGGACTGATGGGTATGATATAAGCCACAACGGTCTCATAGGTTGCCGGTTAGTCTTGGAATCGACGGGTGCCTACTGCGGGTGGCGACATGGCCGAGTCTGTACTCTGTGCAGTGTGCACTGTGCAGCTCGCGTACTCATTCTGGATCGGTTAGGAGAAATAGGGAGTCGGGATTGGTCTGCAAACGCGCTTGATGAGCCTGTGTTACATTGGCAAGGCTGTGTAGAGGACTTCGTCTAATTGTGTCATCTTTAGTGAGCTGAATTACTGGACAGACTGGATCACTTCGGCGCATACAAGCAGGGTTTCTGTATATCTCATTAACAGTACTACGGAATAGATCTGAGTGCAGTTGCAAGAGCATCCGATGGAATACTCCTACTGAATAGAAACATCTTGATAAACATTTAAAGCCCTACTCCGTATACTTAACCAGATCAAACAGAATTGATATCAACATGAGCGGAACATGACGTACAACTGGCCACCTCCACTATATATACAACCACAACCACATAACCAACCCAAACCAAGGCAAAATAAACCCTTTAAACAATCAAAATGGCACTCCGCGGCTTTCACGTCTCCTCGGACACAATCACCCTCAAAGAGAACCACATCCTATGCAGCCGATGCAAAAGACCCGACGGGACCTGGAGCTTCTCCGAAATCGACCTCAACAACTGTCTCGGGAATAACAACGGTACGTCTTCGTCTAATCAATAATAAATGCAGGAAGGTGACGGTGAATCTTTTTTGGGAGTATAAAGGCAAATTCGTCTGGGGAGGGGAATCATTCACCGAGAATGCATCGCAGGTCCATCTCTCGCTGGAAGGGAAGGAAGGGAAACCCATGCTGCATGCGCAGTTGAATGATCGGCATGGAAGTGTACAGTCTGCGTCGGTGAATTTGGCGGAGTGTATCCAGAATGAGGCTGGGGGGTTGGAGTATATGCATTGTTGATGGTTTGTATACTGTACGGAGTAGAGAAGTGAGGAATGGGTCATTAAAGGAGTAGATGGGCATTCTTCCTGGACTCGTGTATTTATGCATAATGCATATCTCCTGTTATAGATACAGGTTGGCCTCCAGCTCGCATAGGTATATGTGTATTCAAAAGGTCTTATCCGGACTGAGCATCAGTCCTGCAAGATGTTACATAGTACACTTCCTCCTTGAGTCGAGGTCAGAAAGTATGTCTGGAAGAGAGCTTACCCTCCTCTGAAGTGAGAGTGACCGAACATCGGAAACTGTATTCTTTTACAGCTGCCGCTTCTCGGATACAGCATTGTTCACGATTTGAAATCTTGAGAGATGCTCGGTTCAGCCATCTCGATATAAAGCATATAAGATGAAACTGAACATGGTTCGACGTGCTACCTCAAGCAGAGGCTACAGACCCCACCTGTTGTATCCATGGCATCATTCTCGTATGTCAATTCAAACCAAATCCACACTCGACTAACATCCACAGGAGCAATACCTTCTCCCATGAACTATACGCAGCTTTCCGACCCACATACCCCGCGCAGCTTTACTCCGCCGTACTCACATACCACAAAGGCCCACGCCAGACAGCCCTAGACCTAGGCACAGACCATGGCCCAGTCGCCCGGGCCCTCAGCCCGCATTTCCAGGAGGTACTCGCCAGCGACCCCTCCGCTGGGATGATCGACCAAGCCCGCATGCTCTCCACGTCCCACAACGTGACATTCCACCAAGCCGCCGCGGAGACGTGTCCGTTCGTCCCCGACGCGCAGATCGATCTCGTCACCGCCGCGCAGTCAGCGCACTGGTTCGACTACGCGGCGCTGTGGCCGGAGATGAGACGGGTCGTCCGTCCTGGCGGGACGCTCGCGTTCTGGGGCTACGGGGACCACACCCTCGTGTCGTATCCGCGGGTGTCGGAACTCATCCAGCGCTATGCCTACGGCGGGGATCCGTGGTTGCTGGGGAGTTACTGGGAGCAGCCGGGGCGGGGCATTGTACAGTGTGGACTGCGGGCTGTGTGTCCGCCTGTCGAGGACTGGGAGGATATCGTGCGGGTTGAGTATGAGCCTGGATCGGAGGGGGGAGGGCGGCTTTTGTATGCGAGGATGACGCTGGGGGGCATGGAGGAGTATATTAGGACGTGGAGCGCTTTTCACGCTTGGAGGAGGAAATGGCCTGGTAGGTCCAGGAGAAATCCTGGTAATCCGGATCAACGTGGTGATGTGATCGATGAGATGATGGATAGGGTCCGAGAGGCTGAGCCTTTGTTTCAGCGAGATGACTGGAGGGATATTGAAGTGGATGTTGAATGGGGGGGTGCATTGATTCTAGCGAGGAGGTGTCCATAAGTACAGACTAGATCTTAGAGATGAATCTTTAGATGACGGAATTGAAGAGGAAAATGAGCAAAAAAGATAAGATAAGATCACATCCAGTACCTATGTTTTCTTCTCCTCTACCACGGGCCTACACTGTTTACTCCGTACAAGCTCATCATATCAGAATCATTCAGCTTCACCATGGTACGGAGTACATTCTCTTCCTACAATCAATACCAATATGGAGTACACTGACTATAACAGCCTCACGCCGACTCCTCCTACTTCTCCACCTCCAACGAACCCTCAAAGTCCGAGATCTTCACACAGGTCCTCGAACAGGCAAGGGGACTCGTAGCAGGGCAACGCAATTGGGTATGTACAACCCCTCCTTACCTCCAATCTCCTACTAACCAGCTACCAGGTCAGGTACACAGTACACTCAACCCCCAAACCAAACCAAACCCTAATAAATATCAAGTAACCTCTCCAACACCGCTTCTCTCCTCTGGCACGCATACGCCGCTCTCCCCGCCGCGGTAAACTGGACGGGCTTCTACATCCGCAGCGACAAATTCCCACTCCCCTCTTCCACAACAACAACAGACACAAAACTCCTCCTCGGTCCATTCCAGGGCCGTCCCGCATGTCAAGAAATCCGCTTCGGGCGCGGCGTGTGCGGCTCCGCGGCCGAGACCCGTGAGACCCTCATCGTGGCTGATGTGCGTTGCTTTCCGGGCCATATTGCCTGTGATGCGAGTAGTCGGAGTGAGATTGTGGTGCCGGTTTTGGTGAATGGGGAGGTAGGTTTACTTGCTTTTGATCTGCCCCCCCCCCCCTGGGGCAGGAGGTGTGGCTGACGGTGTAGACGGTTGCTGTTATTGATGTTGATTGTACGGAGCCGGAGGCGTTTGATGAGGAGGATAAGAGGTGGTTGGAGGAGTTGGCTTCGCTTCTGGCTGAATGTTGTGATTGGTGAGTGTATTTTGGTATATAACACTGTCTAGGCTGTTGTCTACGCATGATGTTAGGTATATGGACGATTCAAGACATCCCGATCTAATGGCATCTGGAAAAGAACCCATCCAAGGTCTCTGCATATTATATTGAAATAGCTGTAAGCCATGATGCTCTAATCAACATATGATAGTATCCCGTGTGGAATCCTGCCCATAGCCATCCCGTCTAGAGCAAGGTGGAGAATGAATCAGATGCAGGTATGTTGCCTCGTGAGAAGCAAGAGTCTATCAATAGTATAGAATCCATACCCCGTAAGTCTATTCTTAAATCTGTGAACGATCCGTGTCCCCTGACACGATATGTAAAGCGCCAGCCCATGTGTATCCGTAATGTATCGAGGAAAGTATCCGGTGAAAGTCATAACACGAAAAAAAAGGAAAGCCAACTACATATTGAGTAGGCTCATTTGTCGCTTCATCGGACTGGTAGTTCCTGAGTCGCCATCTTCGCTGGGTCCAAGACCACTGTCGGTGCCAGCAAGACCGGCATCGGTGTCAATGTCCCATTCCTCTTCTTCGTCCTCGTCTCCGGAAATGTCGACGTCCCCATCGCGATTCCAGCTTTTCTGGACGGCTCCGCGCGTGTTCCAACGCAATGCTCGCTGGACGCTTTCGAACCACTCCCCGCTACCAGATACCACGGTAGGGAAGGGATATTGACTGGCTTCGACCGTCACATAGTCCCCTTGGCGGAGCTCCACGCGGCCCTTGCCGTCGAAGGAGCAATAAGCCGTGGATCTGGATCCCATTGGCACCGCAATCCGAAGCAACAGGGAATCGGAAAGTACCATAGGGCGGAATGACAAAGTGTGAGGACAAATAGGAGTAAGGAGAATACCAGGGATTGAAGGATGGATGAGAGAGCCGCCGGCAGAAAGGGAGTATGCCGTGGAGCCTATTGCTATGTCAGTCACCAGCAAGAAATATAAACTCGAACCGAAACTTACCGGTTGGTGTGGAGAAAATACAGCCATCTGCCTGAACCACGGTCAAGAGGTCAGTATCGGCATACAGCTCGAGATTCGACACATAAGGTGAAGGTCCTCGGTCAATGACCAACTCGTTTAAGACCTCGAATTGTTCTCCCTCTTCGACTGCGCCGGCCTTGGCCCCCTTGCTCCGATCCTTCCGGAACACTGTGCATGTGAACCGCATCCTCAGGTTGACCCGCATACCCACATCTCCCATGACAGCATTCAAATGCGATTTGTAATTCTCAAATTCAAAGTTGGTCAGAAATCCCAGGCTGCCCAACGAGAAACAAAGCACCGGCGGCACAATACGTTGAAAGAGCCACGACGTGAAGAGTACGGTGCCATCTCCGCCTAGCGTAAGGACAAGATCGAACTTCTCTGGAGCTGTCCAACATAGATCTGGAGTCCAGTAATGTAGCATCTTCTCAAACCGAGGCTCCGATTGTAATAGCCCCGCGGCGTCGAACCGTTTGGAGTTCCGCAGCTTGGAATCTACCCAGACGTTGACGCCCAGATCGCTCCCGTATCGCGGCGTTGAGAGAAGCCATTCTGCCAATTCGCGCGTTAAGCATACTAAGCGATTGTCACGCGCCTTCGTCACGATCATAACATTCTTGACTGCCCGTTTGATCGGCCGGCGCTGAAGCTGTTTGGACACCTCCCGCACGCCGGTCGCGGTTTGCATGAGGCGAGAATGCGATAGCCAGTCGTCATCGGCAATCTCCTCCAGCACCTTTCGAATATTAACAGCATCGTCGAACCGTCGGTGGAAGAAGCAAGGGGACTGTAGGACCAATTGAGCCGTCGAGGGTGACCGGCCCAATTGGAGGTTGGACAGCGCCGCAGAAAGCTTCTGTGACGATGAATTGCTCGACCGTTGTTCGTCGCTGTCCACGGGGGAAGTCGAGCTGGGGCTAGTGGCTAATAATCCCAAAGAGGCCGCCAGCGGCGCGTTGGAATTGTGATTGTTGCACAGCGACGGTCTCGATGCGAGGGCTTTCATGATTGTTTGTCGGGGGATTAAATCGCTTGACGATGCGTTCTTGCGATGCTGGGACCCCAATGGGCCTGGACCGCGGAAAGAGAGGAAGGGGGATGATGGTAGGGAGGCGACAGGTGACGCCTCTTCCAGGTGAAATTCAAGCTTCTGCGGGATGTTGGCCCTGGTCTTGGAGCGCCCGGAGGTGGATGTGTGTACATCAATTTCGCTCGTCTGTGACGGATCTATATGATTGGCATATTCGCGCAGGAGCGATGCTCCAACTGTTGTGGAAGTCGAGAGAGGACACGAATCCGGAGGGAAAGGGCCTGATAGTGGGGTTTCTGAGGAGGAGGGTGACGAGAGAGAGGAGGAAAGAACAGAGGAAGCAATGTCAGACTGGTTTAAGGGTTCATGGCTGGGAGAAGAGGACGCCATGACCGATAATAAAAGGCACAAAGTGATTGAATAAGGCCAACTGTCTCTCTCTCTCAGGAGAGAGATTGATTATTCCCTCAACGAGTCAGACGGAATTTCTGGCGGGGGGGTGTTGGTTGGCTCAAGTCTTCAAAGGAAGGGAGAATTCAATCAATGAATCAATGACTTCTGTCTTCCCTCAGCAGTCAGCATAAAGATGTGGAGTGGCCGCGATAGCCGGCTTCGGATGAAACTGGGTTTTGAGAACGGAGTTACTCCATACAGAATGCTTTAATCTATCATCTGGAGCTCGATTGAGTCGAAGGATCGGCATTTAACGAGCTCAATCTTGGGGTTCGATATGCTTCCATTGTCAGCCTGCCGTAATTGTTCGTTCATCATTGCAGAATACATATTGATCTCAACTCTCAAGTCATCGGAGAGTATTCGACCGGAGTAAAGTTTCCCCGACGCGATGATGTTTACTCCATGCAAGAGATTACTCTGTAGAATTGAGACAAGCAACATTCATCTTGTTTAGACATAGACAACTGTCGCACATCATTTAGCTGAAAGGAAGCACTACGTAGATAAGAGCATGCTAGAATGAAATAGTATACTCCATAGATGGAATCCTATTACACTTTGTTATAACTATGGAAATATGTGTGGGTTTGCGCCCGCTTATGTAATTAATTCATAGACTAACGGCGGAGGGGTCAGTTACTCATTAAGTCATTAGACCTTCTATTAATGAAGGGTGAGGATATAGCGACACCCCCTAGTGTTAGAGCGACACCCCCCTTACCCAAACAGGCAGGTTGTAGTCATGTGACTACTGGAAAATTGCATTTCTCCGCAGAGGATAAAAATAAGTTACCTTGCCATACAACGTTAATGATAGGATTTGCAGTATTAAATCACTCTAATTCTACGGAGTACTAGATTTAATATGCCATCCCTTAGCATACCCTACAGCCCTTGGGAATCTTTGCTATACAGCTTCATGGCTATAGCCTGTAAGTCCCGTAGCACATTCACCCTTAAGAGATGCATAATTTTAAGTCTCTGTACAGAGTACAGAGTATGGACTACGGAGTATCCGTAGACTATGGTTAGATTTGCAACTATGGACTACTCCTATTCCTCCCGGCCTTGCTCAAGAGAAAAGTTGCCTGTACTCTAGCTGGCTCACTGAAAGTCTGGATCGAGGACTTCAGCGAACCCTCAGAGGTACTGTGAGATGGGGCAATGCTATAAACTATCTGATCATGTGGTCCATGATTCCAGATTATGCTGCTGAGTATGATAAATACACTGTCATCGGCTTTAGCCACGGGGATCTGAATGCCCATAATATCATGATAAGTGACGAATTCCATCTGACAGGGTAAGCACAATGCGTTGTTTTCTGATGTTATGTATAGAATACTCCATTTTAACAGATGCTCTTGATTTACAGGGTCATTGACTGGGATTGGATGTCTGTGGCGCCGCTGCCAGCCATTATCCACCACCCTTGGTTCATTGCTGATATTCCCGGATGGAAGAATGACAGTGTATCAGAGGGCGAAAGCTTTGCTGTAGACTGTTATTATCTCGAGAATTCAATTAGGGAAAAAGAGATTTCACAGCATCTGCCTCTATCAACGTTATTAAGTGACTCAGGCAAGAGACTATTTTTCCAATCAGCCTTCTACTTTAAAAGTATCCATGAGGAGTTCGTCAGGATGCACTGCCCTTGGACAGAAAAGAACATCAGGGTTGCAAGGTCACAATTAGATACTGTGCTTCGTTTGTATCCTGAGTTGGCAGGTGAAGGAGGAGTGCAGGAAGTCAAAGACTTGCTCCGGGAACGGCTTGCAGCAAGGGCAGGAAGTGTAGCCTGTCGTCAAGTGCAAGAGCAGAGAATTGACTAACTTTCTTGTGACGAGTGACGACTCACCTCTAACAGGATTACCGGAACCCTACAGGGTACTCTGCCTAAAATGACAAATTATGTTGTTAACTCTTGAGGTAGATGGTCAGGGTCAGGCAGCCCGGAGCCTAGTTTCTATAAGGGCTGCTACCCTCTCTTCTTTGCCCTTCTTCTGCTAACCCATACCAACCACCCACCAATCCACTCATTCCGTGAGCATGCTTCGCCGTAAGTGAGCGTACTGGAAAAACAACGATACGTCATCTTCGACAGGAGAAAATACGCGTTTCAATTAACTACTGAGTACTGAGTATGACAAATCGAGTCTCATCTTCTGCAAATGGCCTCGGTAGAAGCCCGTGTCAGATTGATCCACCGTCTAATAATAGTCTAGCCAACTTGACACTAAGATAGCAGAATCCAGCCGGATTATCAAGCTGTACACTAGGCCAAAGTGTCAGACAGGCTTGGGTTCGTGAAAGATGCCATAAGTATGGTTATGCCTGTGGGCTAGATGCCTCAGCCAGTGAGCATCAGTAGACAGGTGATAGGATGTGCCTTGAGACACCGTAAACGTCGAAAGCGTTCTGAATGTGGCAGAGTGATTCTGCCAGAGCTGATCCCGCGGAAAGCTCTAGTTCGAAGGAGCATCCTAAATAGCATCCATATGCTATCAGTCTGCTCATGCAGCCGTGGTCACTCTAACTAGGATCAAGCCGCGTCAATCTTCCAGGCATAGTCTTGGTAGATTTTATCCTCGACGGTCTCCCGCACGAATTTATCTAATCCTTGCATATCTCCCTCTTCTGCCATGGCAACGTCGCCGTCGACTGCTGTTCGGCGGCAGATGGCGGAGGCACGCTCATATACTCTTTCCCAAACCTCGAAATCAAATGCCCCTTGGCTTTCGTTCAAAAGGAGGTGACCCTTGGAAGAGAATGCTAGAACATGCAGAGACTTCGCCGTTGCCGCTTGCTCGGCAGATGGCTCCGGAACGATATCGCCTAACGAAGTAACCCCCAGAACCGTTGCAGTAAAGGTCATTGATAAGGGCACCGCGGCCGAGATTAGTGCCAGAAGAGAGGCATGAAGCAAGGCAGGTAGCAGAGCCAGATACTGTTGAATTCAAAAGCTAACATCAGCCATAATCGCCTCTCAGAGCAGCGAAAACTTCCTCTATGCAGGGGGTGAAGGATGCACCCACCGAATCTCCTCTCCCCACACTTTGTCCACCCACTATTGTCAATGTAAGAACAACACCCCGTCGAGGATATCCCTTTTCTCGACCAAGGATCAATCTTCCCAGCATGGTTTTGAGAATCCCCTCAACGTATCGTTCCCCAACCCCGCTGGGAGTGGTCCCTGGCTTCACAAAGACTTCGACAGTTGCCTCTTCCGGTTTCAAAGCATCACGGCGACCAGGTAATTCAATCGGAGCATTTACCGAGCTCAGAATACTGTATCCCGTAGAAGGACACTGGAAGGATGCCGACCCGTCGGCACGGGCAAGAGGAGTGAGGGACGCGGTTGGCCCTACCATTGTGATTTGCGATAGCTGCCGGTCGGGAAGAACCTAGCGAATTGGATAAACTGTGCCTAGTCCCTTGACAAGAGGTAAATTAGGAAAAGATTCACATTAAAAGAAGACCAGCGGTTTGGAGTGAGCAAGAGAAGTACGGAGTAGAGAATATCGTCCATCTGGAAATTTTGGCTGCAGGTTTGATAATGCGGGCTGGACTGTGATTGGCCAATCCTATTTTATTTGGATGCCTAGTTTATCAGGCATCCACAGCAAAACATCATCCATCTTGGATCTTCTGGCATCACCAACTGTACAATAATGTCTGCAGTTATCTGCTTGGTCTGTTTAATACCTCCAACGCACATTGGCAGATCTCGATTCTATGACCAATACTGCTTCCCGAAGAAAAAACAATCATGGTCACGGAGATAAAACACCCCAACTACGAGCATCACATCACAGGTAGATCAAGCACGTGCTCCTTTACTTGTCGACTTCTGGGTTATTGACAACTTGATGAGACTTAGGAAGGCCTGCAAGACCGAGTTCCAAGGCCGCAATCATTACATCTTACAGCAATGATGCTCCACGTATCAAGTGTCCCTGCTCGATGCACAGAATCGCAACCAATAAGCAGCATATTCAAGAAGAGCACAGATATCTCCAAGAGCCAAGAACATTGGCAAAGTGGCTGTGATGACCTGAAGGACACTGGTTTACGACTCTATGTGAACTTCCGAAGAGATATGTTTGCCAAGTAAAGAGTATGTATTTCCAGAAGGACCTTCTATCCTCTCCAGATCATTCCTATTTCCTACTCATTGAAGACCTAAGTGGTCACGTGGCCCTGGATGTTGATGGCTCTGTATTCTGCAGTCTGTTGACTGCTCTCAAGTCTCAACCATCTAGAATTCTAGATAGTTACTCACACCGATATTCTACATTCCTTATGGTTAGTTCGAATCCTTGGCTATGAGTAAGTGTCCTTTTTCTTGACTCTGGAAACAAATCATATCTAACGGACAATAGTCGGCCTCGGCGAGGCTCCTCCGGATCGACCCATCATCCAATCCAGCTTCCAGCTACCCATGACCCAAGCCTTTAGCGGCCCCGGATTCCAGTCTCCTATGCTTCTCACCATTGGCACTTGACACTGTGAATGAAATCAGCCAAGGTGATGATCCATCAGTTTCCAATGATATTCAATGTTGGGGATGGTGAAAGCATGGCAACCCATAACAGGTCTTGGGTTGACGCCATCTCAACCATCTCAAACCCTGCTGGATTCATCTGCGCGTTTGGTTATATCTCAAGGGTTGCCCTGTTCTTCTATCACAGCATCCATCTCCCTTTCCGCCACTGATCTTCAGGGACACTCTGCCAGTCTTCGCACCCTTCCCACAAGCTCAGGAGTGTGTTGATCAACGTTCTCCCTTCATTTATCACGAATTTTAATTGGATGGGCATAGAAACGTCCCCACCGGATGTCGAGGAATCGACGGAGCCCCCTATATGTCCTTTAACGGACAGGCATAATTCATTTTCAAGTCATCGCAAATGTGAGGTGAAGGTAGGGCTCGGCCTTAAGGAGCTAGAGTATCCTGCCACTCTAACCCCAACACTTCACTCCGATGGAAACACAATTTCTTCGGCAGTTGATCCTCTGCGAAACAATGATGAGGATGCAGCTCACTGTGCACACACTATCACCCCGGAAAAACTTGCAAGCAGTCTCCAAGTTGATGTCCAGTACGCTATGCCTGAGAAACGCTGGGTCATCTTGCCATCCCACTGACTCACCCTCGCAGCAATGGGCTTTCAAGCACGGAAGCTACGGCTCGCTTGCAGCGAGATGGGCCCAACAGGGTCCAGGAGATTGAAGGCGTATCGACCTGGAAAATACTGCTGAGGCAAGTTTCCAACAGTTTGACTATGGTATGGAGCCCCCACGGGCTGCAAAATAAGCCTGTCCTGTGTCCCATATGCTCGATAATTAACGTGATTTACCAAGGTTCTTCTCATTACAATGGCCATATCGTTCGGTATCCACGACTACATCGAAGGAGGCGTGATCACGGCAGTCATTCTCCTGAATATTGTTGTTGGGTAGGCCAGCTTCTCCCGAATCCCTGTAGCCTCAAATTGATCTTCTGCCACACAGGTTCGTGCAAGACTACCGGGCAGAAAGGACTATTATGTCCCTGCATCGACTCTCTGCGCCCGTGTGTAAGATTCTACGTGATGGCCGGTTGGTCTCTGTGGCGGCCGAGTCGGTTGTGGTTGGCGATGTTGTGCAACTTGCCGTTGGCGATATTGTTCCCGCAGATATGAGACTTGTCGACGGAACAAACGTCTCTATGGATGAGGCATTGTTGACAGGTGAATCCCTCCCTGTAAGCAAAACACCGCAGATCGTCTTAATGTCTCGCAACATGCCCATTGGCGACAGGACCAATATGGCATATTCTGGATGTAGCATGACGCAAGGGAGGGCAACCGGGATTGTCACTGCCACTGGAATGAGAACAGAAGTCGGCAAAATTGCAAAACTCCTTCAAGAAAGTTCCAACGACGGAAATTCCAGCACGCTGACACGGGCTCTCCGCTATGTCAAATCCACAGCAGAAAGCCTTTTGGGGCTTGTCGGCACTCCGCTTCAGGTTAAGCTGAGCAAATTTGCCCTTCTTCTCTTTGCTCTAGCGGTGCTGTTGGCGATCATCGTCTTTTCCGCCAACAAATGGGACATCGAAGGAGAAGTTTTGATCTATGGTATAGCCATCGGTGTGGCTGTTATTCCGGAATCATTGATTGCTGTACTCACGATTACTATGGCTGTGGGCACCAAGGCGATGGCCAAGGGGAATGTCATTGTACGGAAGCTCCAATGCTTAGAAGCCGTCGGAGGTGTTACGAATATATGCTCCGACAAGACGGGCACACTGACGCAAGGAAGGATGATTGCGCGTACGGCGTGGATTCCAGGTGCCGGCACCTTGACAGTCAATGGAACCACAGATCCGTATGATCCTACAAGCGGCTCACTTCAACTGGGGGGAGCTGACTGGGATCCTGAGAGGCTTCAGAGCAGTTTAGCACTCACTACCTTTCTCACGGCCATTGCGCTGTGTAATATGTCAGTTGTGCAAAATGATGGGTCGCCTACCGCTTCCGAAGAAGCGCGCTCCAGTCGAAATTGGACCGCTGTCGGCGAACCTACCGAGATTGCACTCAACGTTCTGGCCCTGCGATTCGGTCATGATAAACTGGGTTTGGTGCAAGGCCGAGGGATGCAGTTTCGTACTGAATATCCCTTTGATTCTTCAATCAAGCGGATGACGGTTGTATACAACAACCCGCGCGACAATACCAATGAGGTGTATACAAAGGGAGCGCCTGAAGCTGTTTTGCCTGGCCTGGCCATTGATGAGAAGGAAAAAGAAGCCATCAAATATGAGGCTGATAGGATGGCCGGGCAAGGTCTTCGCGTTCTTTGTGTTGCATATAAAACGGTACCGCTAAACGACGACAGCCAAGTAACACCGCGCAGTATGGCCGAGTCCAATCTCAAGTTTTGCGGGCTCGTCGGGCTTTATGATCCTCCTCGGGTGGAAACTGCAGCAGCTGTGCGAACGTGCCAAATGGCTGGTATTACTGTCCATATGCTCACAGGTGACCATATCAAGACCGCAACCGCAATTGCATCCGAAGTGGGCATACTTGGTCCTGTGATCGATGCTGTATCCGCTCGCTTGGTCATGGCCGCCGAGGAATTTGATAAGCTCTCCGATGCTGACATTGACACTATCGAGCAACTGCCCCTTGTTATCGCTAGATGTAGTCCCACCACCAAAGTGCGAATGGTGGAGGCGATGCATCGGCGTGGTGCATTTTGTGTGATGACAGGGGACGGGGTGAATGACTCGCCTGCCCTGAAACGTGCAGATGTAGGCATTGCAATGGGCAAGAATGGCAGCGATGTGGCCAAGGAAGCGGCTGATATGGTTCTCACTGATGATAACTTTTCATCCATCGTGAAGGCAGTGGAAGAGGGAAGACGCCTTTTTGATAACGTCCAAAAGGTAATTCCAGTCTCCAGACTTGAGGCAATGCTAGTATGGCTGACATTTTCCCCTCTAGTTCTTAATGCACCTGCTTATATCAAATATTGCCCAAGTGATCCTGCTACTGATAGCACTTTCATTCAAGGACAAAGAGGGCAACTCGATATTCCCCCTCTCGCCTCTCGAGATTCTCTGGGCTAATTTAGTCACCTCTTCGTTCCTGGCTCTGGGCCTGGGATTGGAGGAAGGGCAACCTGATCTCATGTACCGTCCCCCGCATGATTTGAAGGTGGGCGTTTTCACTCGGGAACTCATCGTGGACAAGATGATCTACGGGACATTCATGGGGTCTCTATGTCTGGTGGCTTTTGTATGTGTCATTTATGCGGCTGGCACTGGAGTTTCCGACCTGGGATATGACTGCAACAATGGCTGGAATGAGACCTGCAATTCTGTGTTTCGAGCGCGTGCCACAACTTATGCGACGCTCACCTTTCTCCTATTGGTCACAGCATGGGAAGTGAAGCATTTCTCCCGATCTCTGTTCAACCTGGATCCTGACAGGTATCCTGGGAAGCTCTCCGTGTTCCAATCGATCTGGAGAAATCGTTTCCTATTTTGGGCCGTGGTTGCGGGCTTCGTGGTCGCATTCCCGGTGATCTACCTGCCCGCCGTCAACAGGATTGTCTTCAAGCACCAGGGTATTGGCTGGGAGTGGGGGGTCGTCTTTGGTTGTGTGGTTGTGTATCTGGCACTCGTGGAGAGCTGGAAGGCGATCAAAAGAGCATTCCGGATCGGAGGCGGGAAGAATGCAATGCTCACGATGCAAGATGCAGAGATGAGGGCTGGGTTGACACCATCCACCCTTCTTTCTTTGAGTGCCAATGCCAGCGTGGAGATGAAGTAGAGAAGGATCGGCGTTGAAGATTGAGACAGAACTCGCGAATGTTCAACCATTCGGTGGTTCAGATGGATGACTGCTGGGATTTAGTGTTCAACACACGCCCTTTACTTTTCATATACTCTCATTGATAGTCTTGTTTTTGTGGTTCCAATTAGCTGATAGCTCGATTGATTCTGCGAGTACGCAGTCAATTCAAGAGTCTGGAAGAGATATCTTCATCACCTTCAAGGATATAAGCCACAGGTCTAGTGTGTATTACTTATGCAGGATTCGCCGTCAGCCGAGCGAATTTCAGCGGGACTTCCCACTCTTCCATCTTCATTCTACTGAATAACTAGCTCCTCTTCCACTTCAGATCCAAACCATCCAAGATAAAAATGAGGGTATTATGCCTCCACGGAAAAGGCACCAGCGGCGCCATCTTCCGCTCCCAAACCTGTCCGTCCTTACCCCCCTCTCCCATCCTCAGTCCTCACAAACTAACACACACCCCCAGCCTCATTCCGTACCCACCTCAAGGACCTCAACATCGACTTCGACTTCATAGACGGCCGCTCACCCAGTAAACCCGCCCCGGGAATCGACCTCTTCTACCCACCCCCCTACTTCACCTTCTGGGACGACGAATCCCCAACCTCGATCCAAGAAGCCTGCTCCTGGCTCGACGAGGTCATCGCCACACGCGGACCCTACGATGCCCTCCTGATGTTCTCGCAGGGCTGTGCGCTCGGCGCCGCGCTTCTGGCGAGAGATCAGCTACGCTTGCCCCTGCCCGTCAAAGCGGCGGTTTTCATCTGTGGGGGCTTACCACTGTCTTTCATGGAAGGGGTTGGGTTTGTCGTTCCCGATGCGGTTAAGGAGAGGGATCGGCTTTCGAGGGTTGTGTTGGCGGCGCAGGCGGATTCGGAGGCGATTTTGGCGAGGGGGTCGGAGAGGTGGATAAGTGGTGGTGCTGTTGGGGTCGGGGTTGGGGAGGATGAGATCGTGGGTCCGTTCCGGGTGGATATCCCCACTGTGCATGTTTATGGGTGCAAAGATCCGAGGTATGAGGCTGGAGTGCTCTTGTCGGGGATCTGTGAGTCGGGGAGGAGGAGGGTTTATGACCATGGTGGTGGGCATGAGATTCCGCGTGGTGATGGGGTGAGTCGGGCTATTGCGGATTTGGTTCGGTGGGCGCTGAAACAGGGTTGATGGGTTATATACTCTGTAGATGGGTTATAATGTGTTTATAGATGGGGAGAAAGATATATTGACCGTATGAATACTCTTCTGGGAGGCGTTGTTGATCCTGTTTCTGGATTTTTACCTCTAAGATTACTATACATTATACAATAAAACTGGGAATCTCCAATATAAACAAGGGTGTTGTTTTTGCCTAACAGCTTCTCTCACCTCATCGCCTAATGCTCCAGGTCCACAGACAATGACAGCCATCGCGCTCGAAAACTTCCGGAGAAGACAGCTTTTCATCGTTAATGCTGATAGACACGCTGGACAGCGGCGCTTTAGTGAAGGGCTCCCATCGGACAGGTAGTCCATGCTGAAAGACGTTCTCCCGGGCCGTTCACTTCCAACCATCCCATATAGATAAAGTGGCTGATGCCAAAGCTCATTCGTGATCTCGGCTATGCGAACCGGTGTAGGATGAAAGTATCGGAAGGAAGTCCCAAAAGCGGGATTAGGGGGTCTGACCAGGTCAAGACCAGTACTGGTGAGTTCATCACGCCAAATGACCACCCACGTACTTAACCTGATACATCTTCTCTTGACAATCTGTGCACAGTCGACCAGGGCAACCAGGAAGATGGCGTAACCGAGAACTAAGATCTTCCTAGTCGAAGCCCGAGGCTGATAAGGTTGATGTCGCAAAGAAGGCTCAATACCACCGTATCGAGATCCAGATATCAACTCTGACTGTTGCATGGAACAGTGGTGTAGACCTCAGTATTTTTTTCGATGATGAATTATCGGAAGTGACCGCTCATCACAAAATTTCATATCTGTCCTTTGCAGAGAGGACAAGAGAAGACATCTTCATCTGCTCAGTAGTATCCACCAAATCGAACAGTTAACCAAAGTGCCACGTCCAGGGGAATTCATCACTGCACAATCAACCCTCATAGCTGGGGAATCTTGAGCCTGAAGCACATCAGGGCCAGAAACCCAGGCCAATATTTGGTCCATCCTACGCAAGGCCATCGGCGCGTGGATGTCGCCCCCGCAACTTGGTACACAATCTCGTTCTGGGAATGAGATATTATGGCACCAAATCTGCTCAAATGAGGCATTGGGGCAGGATGAGAAGTCCAAAGGAACAATTGAGCAAAGTCAGATTGCTCTAGTGACGTAGCTTGCGTTTGATTAAACATAAGATGACAACCGGCGATAACCATTAGTAACCTCCACACTCAACGTAACCTGTGACATCACATAAAAACCGATAAACAAACAAACAGGAGAATGGAGAGTGTGCATGTAGAAGCCAAAATCCAGTTTGCAGAGACGTAAGGCCCACGGAGGTAGAGAACATCTAGGATAATACTCTATACAGGGGGTGGCAGAGGAAAAGCAAATAGGCTCAATAAGAAAGCAAGGTTCGACACAGGCGTAATGTTAAGCAGACAGTGGTTGACGCTGGTAGCACAGGAAAACTCAACTCAAAACTGGCCCTCATCCAGATTGAGTCTCCTGCTCATCGACTTTCGAGCTTCGATCCTCACCGTCATCGAATCTCCGAGTTGCCGAACAGCACGGTGGGCTTCTCGAGGCTTTCTTGCTCTCACCTTTGTGAGATCTGGGTGGCTCAAAGGGCCTTGCGTCCTTGGCATCTTTGGGCTGTTGGGCTTTGATTTTCTCTTCCTGGACAGAAGAGTAGTCGGCCACATCGACACCAGCACTTTCGCACAATGACACACATTCCGTCTCGATGACACTCACAAGTTTAGTGGTGAAGCCATAGAAAGCCGGGTTGTAAGCATTGCGTGCCCAGTATATAAGCTCCGACGCGACCCGCCCCAGATTTGGAATCGAATGGGGAATGATATCATTTCCTTGTCTGGTAGAAGAGTCACTTTCATCACCTGAGCAAAACGCATCCGCGGGTTTTGACAAGGGTGAAGATGGTGCCGATGAGTCTGAGGATGCAAGGTAGTCAATGTCCGACGCCATGACATGAAGAAGATGATACACGGCCGCAAATTCGAGCAGAGTCAGCTCCACCGGGTCAAGAGGCAGCCGATTAAACCAATTGACGGCTCTTTGTACTGTGAAGGCGGGTGGAATAGAAGCGTCGCCTGTCGCTCGGGCGGTAAATATGGCAGCGATCATAGCACAGCGAACAGCGATTGAGATCTCCTCGCGTACGGAGATGGGGAGCGACGAGTCGAGGAAATTCGAGGCCTGGCTTTGCTTGTTCTTATCCTTCGGCAGAGCGGCAAGGACTTTTCCAATGTTGGCCACGCGATCTTGTTCGAAGAAAACGGCTTTCATGACCAAAGCGCGAGTGTGGGCCGCAGAAGGCTGTGGAGCAGTATTAAGGGCTAGCCTGATCTTTGATTTGAAGATATCGCGGCTCTTTTTCACATCAGGGCCCCCGGAGCTTGCCTCAAAATATTTGAGGAGTGCCTTCTGCAGCAAGTGGCTAGACCACCACGCAGCAAGAGCATCCAGGGAAGATTGGATGGCCGGGTCCTCTTCCACGACGTCTAACAACGCTTCGTCATCGTCGGTTCCTTCTTGTGTGGGACGGTTCCAGGTCAGATTCGCTGCCCTCTGGATAACGCTATCGACCATCACGTCGTCACAGTCGATTTTGAGTAAGGCGGCCAGGTGGCTTGGAAGGGCATCTGGATCGCCCTTGGGTAATGCCTCGTTCATTTTACGAGCCAGATCCCACTGATATCGCGCCAGACTGCGAGCGACATCATTGGATATGTTGAAGGTCCACGAGCCGGGCTCCCCAACCCGCCACATCAAAATGCGGCAGTGAAGGGCCTTAAGCATCATTCTCATCGGACTCCGGGGCAATGTACCAGCCGCAAATATGGTGAGGACGAGACGGCTTTTGCTAATTTCCGCATCGCCGCCAGCCAGCTGCGCGTCAATCGCAATATCCCAGGTCTTCACCCGACCGTTTTCATCCTCTTCAGTGATGCCGGTGAGCCAAGAATACAATTTCCACCCCAAGAGACACCGCAGGACGTATTCGAAACATCTCGACGTGACCACATACCACTCGTGGAAAAATCTGTGGCGTGGTACACCGACTCGTTGAATGCTCGTCAACCAGGCTTGGCGTCTGAAGTTGCACGGCGAAAGCATGACACCCGACGCGGGGGCTACTTTCGACGCGGAATACTGTCGCCTCGGATCGGAGTTGAAAAGGTAGACGAAGACGACGAAAGCGCAACCAACGATGAGGATGGCGAGGAGCAGGAAGTGGGAAATCGCCCGCGCGTGCCACGAGGACCAGAAATACTGATAAGTATACTGGTAGGCAGCGCTGGAGTACAGTTGTGGAGGGAGCTGGATGCGATGCAGCAGATTCATCGGGACCGCCAGCAGCCCCTTCGCCGTTGATTCTGTCTTTTTCTCGGTACCCATGCCTTCCAGAACCATGAGCCCAGCAAGAGCACCAAGCATGTATTTATTGGGGAAATGCGACCGCTTACGACCGCCACCCGATTGTGCCGAGTCCGTGTTGGGAGTCTGGTACTGGATGTATGATTGTGAAAACGAATTGTCTCGCGAAGCACTCGCCCGCATGCGCTTGAAGGAGTCCGGCACTTTGATTAGGCCCTCAGGTGGATAGAGAGAGGTCGGCGAATGGTCGCTTGGAACATCTTCTGCTTGAGAGAACACACTGGGGGATGAGCTTGCTCCAGACTCGGTGGACACTGTACAGTTGCTGGGCGACGAGACCGATGCTGCCGAGGTCACAATCTGATCAGCCGCCTTGTCCAACTGATGCAGCCTGATCTTGAGTGCGGTATTTTCCTCCTCCAGCCTCTTGTTCCGGATCTCGAGGTGGCGGATGTACTCTGTCGCTTTGGAAAGGATGGACGCTTTATTGAGTTTGCTTGCCGGCGTGATTCCTTCGTCGTCGTCATCTGCAGAGCCGCCGCTACTTCCCTGCTTGGAAGAAACCCTTAAGCTGGGAACACTATCTCTAAGCTCGGCAATCTTCTCGTTTAGGTTGGCTCGGTATCTCTTTTCGATGACATTATGGGCTCGCTTCTTGGATGGCGCCTGTTTCGCGCTGAACACAATGCTGGTTATGGTCGATCCGTCATCGTCACTGCCTGGCTTGCGTTTGCGGCTTACCACAGTCGACGGGACGGGCGAATGCAAGGTAGACTGGGCTGGCTTTATGTCCGGGCCTCGGAGGGGCTTCGACTGGGTCGAGGCTCTAGCATTCTGATCGCACTCGAAAAAGGAGTCAAGCACAAGGCCTGAGTAATTCAGTGAGATATCGGGTGGAAAATCCTTGCGTAGCAAATCGGCTGTCTGCTGTCCAGAAGAGGCACTGGGGGCACTGGGCGAGGTGAATGCAACATCGAAAGGCGAGATAGGCGAATCATTGGTGTTCTCTGGAAACGCCTGCTGGTCATCCCATCTCATCCACTGCGTCCAGTCCTGGCTGGAGTCGTCCGAATTTGTTTGATCGAACGACATGGAGTCTGCTTGCGATACTCTCCTCTCGGACTCAACAGATGAGAACAACGGAAAATCGCTACGCATGCCGGGGATAGCCATTGTGTTCGGCAGCTGGGTCTGGAACCATCAAGACACAGCTGTCAGCATTCCCGTGTCTTGATCCGAAGATAGAATCATCAACAACCAGAGCTATTGATAGATATCTTTGATAAGACCCGATTGCGTACCTGACGCGATGGAGAGACAAGAGTTGTGGGTTTTAGTTTGAAGCTGACTTAATGATCGCCCCAAGGCGAACGCGCTAATGAGAAGTCTAAAACACGAATTGTGGAGTCAGACCTGAATGCTGATAGAGACTAGAGAGGGGGGATGATAGCAATGTTCATACATTTGAGACGGCAGTTGAGTGAAGGAGTGTAGCCGACAAAAAGTGATATGAAATTGTCAAGGCATATCAGAGGGGACTTGACTCAACGTTGTAAGAACCGAGACTAGCGCGAAAACGATGATCTTCCAAGTGTTGGGCGGTTGAATCGGCAGTGGGCAGTGGCCAGCGGGCAACTGGACAACAGGCAGTTTCTTCCCTTCTGTTTGGAGTAACGGAGTATACAAACCCCCACGCCCTGTAGATTGCTTCGGCTTCAAATGCTCTCGTTCTGCATCAATCCTGAAACACAATGATAATTGAAGAACTGAACAAGACAAAGAATGGTAAAATTCAGTAAGCAGATAGTTGCCTCAGACAGTAATTTCCTCAAGCAGGAAAGAGAAACGAATCGGTGCCTGAGGAGTTCTGAAGGGGGCGAGTTGAACTTCTCGGCGGTGGCTCGGCGGTGAGCGTCGTATGATCGCGGCACGGTGTGATTCCGGCAAACCGAGTTTCTTGTATCTGTATTACCTGGTTAAAAGGGCGGTTTGTCGAATCAGGAATGTATATTACAGTAATTTACCTTCCGCCTTGTTGGAGTCTCGTGATCGATCACTGCAGAGAGGCAGAAACGTCATAAGTCAAAACGTGATTCTATAAATAACCAGCTTATGGGCGCATAGATCTTCATAATGCCTAAGGATTATGCTGATTATGTCATCATTATGCACATAACTCAGTCTTGAGTCTGGACTCTGGACTCGATCACATGCAAGATCACGGGTTTTCTAACAAGCCAAGCTTTGATTTGCGCCGCCTCAGCGCCACCTCATTATTGTCACATCCACAACCCCATTGTCCAGCAGCAGGTCCAAGCATTGGAGCAATGCAATCACATGCACTGGCACTTTTGCTGTCTGGACCCTCAAGAGGCCCTCCCGGTCGAAATTTGGATGAGACTCCTTACAAGTACTCCGCCGAAACGAGTCTGGAGTCTGGACTCTGGAGACGATGCTGGACTCGTCCCTAGCACACCACTACAATTGTGCCTTAGCAGACGTCATATTCATGAGAGGCGGTCTCGCACTCTTCCGTGTTCAACCGGAGACCCCCGTCGGAGACCCCCGCCGGGGTATTCGCGAGACGTTGACGAGGTTGAGTTAAAGTATCCCTGTCGTGTTGATCCAGACCGCGGATGCCCTTGGTCTTGAACTCTTGATGCCGAAGTAAACCGCGTCGGAGGATGCTCTTGAAGTCCCAGTGTCATCGCTATTCTTGGATCGATGGCTCGTTGGCGCTTCCGGACGGAAGACAGATCACCAATGGTTATTAAATAACAAGCCAGGGCCCATTGGACAGGGCGTGCACTTTAGGCATGGCCGTGGTGACCTGTAACCTGTATGCTGGCCCAGTCGATGGAGACGGAGGCTTGTTCTCGGGGATGATTTATGACTGGAAGGCGTAGTGTCCTTGGTCAAGTCTTAGAGAACGTGTATCCGGCATCGGTGGAATAGGCGAGGTAGATCGCT
Source organism: Aspergillus cejpii (assembly GCA_004769165.1). Taxonomy (NCBI): domain Eukaryota; kingdom Fungi; phylum Ascomycota; class Eurotiomycetes; order Eurotiales; family Aspergillaceae; genus Aspergillus; species Aspergillus cejpii. Next base: position 2,029,260 of record SMSW01000006.1, read on the forward strand.
ACTACACCGTCGTCTTGATCAGGGAAGAACCCTGAAGTGTGTTACTACTCATCACAGCAGATACGGAGAAGCCTACTCATCCAGCTTGCTGGGCAGTTGTCACTGTGGTAGAGAAAAGGAAGACGTATACATGCATCATGTTATGTTTTGCTGTCTATTTGACTCTCTTTGACCCATGATTTCGGCTGTTTTCGGAAATTCCTTCACCAGCTATCGTTGTAGTGACATCGTCACTGACATATCTCATTCAAAGGTATCAGACCGCACTTATTGATGATATTCGCTGGGACTTTGGAGTATCACCGCGGAATCTGCTAGTCGATGACTATACTCCCCTCAATTTCTCTCAATTTCCGCCACCTCCGCCATCATCTCCCGCACCATCTTCTTCACTTCCTCAGATGGCTCCTCATACGGCGTCCGTGGCTGGAGCTTCTCCTCTGCCCTCTCAATTCCCGCCAGCGGCGCAGCAAATATCGCCGCCGCATACTTGGTCGCGGCAATGCCACTTTTACACGGACTCTCCGCCAGCGCCGCCTTGCGATGCAACTCCATCGCCTCCGCAACCTTCCCAGCGGTATACAGGTCAAACACCCTCGACACCGTCCTTGGAAACACATTCGCAAACGCCGCAATGCACCCCGCGGAGCCCACACTCAACCCCCCGATCAGAAAATCCGATTGCCCGCCAAACACCGCGAACTCGGCCGGCGGGAACGTCGCCGCCAGCCGCGTGATCTTGCCCACAGACGCACAGGTGAGTTTGACGCCGACGACATTCGACACCCCGTCGGGCCTACCGACCGCCGACTCCCGGACAATCCTCGCAATTGTCTCCGAATCGATATCCACCCCGTTGCACACGCCAGGGAAGTTGTAGATCACGACGGGCAGCGGCGCCTGGCGCGCCACATCCGCAAAGAACCGCCGCACGACGGCCATACTCGTCGCTCGCCCGTACGCCGGCGGGAGCACAAGGAGGTAGTTTGCGCCCGCGGCCGCCGCGTCCGCCGCCAGTTCCAGCGTCTGCTTGGTGGAGTGGGCGCCGACGCCCGCCATGAGCGGGTAATCAGGTCCGACGGCCTGGCGGGCCGCGGCGATGAGCTGTGCGCGCTCGTCGCGCGTGAGCAGGAAGGCCTCGGAGTTGGTGCCGAGGATGACGAGGCCGGCGAGACCGGTGGTCGAAAGGTAGGCGTAGTATTTCCTTTGCGAGTCGAGGTCGAGGGTGTCAGTGCGGTGGTCGAAGAATGTCACTGCCGGACACCAGACCCCCCGTTTCGGGACGTGGGGTTGCGGGGTGACTACGGGGGAGTCCATCTGGGAGTCTACCTTGTTCTGGTTTACGAGATAGAGAATCGTACGTCGGTACCGTTGAAGGATTCCTCTCAAGGAAAGGCATTTAACATCTGCCTGCATATATATCTTCTCCAACAGAGCGGGGGAAACGGGAAAGGTATCCGTGTCGGAAGGCAACACCGAAGTAGAGCCCAAAGCACAGGGATTATACAGACGCTAATCCTATCGTAGATAGAAGGCCTATGCGAGTGTTGCTTACATGCAGGGGAATACAATTCGGTAGGAGTTCCGAGCACATCCAGCTACTGTTTACTTGATTGCCCGGGTAATCCATACGTATCTCATTGATCTCGTTGTCTTCATAACTGCTTAGCTGGTCATGTCTCATAACTATACGTATTCTCCCCAAATACCTAGTTTCATGTTGACCGGGAATACTAATAAAAAAAAGTATCTGGGCCCAATTCTTCTCGTGTACTTCATGCTTCGTATGTAAACCTCGCCAGTTAGGAAGAATATAATGGACGGATCAATGCTATGGCACAATCAGCACAAAGAGTCAATCCAACTGGGATTACTTACTGTCACATCCTCCCACTTCTCCCAGCCACGTCCCTTGACTTCTGCCAATTCCTCCAGTGTATACTGTCTTCCGGTGGTGAAGTAGCCGGCGTTGATCTTCGCGTCGATCTCCACGCGCGAATCGCTGGGGATCATATCCTCCGGGATCGGGATGCGCTCGAGGATCTTTATTCCGGAATCCACGATGGCGTCGTGCTTCATGTTCGACATGGATAGCATTCGGTCGATCTTCTTGATGCCCAGCCAGTGGAGGATGTCAGGCATGAGGGCTTGAAAGCGCATCTGGATAGAGATTAGCACAACGTCAATCTTGTATCCAAGAGCGAATTCTTACGTCTCTCACTCCTGCGATGTTCTCTGTCCGAGTAAAGTATTTGTCGGCTGTGTCTCCACCGCGCTTGCGAGCGTTGTATACCAGATACTTGGTCACTTCCCCCAGAGCACGTCCTTCCTTCCGGAAATAAATGACCACTCCACTACCTCCATTTTGAGCTTCCCGGATAGCCTCCCGAATACCGAACGCCAGATACGGTCGGCATGTGCAGATGTCGGACTGGAAGACATCACTACCGTTGCATTCATCGTGGATACGTAGGGCCAGCTTCACGTTCTCGTCCGACACCCGCTCCGGAGGCCCAAATATGTAAACAGTCAACCCTCCAATCGGGGGCAGAAAGACCTTTAGATCAGGCCGGGTAATCAGCTCCGGGTAGCTTCCACCGGTATGTTCAAAGAGCGTCCGACGCAGGGTCCCCTCGTCCACCCCGAACCGGTCCGCCACGCCAGGCAGATACCAGACCGGCTCGACAGCGACCTTCGTGACGCGGACTTCTCCCGAAGAGTCCACGACGATCGACCCGTCCACATCGAGCTGGCCATCCTTCACCGCCTCCCCGATCTCCGCGAGCTTCATGTTCGCCCGGGTAATGGCCATGGTGGGCCGGATATCCCAGCCGGCATCCAGCTGCTCCCGGAACTGGTTGACAATATCGTGCCCGAACGGATCCATCGAGACGATCTTCGTCATATCCGCCCAGGCAGGCTGCCAGGGGAAGTTGAACGTGGGCTCGCTGTTCCGGAAGTCTGGACGGAAGTTGGGGTCGAGGTCGCCTGCGGCGATCGCCAGGGCGTTGTAGATGCTGTAGCTGCCGCCGTGAGCTCCCATGGCGTTTCGCCGTTTGAGCAATCCTCCGCTGCGGGAGACGATCACAGGCCCGCGGGACTTGGCATCCGGAGCGCCCCATTCGAGGTGAACGGGGTCTATACCGCTTTGGCCGGGGTAGGTGGTTAACTATTCCCTGGATTTTAGTTTTGCCTGTTACTTGGATATTGTAGCTGTGGAGTTACGTACCACGATATGCTTGCTGTACCCGGATTTGGGTGATGCGGGGGACTGGACGCTGGATGGTTCAGGCATGGTGGTTGTCATATCAGTATCCACCATGTTATCAGTCAAGAAGCAGAGATCCTGTTGAGACAATGAGAATGTTTGTCAGAGCAAAAGGGATGAAGATGAAGGAAGAAGAAAGAAGAGTTGTCCTCTTGTCAACTACATGTGACTTGTTTATCTCATTAGGTTTCTCTCCGCACCTTATCAGGCACCCAGGCAGATAACCCCTCTTTTGGTCTTTCACCGCCGCTGAAGTTATGCGTATTTCTCCTGTCTGTGGAAAGAGAGGGTATTTCACATTGCATGGTATCTATTAATCTTCCTTCGCTCTGGCAGGCATCAAATTTGAGTATCATCACTGTTCACACGTAAAGCAAAGTCCAAAGCCGTACATTCAGCTCAATAAACAGAGCAGGGAAACCATCCTAGTCACCTTGACTACCTACTGTCTCCCAAACTGTGGGTTGGCACGTGAGTTCTTGATGGTCTTAGTGATAATCTCCTCCACTTCATCCCAGTCCTTGGTATTGACGCGTTGAATCTCGGTGTTGAAGTATCTCTGAATCTGGTTGAGCATCTCCCATTCCTCGGGGTTTGACACAAACGAGATCGAGACGCCGATACGACCGAAACGACCCGTACGACCGATACGATGCAGATAAGTCTGGAAGTCTGGTTTTCGTTCACGCACACGAGGATCGTGGAGTTCGGGGATATCCTAGGAGGGAAGGCAATCAATAATCAACTCACGGGGGAGACTGACAGCCGGATTGTGGAATATCTTACATAGTTGATAACCATGGAGACAGTAGAAACGTCAATTCCTCTCGCGAGGACATTGGTCGTGATCAGGACTTTGGCTTCACCAGTGCGGAACTTGTCGATAATCTCGTCACGTTTCGTTACGTCAATACCGCCGGTGAGGGATGCGACGGTATGGCCCTCAGCCACCATTCGCTTTTCGATCTCCTGGGCTGCCGCGCGGGTCTGCGCAACGGTTAGGAAGGCAAGGAAAAAGCGACATGTAGGGTGATGACTTACCTGAACGAAAATAATCGAGGAGCCAACAGTGAGAAGGCCATAAAGTTGAACAAGAGTTCTGTACTTGTCCTCTTCATCGGAACAGTCAAGGTAGAATTGTTTGATTCCCTCGACGGTCAGTTCCTCATGCTGCAATGTGATCTCATTGGCGTTAGGTGCAAACTTTGCGGCGTATGCGTGGACATGCTCGGGGAAGGTCGCTGAGAACAGAACAACTTGGATATTCCTCGGAAGGAGGCTAGAAAAGGTTAGCTGTAATGCATCGTAAGGGGGTGAACAATAAGATAACTGGGGACTGACGCCTTGACACGGATACACTGATCGCCGAGACCCTGCTGATCTAGCATGTTGTCTGCTTCATCCAGAACCAGGACCCTGAGCTTATTTGGAGTCATAATACGCTTTTTGATCATATCCATGACCGTTCCAGGGGTGCCAACTGCAACAGAGCACTCCAATTTCCTGGGACGATTGTTGATCTCGGCAGGAACAGCTGTACCGATTATGAGTCCATCAAGAAATTGGCCCATAACCTGGACAACACCAACAATCTGACGTGCTAGCTCTCGAGTAGGGGCCAGGATTAAAGCTTGGGGGGTCTTCTGCATCTCTTCCGTCGAAAGATCCACACGGCTCAGCGCATTCAGGACGAAGGCGGCGGTTTTTCCGGTACCCGATTGGGACTGGCCGACCAGGTTCTTGGGAGGGTTGCCCATAAGCAAAGGCAGGGCTCGTTCTTGGATCTTCGAGGGCTTCCGGAAATTCATCGCCGACAGTCCTTGCAGAATACGTGGGTCACTGGTTGATAGTCGCCTTCGTTAGCCCGGAGAAGCATCACAAATGGAAACATGAGCTCTTACAGTCCAAGATCTTCGAAGTTCTTCACGGAGTAGAGTGGGTTGTTGGGATCGGCTTGGAGATCGCTCAGCTTGACTTCAACGGTGTATTCAGGCTCACGCAGGTCGGAGCCACCGAGTTCCGCGGGAGCGCCATCAGCCTGATCGCCTTTTTTCTCTGGTGTTTCTGCAAGTGTCACAGCAGATTAGTTGCAAATCCGGCGTGACTGGCCAGAGGTAGGTATGAAATAGTGTGTTCGTACCTGTAGCGGTTGATTCACCGGGTTTCGAAACGCGATCCGCAAGAGAACCGCCCATCGGAGCGGCTTCAACAGGCTGTTCTGACGCCATGACTAGACAAATTATTCGATGAGAGAAGGAAACGACGGAATGTTTGAGTTGAATTTGAGCTGCAAGAGGCGTGGAAGAGAGCGGTGGAGGGACTTGGAAAGGCAACAGCGGGGTAAAAAGAGATTGACAAGAATAACAATAGAAGAAGTTGTAAGAGATGAACTGGCGATGACTGGACAGTCCTCCTCGAAATACTTCAATAACACCTATGCGAAAAGCAAGAAAGTACTATTCAATCCAGGTCAACCCCAGAGCAATCAAGCAATGACTGCGCAGACGACAAAATAATAATAATGACGGTAGAAAAACCCAGCGATAACAGGCAATCACGCTATCCCTGTTTGGGTAATCTCCTGGGTGGCTGCTATTTAGCTGTTTTGGGAAGGCGGTAGAAACGATTTTGTAGTAGTACTGTATATTACATCTTGGTAACTCAACTGCCAGGGAAATAGACCAGACAGTCCGTTTGGTATTGTCACAGGGGATCCCAGCCACATGCCCATTAGTCATCACTCATCACATCATCCCCACTTCCGCAATGCCCCCATCAACAACGGGAGTATTATCAAATGATAGCAGCTGTTTAGTCGCTCCTTATCGCACATCTATTATTATTTGGAGGGCTTGCGAGTTGCAATATATTACTGGCTGTATCTGTTGTCAAGGGAGATCAGGGAGATTGTGGCTTGTTCTCGTTGAACGGTGAACTAGCCGCCTAAGTACAGAGTACACAGTGCACCCACTGGCCATTCTGACCACTGTGTCTTACTGAGAGGTCTCATGCGCCGTGATACAGGCCTTACTGGAAGATGGCAACAGCGGACGTTGCTCCTCAGTTTGGGGCTGAGCTAAAGGCAAGTATCACGAACAGCTTGAAGGTCTTATCTAATGTGGAGTGGTATAGGATGCATTTAAGCCGGTCAACAATTGGGTATGTCCTTGAAGTCGTTTCCCTGCACTCAATCCGTGAGAGCACATCCACGTTTTTGGTCCTCATTGTGAGACGCTCGAAGAACCAAACTGATTTATGGGTCCTCCTAGGTTGCAAACGGAATACAATGGCTGGACGAGATACAACAGTTCTACCGCGAGCGGAGCGTGATTGAAAAGGAATATGCCGCCAAACTCACTGCTCTCTGCCGGAAATACTACGATCGCAAGGCTAAGAAGATTAGCAGCCTAAGTGTTGGAGACAATCCTACTATGACCCCGGGCTCCCTCGAAAGTGCTTCCCTCACCACATGGACGACACAATTGACCGCTGTTGAATCGCATGCCGCCGAACGGGACAAGTTTGCGTCGGAGCTGGTTCTGCAAGTAGCGGAGCCTCTCAAGCAGGCTGCAACACAGTACGAAGAACTCCGCAAGTGTCACGTGGACTTCCATGTGAAATTGGAGAAAGAGCGGGATTCATCCTATGGCGAACTCAAGAAGGCCAAGGGTAAATATGACGGGGCATGCCAGGAGGTCGAGGCTCGGAGAAAGAAGATGGAGAGCTCTTTTGACCACGGGAAGGCAAAGGCACAAGCTGCTTACCAGCAGCAAATAGTTGAAATGAACAACGTCAAGGTCGGTTGACTACTTTGGTTGGCCCCGGCATGGCGTGCTAATGGTGGCCAGAATACATACCTCATCAGTATCAATGTGACCAACAAGATGAAGGAGAAGTTCTTCCACGAATATGTACCAGAGCTACTTGACGTGAGTTATTATGCAAGTGGTAGGGGGTTTGAGTCGCTGATGGCTGATATAGGGCTTGCAAGACCTGAATGAGACTCGTGTCGCAAAACTCAACTCGCTATGGTCGCTGGCGGCCCAACTTGAGAAATCCTCTCTATCTGGGAGTGTGGATCATATATCACACCTGCTGAACGAGATTCCACGAAACGTCCCGCACATGGACTCGCTCATGTTCCTACGTCATAATGTCACCGAGGTGCAGGAACCTGCCAACATGGTATTCGAGCCGAGTCCTGTTTGGCATGATGACGAGTCGATGATTACGGACGAAGCCTCCAAGGTGTTCTTGCGGAACCTCCTCAGCAAGGGTAAGACGGAGGTGCGGGACTTACGAGTCGAGTCTGACCAGAAGCGACGGGAGGTCGAGAGCGCCAGGCGGGTAAGGGAGAATGTACGGCAAGGGAAAGAGACACGCAGCGAGGTCGAGGTTGTCCGTTCGATATTCTTCCTGCAAGAAGCCCTTCACGAAACAGACCGGAAACGACTTGCCGCCGAAGTTGAAACTTCGACGATCATGTCGGTGGTGGGCGACTTGTCTTTGGGGGCGAGGAACCACAATTTCAAGTCGCAGACATTCAAAATCCCAACAAATTGTGATCTTTGCGGAGAGCGTATCTGGGGTCTGTCTGCCAAGGGGTTTGATTGTCGGGATTGCGGATATACATGCCACAGCAAATGTCAGATGAAGGTACCGGCGGAATGCCCTGGCGAGCAATCCAAGGAAGAGAAGAAGAAACTCAAGGCCGAGCGACAAGAACAAGCGGGGGTTCTGCCAGCGCTCGATATCACACCATCAAACGGCTCTTCGACGGCACCGCCACTCACACGGCAGAATACGATGAACTCCCTGAGTTCAGGATATGCCGCAAGCGCAAATCGATCACTATCGAATGCAACGACCCAGCCGCCGCCTGCCGCAGCGGAGCTAGCCGCGCCCGCCGAAACCAAACCAGCTGCAGCCGCTCCGAAACGGAACCGGATTCTGGCACCGCCGCCAGCACAGTACGTCAGCGCTCCGCCGCCTGTTGAGCCAACCAAGACAAGCGAGTTGAGCGGGAAGATGCTATACCCTTATCAAGCGGGTGGAGCGGACGAAATTACAGTGCAAGAGGGGGACAGCGTGATAATCGTCGAACCAGACGGTGAGTTTAAATCCCCCCAACAGCCAGCCAACGAATCTAACGTCACAGACGGCTCTGGGTGGATGCGTGTTCGCGCCAGATCACGAGAAGGCCTCGTCCCCGCATCATACGTGGAATCGACGGGGGTCACGGAGCGCCCGGGGTCGACGTACTCCAACTCATCAGCCTCCGTGGCGGGCAGCATGGCAGCCAAGCGGGTTGGGCCGGCGGTGGCGCCCCGCCGCGGAGCAAAGAAAGTGCAATACGTGGAGGCGCTGTATGACTACGAAGCGCGCAGCGATATGGAATGGAGCATGGTGGAAGGCGACCGGTTTGTGCTGGTGACTCGGGACAGCGGGGATGGGTGGGCAGATGTCGAACGGGGAGGGGTGACTAAGAGCGTGCCTGCGAATTATATTTCTGAGGTTTAATATTAAATTTCCCTCGGACAATGTTATTGGTGAGGGAAGTTTAAGCTTATTCTTAGCATTATTCGTATTACTTTTGTTATAGTGTTTTGCATGAGCATCTGGGGCGTTATTGTTACAATGGATACCATTATTATTCTCATGATTTCTTTCATTTATAGTTATCAGACATAATATCGACTCTAGTTTTGGTCCTGTTCTCCCCACAACTATAATCAAACTGATATATAATAAGAAAAAGTCATAACTCATAATCATCATCAAGCACAACTACACCGAATCATCTAGCCAGAACTGATCCCCCCAATGATTCTGCAACATCTCCTCCGGCAACGCATTGACGTCCAATCCCTCGAACGAAAACCCGCCGTCGCTGTACCCGTCGAACAGCATCGTCTGCCCATCCATCATCGACATGGACAGCGACTGCGACTGCGAGATGGGGATATCGGCGGAGACGAGCGCGGGGCCCGTGAAGTTCCCGCTGGGCGGGAAATGCGAGGGCGGGGCAACGCCGCCGCTACCGCTGCCGCCGCGTATAGGCGAGAGAACATGCATCTGCTGCATGTGATTCCGGTGGGAGGCCGGGGAGGTCGTGGTTGGGATCATGGATGGATCGACGGGGAGGGAGCCCGGGAGGGAGACGTGGGTGGAGCGCGGGACGGCCTGGTGTGTTGGTATTGTGTTTGTGGGCGACACAGACACTCTCTCTGTATGTGCGGGACCGGGACGCGGCGCGATTGGGAGAAATCCGGTGGTAGGGGTAGGACGAGGTCTAGCGCAGGATTTCTAGAGAGAGGCGGGGGGCGGGACCCCAAGATCAGCGAACGACTGCAACTTTACCAATATGAGGAAATGCGAAATGAGATGGAAAATGTATAAATGCAAGTGTTGATCCCTCCTCTTTTTTGTCTGGTGACATCTACTTTTGAAGATTGAGACTTGGACTCTGCCTCACGTCTGAGTTTGGTGTGCTCATCTGGAGCCTGGCATGGGGTGCAGTTGCATACAGAGCAGGTCGAAAAGGGGCGACCTTTTCTGTTGATTCGGATCAGTGGTCGATCTATTAGGATTATCAGAATTGCCTCGATTGATCCAAGCTGAGGGAGGTACCATGGTGTTTACAGGTCGTCACACGGTGGCCGCGGACGCAAGCTTCACAAGCCCACTTTTCGCCGTCGATGAGCATCCCTTGAAGGTATGAAAGGAGAAGATCATGATGAGAGGGATGAGGAAGGAATTTATATGTTGGAAAGTGGAAAGTGGAGAGTGGGAAGTGGAAAGTGGAAAAGAAGGAAGAGATGGGTATCTTTGTGATGGAGCTTGAGCCACAGCCACGAGTCTTTGGATGTCATGAAAATGTTTTATGTTCATCTGGGAGATCATCCTGCAGGTGCATACATTGAATCTGCGTACATGGCATTTAATTGGTGTAAATGCCATATATTGACCAATTTGATTGTGTGGGAGTAATAACCAAGGAATGTTAAGCGTCTCTTCCTGGTCCTCACTCCTCCGTCCTCCTCGATAGGGAGTAGTCAGTAGTAGTCAGTAGACTGTAGTAATGAGGGATTTTCGACCCTCGGTAACTGCAAATCAAAAGAATCCAAATGATAAGTCTTGTTCCCTTTAAATACCAGATTGGTGTTAGTAGAGAGGGAATCCGCTGGTGTAGCAAATTCCCTCATACATTAGGGTCCTGAGGCCAATCTTGCTGCCTGATTACGGAGTAGAACTCTGAACAGTACTTTGAGTGCAATACTCTATAGAGTCTGTACTCAACTCAAGTAAGGTGATCATGATCATGATATGTTATTGTTTAGTGATAGACGCTCGGTTCACTATGAGGCTGGAGTCAATCTTGATTCTTGAATCTTGATACTATGAGTTCTGTACTCTGTCTACTACTCCATACAAACTACAGAGTATTCAACTTCATTTCCATTATCAATCAATTATCAAATCCCCCATCCATCAATCCAATCTCTACGGGGTAAATGATCAAATCAATCATATGAATGGTCTGTCGATCGACTCGATCCGGACTTGGAGGTGGCTGAGCACCTGCAAGCCTGCAGTCTACGCCGGGAGTAGATAATAGCTTCAGCACAAGCCAGAATGAGGTCCGTGGCGCAGGATCCATGATTCAATCCTGGATTCCTCCGTGGTATCATGAATCATTTCAGTGATAAATTGTTCTTCTGCGCGATTTTCATAGAGGGAAGAGTGTCGGTCTAATCCGCTACTGTTAGTAGGCATTAGTAGTAGTACTCCGTAATAGTAGTAGTAGTAATAAGTATGTTTCATCGAATATCGCGGCTAAGATGACTGACTATGACTATGACTCGAGTTTACTCGGACATAATCATCAGTAAACAATGTCATGCCAACTCATCAATGTCAAACAGTCAACGCTCAACAGACCAGCGCCACGCCTGCAGGTTTTAGTCACTGATGGATCTTTTTTGAGGGGAAACGGCGGCTGAAATTAAGCTGTCTCTCAGTGGCTTGTTAATCCTACGAGTACAGTCACTCAGTCAGTGGTGTTGTCGAATGGTACTACCCCGCTGTCAATTGCTAGTATCACTATCAGTATCGGTATCGGCTTAGCTGAGTTGCTTTACATCTGTTTACTACATACAGGCCACTGAATCTTACTAACAGACTCTAGATACAGACCACCAGATGGTACACCATCAGATCATAACAATGAGACCAGCAGACAGTGACACTATAGCCAGTTCCTCCTTCCTCCAGCTTATGACCGTGTATGCACTATGCAGTACTCCATGCCAGAAGAAATAAGCAAACCAAGCTCGCTAGTATTAATCATCTTCATCAGTTGTGAGCTGTGACTTGTGAGTGTGACTTGTACAGTGGGACATGCCAAGGGGCTAAATCTATTTCATATTTGATACGGCACTCATCTGAAGTCGAGTCTGATGGGCAGTGGTTGGCTGAGTTAGTATTGGAGATCCAGGGAGGTTATCTTCAGATGTCACATCCATATCAAGGTGAGAACTGTCGAGTTCAAGTGTTTCCTATCGGTCAGCTGGAGAAGTACTTGTAAAACCTAGTATTTAATTATCTATCTACCAGCCAACCTAAAGTATACCTATTCCCAGTCTCTGTTGGGTCATCCGAGAATCATCAATTGAATACCCCAAGTCCAGACCGGGCAACGAAACCGAATGAAAGAGCAAAATCATAGAAACAACTTGTAAGGATGAGAGGAAATCACAGAAGGACCACACCAGCACCGAAGAGAGTCGACATGAGTGTTACTGCAACAACGACAGGAGCAACAGCCATGCTGGAGACGGTCAAGCCAGCGGCAGCGGCATTGGGAGACGCGGAAGTGCTGGAGCTGGAGCTGCTGCCAGAGGCGGAGCTAGATTTGCTGGTAGTGCCGCTGGACGGGGTACCACTGTTCTGGCTGCCCGAGCCGGAGAACCCAGGGCCCTTGCCAGCACCATCGGTCATGTACTTCTTCGCGCCCTCGGGCATGGCAGGGAGGGCGTCGTTGTCGACGTCCCAGTTGGGCGCATCCTTGACGGGGCAGGGGTTGGCACCGCCAGTCTTGTTGTAGTTGCCGTCGCCCTCAGGGTTCTTGGCCTTCTCCAGGGCGGTTTTGAGGGCATCAAAGTCGGGAAGCGTCTTCACATTCTTACCGTCGATCTCGACGAGACCGTAGTTGCTAGTTTCCTGGGAGTACTCGTAAACGAGACCGCCAGAGTAGACGCCCGTCATGTCTGTGGAGTAGAGAGACTTGACTTCTCGGAACTCCCGCTTGTTGGTGTTGCAGCCGAATTCGGACAGGAAGAGGGGAAGGCCGTAGCCCGTGAAGTTCTTGACCTTCTGATCCCAGCCGGAGATCTTGAAGGTAGAAGGATCGCACCAGGAGTAGTCATTGAAGGCGAAGAAGTCGCTGCGCTCTTCATCGGTACCGCAGTTCATGTACTGAGCCATTTGGAGACGGTTGGTATCGACATCGGCCTAGGCGATTGAGTCAGCGGCGATTCAGATCACATGGAGGGGGAACCTACAGCAGAGTAGCCAACGGGGATCTCACGGTACTTGCGGGCACGGATGTACTGACGAAGATCACGCGTGACGGCCTTGACATAAGGAGCGGAGGCGGACGAAGGACCATCGTTGATGACCTCGTTACCGGAGAAGAAAGCCAGGGTGTTCTTGTACTTGGCGAAAGTATCGACGGTGGCGAAGATGTACTGAAGGTAGACGTCGTTGTACGACACCTTGGGGCTGGCACGGTTGAGGGAGTACTTGGGAGTGTTGACGTCGAGCACCAGGTAGATGCCAGCATCCGCCAGGGCATTCATACACTCGTCGTGGGTTTTGGAGTTGTCGACCGAGTACACCCGGATGGTGTTTAGACCGAGTTCCTTGAACTTCTCAATGTCACGCTTGCATCCTTCGACGTCGGCGATGGGATCGGCCAGATCGGAGGAGCCACCGGGCTGGTAGTCGACACCACGGATGTAGAAACGCTCATTACCCTTGAAGAAGGCATTGCCCTTGACGGTGATGGGAGTAACGTCGGCACGAGCCTGGATGGAGGGAGCGGCCAGAACGGTGGAGGCACCCACGGTAAGGGCCGTTGCAATAGCAGAAGCCTTCATTGAGATTGTAAGACGGCTCGAAAAGAATGGCGAAACCTTAGATCGATAAAATTGACAAAATATTGAAAAAGCAGATGGAATAAAGTCTGAAGCGAGTGACGAGAATTAGAGATTAATAGGAGTTGAGAAGAATGGAGATGAAGAATGTAAAGGAGGGAGGCTGGACCTTAAAAAAGCGCCACAATCAAGTGAACAACAACAGAGGAAGCGCAGTGGATAAGAATAGAACACCTTCCATAACTCGATTTTCACTGGATTCGTCATCTCATCAAGGCTTTATTAACAAAAAGACCAATCTGATGATCTAAATGGTCATGATCAAGTCTGTGGAGTACAAGAAAGGGTAAATCAGCATTTCAACCAGTCTGTTGTCTGTTGTCTGACTGTCTGGGCTATATTAAACAGGATCCTTGATTCCCTTTCCCTAATGATAATCAGGGGCAGGACTTGAACAGGTTTATGTTCCATGTTTCATATTTATCTTGGCAGAACTGTAGTTCAGTTCCACTGCGATACACAGACAAGGTAACAACCTGCAGTTGTTCTAAGCTCGAGAATACTAGTATCTGATCAAGGAATATCTACAGTTACCGAGTACGGCTATCATGCTCCTCGGACCTCGAGCTTCCTATAAAACTTTCCATTCACCTGGTCACATTCTCAGTCCTTCCGTCTCTTTTCAACAGTATCCGTCCCATGCAGCCAATCCAAAAGACCAATAGACCCGTAATTCAAGTTGAACTTCTCATGGTGCAAATCATGCATCTTGGCTGTGTTCTTGAAAAAGTCATACCCGCTATGTACCGTCGCAGTGTTGAAGAGTTCATAAGCCAGGAAAACCCAGAAAGTCAGGATATGACTCCCCAGGATCTGCGGTGGTAGGGAGATGGGGAGCGCGTTTGCGAAAATCTGCTCGATGGGATGCGCATACTGTGCCGCCAGGGCGATGGGCGCTGTGAATCGGTGGTGGAGTTTATGGATTCTTGCATAAAAGGATGGATGATGTAGGAAGCGGTGGCCGTAGTAGAAGAGTGCTTCTCTGAGGAGAAGACTCAATGCGAAGTCACGGAGGAGTTCTGGCAAGCGCGGTAGAGAGGCCTCGATTCGGTATGAGGAACCGTTCCGGGTCAGGAAGAAGATCTGGAAAAGATGTAGGCACGAGGAGAGCACTTGGTTCTGGGCCACTACCACGAAACATTGCCGAATATCATTTCGATTGGGCTGCTTGGGGACTGGTTGTAACTTGTGACGCTGCGAGAAAGATGGAAACAGAACATCTAGCGAGAGATAGAAGAGACACGGGAGCCAGAACGACACAACCTGGACTAGTAATGTGCCCACAAATTCTATAGTTTGCGGAGAATATGATGTGACGATATCTTTCCAGAAACTTTCCATTTTGGGAATATTTGAGGCAGCTCCATGGAATGTATGGACGTCAATTCGATGAGTCCATCGCTCATGTTTAAATATTTTTCTCTATCATCATATGTACTCCAACCCTCAAGGTGTACCTCGGTAAGCTTCATCAACCTCAGGTCCAAATCTGCATTGATTCCCCGCATTATCTATCTGACAACAATCAACAACGCCCTGACTCTGATCAACCCACCCCGGACTCGAACTCCCCAACCGAACCGTCAATTACCACAATCTAATGCAATATAATGCCTAATGAGGAAAAGCCTGCCATGGGTTCCGACTTCTGAAAGAATCTTATGTTCCGAGGTGACCAGTTGGCAGCGTGTCTTAGTAGTTATCATCTGGTGGAAGGAGTGGTGACATCCACGGGCAGGTACATTGATACAATTAGATAGCACACGATGGAGATGGCAGGTAGGACGAGTGATGGCTGTCGAAGAAGATCAGAAAGAGCCAACGTGTGTGTGTCGATGCTGGTAGCAGCTTCCAATCGCAGCCTGTTCGCTCTTTCTGTATATCCTCATTGATCAAGTCTTCGTCTTTCCCATCGAATGTCCGATTCCATCTCTGATTCAGACAACATCATTCTTGAGAATCAAGACAGTTGCTGTTTGAAGTCTATCAATTCAACGAAGCTCCGTTTTCGAACAACATATCATAAAGGCAAGACAAATAGCCCCGGTTCGAGTCAGTTTACTAATCTTCTCACAGATGCATCTCACCGTGTTCACAATTAGCTGGCTTCTGTTCCTGTCCAGCGTCAATGCGCAATATGAGAAGCTCTTTACGAGCAGACCGGCCTTTGTCAACTATCCATACCCCACGATATCCATCCAGTGTCCCGAAATCGGTCCATCTGGTTCAACCCTGGGCATCGACCACATGGGAGACGGAGCAGGACACTTTCCGGCCTTGTCATGGCCTTCCCCCACGAGGAATATCCGGGAATATCTCCTCGTGAGCGAGGATCCTGATGCTCCTCTCTCTCATTCAGTCATCCATGGGCTGTATTACGGAATCCCCCGGGTTTTCACCGGCCTCGACCATGAAGACTTCCAAGTCGATGAAGCGTCTGATGATCCGTATCTGCTCAAAGGCGCGTTCAAATATGGACGGAATCGAGGCCATACCGTGTACCTTCCTCCGCAGTCGATCCCGGGACACGGTCCCCACCGCTACTACTTCGAGCTCATTGCGCTTAGCCAGCCTATCGATCAAAGCAAGCTCAGCAAGAGGGCGACGCTAGAAGAGATTGAAGAGGTGATTCGAGGCAAGGTTGTTGGATGGGGAGCCTGGGTGGGCGTTGTCAAGAATGAATGATGGAAAGTTGGACTATTTCTCCTGTTTGAGAGTTTAGTTGTTTATTCTTCATGGTACGAGGAGTCTTTGAGATACCTTGAAGTCAGTTGGTGTTATCCTTGAAATTGTTGTAGTAACCAACTGGTTGTACGGAGTACTACCAGACCAATCGATGTTTTATTTTTACCAGCTGTCAACGAATAAACCCAATTGATTACATGTTCCTCTCAATCTTCGTTCGATTCAGATGGTTGCAAGTCGATGACTTCACGACTTGTGAGTCTATGACTGGAGGTCATCGGAACAATGCCTTTGAGAGGTCTTTCTGTCCGGAAGAGACTAGTAATGTCTTGTAGCATATTTATAGAAAATGTAGGTAGTATGTTTTCAGGTTTGACGAGTAAAGTTCAAACCTCTCAGCCTCTAAAGAGTCAAGTCAAAATGTCCTATTTACCGCAGTCCCCAATGAGTTCGGCATGAGAACCGATGTAAAACGAAGATACCAACGAGATGAACCTCATTCTATCCATGATGTAGAAACTGCCAACATCCTTGCTCATTGTCCATTGTCCATTGTCCATAGTCATACAGCCTGTTTTCAGGAATTTCAGGTGCAATACAAAAGTGGCTTAGCTCACTGGTTCCAAAGTGATGAATCATGACCAATCATATTAAAGGATAAACTCCACTTCGGAAAGCCACAGCCGCAAAAATAGCAGATCCAGATTTGGATTAGTTAAACGAGTGGCAAATGGCAATTGGCAACTTGTCTGAGTCTGAGACAGTGAGACTGAAGTCTGAAAGCGTCCTCGTCCTCGGACTCGGAGGCTCAGAGCTCAGACTTCGAACTGTTTAACTTCAATAGTCATCAATTAGGTTCTTTAAGCGAAGAATATCTATGTCATCGTCGATGATCGATCTCATGTTGGACTTGGACTTGGTCAAACTAAGCAATCAGCAAGTATCCGAAACCAAACCTTGAACTGTGTGATGGAATCCTGGAATTGGTGGATTTACCGAGAACTTGTTTTTTCTGGTTTGTCGACCATGGTAAGGGTAAGGCTGTGGTAGACTGCTAGGTGTTACTTATCTACCTACTCCATAGTTGAATCAACATTCGATTCAGACAGAACTCGAAGATCCCAAGATATCATGAGGAATACATCTGTCAGATGATGAGCGACGTATTTTATCCTGATGTCAATATAATCTACGGAGTACCTTAAGAGTCGTACGGAGTACAGACTACCTATCTGTGTCCTTCATACTGTACTCCGTAGAGTCAAGGCTCAAGAATGTATGATAAAGGTGGGATGATTAGGTCTAGTCTAGGCTTCTAATTCTAACTTCTAGCTGGATTCCATGGCTGAACAAGATTTAATTGTCCTGAAGTCCTGATTTGTTCGACTTTTACCCTATTATTGACTAGTTACATACAGCTTCCTAGTTCATTCCTCAGGCTCCAAACTGGGAGCAAACAAAAGGACCCAGATATCTTTCTGGATATCTTTCTTGCTCCTATTTCTTTCTTGTTGAAAATTGGCATCTGACTTGGTTCAATTAACAGTCACTTGCTGGTCCTAACCATAGATCTTGATCTTCTACGGAGTACAGACTACCAGCTCATCTTATGCATTCCACCTATCACCTCACCTTATTACTCAATTAGGCATTCATCTACGGAGTGCCCCCCCGGTCTCATCAACTCCTGTCATCAGATACACACTCCTTGATCGAGTGCATTCACCATGAACAGTTTAATCCGTCTGCTCTTTGTCTCTCTGGTTGCCTCTTGCGCAATCGCAGCTCCAGCTCCCGAGCAGTCCGAGCAGGAGGTCTCAGGCAGAGACACTTTCCACGAAAACTTCAACAGCATCGCCGAAGAGTCGATTCACAAAGCACTACATCTCATCGAGAAGTTTCGCCACGGGGTCTTCCCTACTGACAGGGACGCTGTCAATGCCGTTCAGAATGAAGGCAGGTCGATGCCATTTTTGAACCTACCGAGAGATGTCGCCAGCAATTCTTCTGCCACCGTCGCTGATCCCACTACAACCACCGAGGCCCCGTCGACCTCCTCTCAGCCGACGCCTTCGGAGACCGAGAAGCCAAAGACCACCCCGCCCGACCCGAAACCAACCACCTCTGAATCGAGTTCCGCTCCGACGACCACAACCGACCCCCCAGCCCCGCCCCCGCCGACTCCAACCAAGACGAGCGAGTCCACTGATAAGACCGAGACGACGTCGTCTTCTCAGGACCACCCGTCTCCCCCACCCCCTACTCCCACATCCACCAGCTCCGACAAAGAAACCACCCTGTCGACGACCTCCTCGACAACCGACCACTCCACCGTCAAGACCTCGAAAACCCGTACGCCCTACACTTCGACCTACAAGAGCACCACCACCCTCCCCAATGGCCAAGTGAGCACCGTCACCTCCGTGACCATCGTCTATCCTACCGCAGACGGCCCCAACGGCGCTGCCACGACCTCCGGTCCGCCTCCCGGCCTGCAGACCGACTCTGCTGCGTCCACGGCTGGCTTGACGAGGGAGCTGCTGCTCATGGTTGGCGGTGCTGCTGCCGTGGCCATGGCTCTGTAGATTGACATTATTTTTTCTCTTCTCTCGACTGCATTATAGCGGCGTTTTTTACTTGGCTTATGTGATACCGACTTTTTACGATCCTTTGCATGGTCTCTGGCGTCCGACTCTTGTCTCTCCTTTTCATCGGTATGGGTATCAGCGGGTTTTTTTTATTTTCTGGTGGTTAGACCATGACCCTCCTTTACTTCTGCCAAGACTATGATCATCTGCTCCAAGCGTGTATATTTTTGAAATAGTTGATAATTGATTTTTATAGATTTGACACACCATTTCTTAGACCAAATACGTAAATGAATCTAGATGAATAGATATATATCCAAGCTCAGGGTATGTACGCATGTATATGTAAAAGATACGGACCATCCATCCCAACCAACCCAAATCACCGAACAATATTCCCCTGTCCCTGCCACCGCTCCTCCTCCGTCCAATACCGCACAATACTCTCCCACGCCGGGATATCGCCGTCGCGCAGAAGCGCCGCGACGTCCACATTCAACGGCGAGTCCGGGCGCGGGTCCGTCAGGAGCTGGTGGATGGCCGTCAGCGTCGTCGAGAGCGTGTACACGGGACTCCAGTGCTCGGTCGTCAGCAGCGTGAGACAGATCTCGCCTGTCGTGAAGTGGATATTTGGGTGGGAGATGCGGGTTGTGAAGCGGATGGAGGGCGGCGCGAGAGGGTAGTTGGGTGGGATGGTGATTTTGAGGCCCCAGAGACCGCCTGTAATGTTATTAGACTTGGAACTGAAACTGGATGGGGATGGGGATTGGGTGTGGTGGATGTCACTCACCTTCGTACGGTGTCCCCTTTACACCCTTTAGAACTGCTTCCCAGTGTAAGAGGTCGTCTTCGTCGGCGGGGCCCAGATGGAGGAGTGCTTCGTTGGGGGATTTGGTGTAGTCTTTGAGTTCGCGGAGGAGGCGCTGCGTTGTCGAGCTTGACGCCATTGCTTTGGAATGTGGGATTTCAGGAATGAGACACCGGCGGAATGAAATGAAGTGGATGGAGTTATTATTCAGATTGAGACGGTGAACTTGCCAGTTGCCACAGGTTGAGGTTCTTATCGCCGAGGCTCAACTGCGGGTCTCTTTCCCCATGTCTGTGAAGAGTTCCGCGGTCTGGGCTTCTGTGGTCGGGGATAACCATGTGTATGTAAGCAGTAAGCACTAACTAGTTAAAGGAGATACTAAAATCTCTGGATCTTCCACGTATATTGATGTGAATATCTTGCTCGTTAATTTCATCGAGTAACTTCATATAACCACACTATGCGTACGTCGCGCACTTCCAAGGAGACTGCAGGCCTCCTGCAGGCTCTTTCGCCCCCTGTGCTACGCCGAACACGTGGTTCGTCCAGGACAAGTGTCCTTCAACGCTTTGCATTCAATGATGCCTCCAATGGGCATGCTGAAGTGTCGTCCAAGTTGATACAGTCCAAGAGTGACGGTGATGACACCTCGTCTCTTTCCTCCCTTGATACGGTCGACATTGAAGATATTGTGGAGCCTCCCCTGAAACGGAGAAAAGGCAATTTGGACAGCCCACCCACCCGGAGAACGACAAGAACTCCCGTCAAGACCATTGAAAAGCCTGAAGCTATCAAGACAGAGTCGTCGGTACAGAAGCCACGCCGTGTGCCAGCCCGAAAGATCAAAGGGAAAGATGGATTGGTCAAAATTGAACCGCCGTCCAATTGGGAGACTATATACGCCATGGTCAAAAAGATGCGCGAGAATAACCCGACAGCTCCCGTGGATACTATGGGCTGCGCCGAGCTCTATTGGCGAGCATCATCCCCCCGGGACAAACGATTTCAGACTCTCATTGCCTTGATGTTGTCCTCCCAGACCAAGGATACGGTAACGGCTGTGGCAATGCAGCGGTTGCACACCGAGCTTGGGGACAGCAGAGCTCCTGCCGAAGGCGCCATGGTTAAGAAAGAGGAGCAAGAAGATGTCGACTTCAAATCACAGCAGCTTCTGGAGGATAGTACTCTGAATCTCGAGAATATCCTGGCAGTCTCCCCCACAAAGCTCAACGAGCTCATCAGGACCGTGGGCTTCCATAACAACAAAACCAAGTATATCAAGGCAACTGCTGAGATACTCCGTGACCAGTACAACTCAGACATACCCTCGACGGCCACAGAGCTGATGAAGCTCCCTGGCGTGGGCCCAAAAATGGCATATCTCTGCATGAGTGCTGCATGGGGGAGGGATGAAGGTATCGGGGTCGATGTGCATGTTCATCGCATCACTAATCTCTGGGGCTGGCACAAGACAAAAACACCCGAGGAAACTCGCATGGCACTGGAGTCCTGGCTTCCAAAGGATAAGTGGCATGAGATCAACAAGCTACTCGTGGGCTTAGGACAGACAGTCTGCCTATCTGTTGGCCGGAGATGTGGTGAATGTGATCTGGCTGGGACTAAGCTGTGCAAGAGCGAAGTCAGAGATCCCCTCTCAAAGAAAAAGGCAGTGTTGGTGCCAAACGATCAAGTCACTGAGGACTGTTCCAGTGTTTCTGGTGGGGTAAAGGTCAAGACAGAGGAGGTATAAGGAGGTATAAGGTGCTGGAAGAGTGAATGCCCCAGGCATTTGAACAATCGCCTAAACTGGTTTCGTGAAAGCGCGTTCCGATAACGGCGTTGGATGTTTACAAGTCTATGAAAAAGAGTCACTCTTCCTAGGACCTTTCTCTCTTCTTCTACCATTTCTACCAGGGAGCAGTGCTCAACTCTTTCTGCCTCCTGTTGATCCTTTTGGCTTGGATAGCCTCAAGATATCATTTTTTTTATCCACTTATCTTTATCTATTGCTGTTGGCAAGCAGATCCATTCATTTATCCCTTAAGACGCGAGTTTCTCTCTGATCTGCTGCTGTCGCGACGCGTAAGTTTCACCTTGCACACCAGTTGATCTTCTTTCTTCTTGAACCCCTCCTAAGTGTGTTATAGTTCCAACAGCACTGCAGCAGAATTTGCATGGAAGTTCTTGATCCCAACAAAGAAGCCTTTCTCGCGTTGTCCAGTCCTCTGAGAATGGCCAACCCAGTTGCAGGAAGTCCGGCCAAGTCGGGATCAGACTCCAGCGTCACCGGACCGGAAACCGACAGCAATGGCATAGAACTTGCGGAGAAGAAGCGACCTACGTCTCTGCTCGACCTTCCGGAGAATGTCAAGATACGTATTCTGGAATACATAGGACTAGTGCGTCCCTGTTTGATCAACATCGCGGACGAGGCCTCCCGGGCCAAACAGGCTGATGACGCCACGTGCGATGCGCGCAACGCTCTCCAGAGACGGGGAGTCTGGGCCACTCACGCCGATAAGCTCTGTGATCATCCTCGGTTGCCCACGGAGCTGCTCATGGTTTCCCGCGGGCTTCGTGAGGATCTAGGTGCCCTCTTTTTCTCCCACAATCGTTTCAGTGCTGTCCTCTGCAATAAGTCCGACTGGGAAGCCCTCTACGAGGCGATTGACTGGGCTTCAGAAGACATCAGATATTTGCATATCGAGTTGCGTACCTGGGACAATCGCTTCATGAAACCTGGTGCCCAACGCGTGCTTCTGAAGGTGTGGTCTCGTTTCTGCAAGTATGTCAGCCAGCACATGGTCAACCTCAAATATTTCAGTCTCAAGTGCAGGGTCAAGGACCTGGAAATCGCTCTCAAGGTCATGCGCGCAATGGACCCGTTCCCTGATCTTCTCCAGTGTGCCTTCCATTTCAGCCACTCTGCGGAGGAAGATATCCGGCCCTTGGTCAAGAGAAACGCCTTGCGACTCACTGGTAATCTTGACGAGAGACCCCCCTTCCCGTACTTCAATCTCCCTAAGGAGATCCAACTCATGATCCTAGAGGCCCTGTTGGTGGATCAGTGGGATCCTTATATGCCGCCTCAGGGACGGAAGCCAGGAATTGTAGCCCTCATAGACCGCAAGTCTGTGCGGGTAAATGAGTCTCACCCCCTTACGTGCTGCGGAACCTGCTCTCCCCTCCAGGCGCTATGCTTCTGCCATGCTCGTCAGACGGCATATTCGACCACCTGTACCTGTTTCGCCTCGCCCGTGAGGTATTTCCTCGTCAGTCGGGCTTTCTATGAGGACGCTCGTCGGATTTTCTTCTCAAAGAACAAGTTCGCCTTCGTGGAAGAAGACCCTGACCTTATGATGGGCTTCATGAACGATATTCCGACCTCGTCCTTCATGATGATCCGCCATCTGATCTTCAAGTTTCCGCAGCTGCGCCGTCATCCCGCGAGGCCCGCCCATAAGCCGCACGAAGACTCCGCGTTGGTATCCTGGTCAGTGCTGCGTCGTTTCATCCGCGAGCATTTCATGGTCCCACGTCTTTCGCTTACCATCGTGGATCTCGGCACCGAGCCGCATTGGGGTCAACCCGGTCCTTATCGCAACAAGTACCTGCGCAAGCTGCTCAAGGCATTCGAAGATCTGCGAGGACTCCGCGACTTCCGTGTGTATCTGGCGGACGATCGTGAATTCGAACCGGATGCGGAGCGGGTTGTGATGGGACGTACGAGTCTAGGACGGTCTAGAGACTTCAAATTCCCGTTTATCGATGTCGAGAACCCCTAAGCCCGTCTCCATTCCAACTCATGTCTTTGTGCGTGTGGTTGATGACTTGACCCTCAGGCTGGGAGGTCTATTCCAGAGGCTCGAAATGTATTCCTGCTTTGTTTCTTTCTTTCCTTTTTTTTATCAATGTTGCGCTCTGAGCGAGTGTATCTAAGTGACCGAGTATTAGTTAGTTCTTGTTGATACGACCTCAAATATGAACATTTTCGAGCCAGTAGTTTCCTGTCGAGGCTTGTTGTACCTGTGCGACAATATTGTGGGTACAATTGAGAGAAGAGATTGATGTACTCTAAGGTAACATGTGGGAATTAAAAGTGAAGTTGAAAACTCGCTAAGCCGTTCAAAATCTGTTCAGTGTTGAATTGATTCTTGAAGTAGAGAATACCTATTCATCACTCCCAGCACTTAATTACTATCAAGTACAACCACCTCAGCCTCAGTCTCTCCAATACTCTGCACACCAATCCTATCCCCGGCATTCACTCCCGTAACAAACGCGCCGTCTCCCTCTTCCAGAATGGCATCCTCCCGTCCATCCAGCCGAACCTTCGCTTTTCCCTGCCCAGTCATAGCCAAGTGAATATACACATTCCTCTTCTTTTTCGAGCTGACGGCATCCCCAGCGCCAACATCCCATTGGAATGTCATACTAGGCTCGATAATGCCAGCCCCCATGACAAAGTCCGCGTGGATGGGGATCGTATCTGGGATTTTCGGACGCGCGGCCTCCTCCTCTGCTGGAGTCGCGTCCGGTCCGGCCGCGAGCGGCGAGATAATCGGGACGAAGGACTTGCGTTTCGCTTCCTCGCTGAATGTCATTGTGTGGTATTGTGGCTTCAGGCCGTGTTTCCAGGGCAGAGCCCATATTTGGAGGAAATGAACCGGTTTGTTGGATTCGTTCTGTTCAGAGTGTGCGATTCCTGGGTCATGGTTAGTTCTCTTTTTCCTTTATTGAAGCAAGGATCATACCAGTCCCCCCAGTCGTGAACTGCACATCGCCTCTCCTCATCTTGTAGAACTGCTTCCCCGGCGCCCCCTCCGCCCCCTTCCTGACCATGCTATCCCGGTGCGTCAGCTCGCCGTCGAGAATGTAGCTGAAGATCTCCGCATCCCGGTGAGGATGCGTCGGGAAGCCATTCCGCGCCGCGACGCGGTCCTCGTTCAGAACCCTCAGGCAACCGAAGTTGAGAAACCGGTGGTCGTAGTAGTCGGCGAAGCTGAAGGTGTGGTATGTTTTAAGCCAGCCGCCGTGCTCGGCGTATCCGCGCTCGCTGGACCGGCGCAGAGCAATCTTGACATGGCTGAGAGGTTTTGACATGGTGCTTTTGGCTGGGTTATATGTACTTTGGCTGTAGGTGGTTCTTCTGTTGGAAGATGGAATGATTGAGGAGTTTGAAGAATGGGGAATATATGATTGTATCAACGCTGTAAAGGGTCAATCAAATACCTTTGCAATGGTAATTGCTTTTGAAACAAGGATGGGTTCTGCATTGCTTCGAGCATGGCTATATATAAACACTCAAGCTGTGGCGTCATTCTCAATGCTTGTGGATAGGGTTGAGCTTTATCAGCATGAGATAAGAACTGACAAAGATCATAAACATGTCTTCTTCTGCATTCTAAGCCATCATTATGGTGGATACTTGGTTACAAGATGGTAGAACCGTAGAACCATAGAAGAGCTTGAATGATTAGTTGATTGATTGTAATGATTCTTCTGAATTCCTTCTCCTGCTTTATTTTCGTCAATTTCATGGAGTATCTCACCAATCACTGACTAAGCAAGTCTTGCTGATTAATAGACACGTGACTAGGTGCATCGGACATAGCGAGTTCTTATCACCGACATCTCCCAAGCTCCAACCTGCGAGATTGAGTTCTTCAACAGGACGAAAGCCACTTATATTGGTGAATTTGGACAAGAGTCATAGATTGACTATCAACTGCAAATCTTCTTTTATACTGATCTATAGACATTCTTCTCCATCCACTCGCCATGGCTCCTCCATCACCGATTCCGATACCCCACTTCGCACAAGCGCAAGTGCAGCTTCTTCTCCAAGAACATGAAGCTGAAATCTCATCCTCTGCTCTTGCCAGCACCGCCGCCTCAGTCTCGCCAGCTACGCGGCGAACACTGCAAGCTACAGGCTATGCGTTGACAGGGATTGTACTGTCGCAGTGTCGAACCGGGCTAGGCGGCCGTGTTGTCGGCGAGTTCGCTGCGGATGCAGCTATTTCCAGCAAATCGAAGACAGGCGATGATGGTGATAAAGGCGGTCCTGATGGAGAACCGCGACTTGGTGCGCACGGAATTCGAGTTGGGGATATCGTTCGCGTCAACGACATCAGCGGCTCCGGGAAGAAGCTAGGGAAGGATAAGAATAAAGGTGGGAAAGATGCGGCTGATGTAGCTAAGGGCCCGGAGGGTGTGGTAACACGAGTTGGGGAGAGGAGTATATGGGTTGCGTTTGGACAGAGAGGTGGTGGTGGTCGTTCCAAAGAAGACGATGAAGCTATTGAGGAGCTGTGGGGGAAGAAACTATGGCTGTATGTTCTTTCCAGTGCTTATGCTACTTTATTGCCTTGTTTAAGAATTGGAGATTACTCGTATTCGATCTTTGCTGATGGCGGACTACAGTATAAAACTTGCAAACGATGTGACGTATAGACGGTAAGTAGACTGTCCACTGGCTTTCGGAGACGCGGAATGCGAGACAGATAAAGCTGACTGACTCCAGTATGAACCAAATCATGGAGAAAATGGTTAAGATGACGGACTCCGATTACACGCACTTTATGCGGGTTGCCTTTGGTCTTACAACTCCAATGCAACCGGACTACGACGCTATCGGCACTATTGAATTCATCGATCCGAGTCTGAATGATTCTCAGAAAGAAGCTATCAGGTTCGCATTGGCCTCCAGAGATGTAGCTCTCATCCACGGGCCACCCGGCACGGGAAAAACGCACACGTTGATTGAACTGATTCTTCAGATGGTCAAACGGAAACTCCGTGTACTCGTTTGCGGCCCGTCTAATATATCTGTCGACAATATCGTGGAAAGATTGGCTCCCAGCAAGGTTCCGGTTGTGCGCATAGGCCATCCTGCCCGTTTGCTGCCGTCGGTACTTGAGCATTCCTTAGAAGTGCTCACCCACACGTCGGAAGCAGCGGCAATTGTCAAAGACGTCAGGAAAGAAATCGATGAGAAACAGGCCAGTATCCGCAAAACCAGGACCGGAAGAGAGCGACGGGCCATCTACGATGACCTGAAAGAGCTGCGACGGGAGTTTCGTGAACGGGAGTCTAAATGTGTGGACAATCTGGTCCGCGAGAGTAACGTCGTCCTGGCCACACTCCATGGGGCTGGAGGCCACCAGCTGAAGAACCAAAAGTTCGATGTGGTCGTCATTGACGAAGCCAGTCAGGCTCTAGAGGCCCAATGCTGGATCCCACTGCTATCCGCGACTAAGGTGGTTCTTGCGGGAGATCACCTGCAGCTTCCCCCTACCGTGAAATCCACCGTTCAAAAGTCCAAACAGGCCAGAACGAAGGCGAAGCCAGAAGCGAAAGTCGCTCCCGCTGGTGCCAGCGATACGGAGATTATTGGCGGTGTTTCTCTGGAGACAACCATGTTTGACCGACTTCTTTCGTTGCATGGACCAGGCATCAAGAGAATGCTGACTACGCAGTATCGGATGCATGAGAAGATTATGCAGTTCCCGTCCGCCGAACTCTATGAATCTAAACTGATCGCTGCGGAATCGGTGAAACTGCGCCTTCTGAAGGACCTACCATACGAGGTTGAGGAGACTGATGACACGAGGGAACCGCTTGTATTCTGGGACACGCAGGGCGGCGACTTCCCAGAGAAGACCGAAGATGATGAGATAGGGAAAAAAGAGGCACTGCTCGGCGAAAGCAAGAGCAATGAGATGGAAGCTTTGGTGGTGGTGAAACACGTGGACAATCTGATCCAGGCAGGTGTGAGGCCTGAAGACATCGCCTGCATCACTCCATACAATGGCCAGCTTGCCCTCCTTTCCTCCATGCTCCGAGAGAAATACCCTGGTCTCGAGCTAGGAAGTGTGGACGGCTTCCAGGGCCGTGAGAAGGAGGCGGTTGTGGTCAGTCTTGTGCGCAGTAACTCTGAGAATGAGGTGGGATTTCTAGGGGAGAAGCGGCGTTTGAACGGTACGTTATTCCTCTGTGCATCTTGTGTGGAGGCAACATGTCCATAATCCTAGTTCATCTGAGTGACGCCTCTTAGTGGCCATGACCCGTCCTAAACGGCATCTCTGCATTTGCGGTGACTCGGAAACGATTAGCAAGTGAGTCAACAGATCTATTGCCGGAAACATTTGCTAACAGGTGGCTTTTGGTTTACAGAGGCAGCGGCTTTCTCAAACGATGGATGACGTTTCTTGAAGAGCATTCTGACCTTCGCTATCCTGATGCAGGAGAGTTACTGTGAAATTACCCTAAAGCATCCGAAAACAAGGCTGTTTAATCCGAACCCGCAGATAGCCATGCAGCAAGTGGCGACAATTTTTAATCGACCTTGCTTGATCTCGTCGGCCGAGAGTCGAGATTCAACCACACCTGGACTGCTTGTCCGCTGATCCCTCGTGTCTGGCGTAACTTTCCTTGAAAGCTGGGGCTGTCATATCTCTAAGATTACCGAGACTGGCTAGCGGCGACTGTCTAGTGGTCTGGCTAAGAAAAAGAAGAGCTTTTCCGAGCATCGTTTGATGGCCGCGAATGGTATGCCGGACTACTACTGGCTAGGACCCTGGACAGAAAACATGACCAAGATGATCTACGGCCAAGAGTATCGCTTTCCGGCATCTCAGAGTTGCTTCTGCCGGATCTGTCCTGTCATCTGTCATGGCAGTTGAAACATGACGCACATGGCGCTTGCAGGTCATCAACAAGGCCCTCAGTCAACGGCTCAGCGCAGATAAGCCGTATGATATTGTCCTGATTGTGCAAAAAACTACGGAGTAGATCTTTGGATAGTGTAGAAGCATGCAGGAGCCCGTTTCAAGAGAAATGAAATGAGATTCCAGATTCGGGCACCCACTTGGTGTGTCTCAGGCTCTCAGCAACTCTCGGCTCTTCTCGATGAGAACCCTAGTTTTTACGCACCATCTTGGAGAAACATTGCCTTGTTATTGCAATTGATCCTCGTGTCTTCACTGTTGAGACTGAGAGGATTCTTATTTGACATCTCTGCAAGGATGGCGGTTGCGATAAGAGTCAGACAGCAAAAGGGTTCAGTCCAGAATTATCCAGAAGCCTCAGATGATCCGACCCTGGACTCCAACAGGGATTAAGACGGACAATTGAGTGAGTTTCTCCCCCCTGACAGGCCTGAAACGGCTTTTTTGACACATTCTACATGGGACTAACAGCCGCCAGCCACTCTCTAAGCTGGCCCACTGGCCCACTTGGCTGTGCAAGACACAAGTCCCGATCATCTCTTGAACTGGCTGTTCTCTATGGTCCATTTCGATGGAGTCTGTCTGATGATGATGCCGATTCCACGTCGTCAGTCTGTTTTAGTGTTTTGATGGACTTCCGTGTCTCCATTCAACCTGCATACATTCTTGCCTGCTTGGTCTCACCATGTCCACTTGGCCTGGCGGTCTGACTCTGGCCCTTGCTTCATTTCTTCCACTCTTGTCCCCCTTGGCCATGCATCCAGAACAATTGTCTACCCTCAATTAGCCTCGTTTGTTCCGATGCTGTCCTGTCCTATCGGGGATATCAACATCTGACCAGACAACCTTGAACACAGCTTCTCGGTCCCTCATGCAATCATTCGTTCACGCATCGTGACTCTCATTTGACACGGATCTTGTCATCGTCGTCCTTCGTTAAGCTCCGAATATGGCCTTTAGCAAACAGTAAATCGTTTGTTACACCAAAGTCCTTGGTTGCAACTGCCAGGTAAGAGACACTCAATAACAAGTCTTCTGAGATGCTTGCTGACTCTTACTCCTGATCACAGCCGCACGCTCGTTGTTCCAGTCGTTCCGTACTTCGAGTTTGAAATACCCTGTTCAGGGCTTTTGATTTATCTGTCATTCCTTCTCGACACTCCCTATCAATCAGTTTTGCGCTATATTTCTGTCCTGGTTTCGCCTTCTTCGACCCTATGAGGATTCAAGTGTAGGAGCCAGAGAATTAACGTTCATATTATATTGCCATCGGATACTTTTTTAGAGGAAATCTCAACATGGCTGGATCCAGCTTCAGTACAGAAAGGAGCGAGTCCCCGCGACTCCGCCGTCCTACAACATCAGCAAGGGAATCCTACGAAGACACGGCTTTACCGCAGGTGACTTCCCAGGAGTTGGTTTTAAGCCACCGCCGACCTTTGCGTGGTCCTGAATCATCAGTTTCAACGTTGCAATATGCACAAGAATCAATGGCCACGGATCCCAACGTGCCTCGTCGGACCGAAAGCACTTTAAGGACGGTCATGCGGAGGATCTTCACTCGCAAAAGGCGGAGTCAAACCGACGGCGTTGATGGCACCCCTGATTCCCTGACTCCTAAGTCGCAAACGCCTCGGTCGAACAAAGAGGGAGCCGAGATTTCCTTCTTAGAACTTCGTTCGCAGACGCCAAAGTCCAGCAGCCCACTTCTACACGAACATGGAGGCCACCGTATGCTGGGAGTTGGCTCGTGCATGGAACCAGCGCCTTCCCGTCGTCGACGAGCTACTCTCCCGAGCTTAATCTTAACTGATGACGGCCACCGGAACACAATTGAGAAGGCTTTAAACCCAGACAGTGCAGGGTATAGCAGGGAAGGGAGCAACCAGGCCAGCGATCAAACGGACTCGCAGTGCCATGGGAAGCTGCGAGTAAATAGGCGTTCACGGAGTGCTTGTGCGCTTCGCATGATGGAGAGAGACCATCGAATGTTCCCAATCCAGTGGAGGCGCCGTAGCACGGACTCAACCTACGTCAACTCGGCGACCTTCGACACCGTCTCAGACGACGAGATGTCCTCTAGACCTCCTACGAGGACCACTGTCGCTAGTGGGCCCACCGCCCCCAGTGAACATGAACATCCAGCTCAGGAAGCTGAACCACAGGACGAAGATAACATGGCTCCAGATATTGGAAATCTCGTGAGCTGCATGCAACATAGCGAAGACGCCTCGCTCGCGCAGCGGCTGACGACGCTAGAGGTCAAGCTGATCGATCTCGAATTTGCCATTGCGCGCATGCAGAGCGCGCGTGCCGAAACCTCACCGATCGAAGCTCCCAAGGGAGTGAAGCCCTCTCTACCTACCAAGAGCAGACGTCGTGCTCGTCAGGACCCGCCAAGCCAGCCGATCCCAGAGTCCAACAGCGACGGGCACACGTCCCCCGCACACCGGCCCTTGAGCACCGCCACAATACGCCCGAGTAACCTCCAGCGATCGCGAACCGTACACACGCCGTCCTCGCCCTCGCTCTCACTCAGCGACGGCAGCGGGATATCCGTGGAACAGTACAGCGCGCTCGTCACGCTCCTGAGACATGAGCAGTCTGCGCGGCGCCATCTCGAAGCCCAGGTCGCCAGTCTCCGGGATGATGTCCAGCGACTCCAGCGCCGCGCTTTTAAACCCATCCTCCTCGACACCATGTACCCCATCCGCCCCAAGGACTCGGAGCTTGTCCGCGTTAGGCAGGCTCTCGCTCGTTGTCCCGTCGACTCGCCTGACTCGGATAAGGTCGTCTCGCCGTACGATACTGATTCGGATGCGGAACCTCCTGGAAGAGATGATGTCTTTGGAAGGACTAAATGGAGGTATAACCGGCGCATCGAGGTCGCTGGTATGATATGAGCTGTATGGGCCATGGATGCCATATCTGGTGGATTTGCGCATTCGAGCGTTATAGAACCCCTCCATGGCCCTTTTCTGTATTAATTCTTCCCGTCTCCGCGTGGATGATCTGGTGATTATCACTAGATTCGAGATGCCACTCTATTCTTTATGACGCTTGTCCAGTATAGATACCAATGAAGAACTGAAATATCTTCGATCAGCCAAGTCGTTTGAAAGCTTCATTAGAAAGTAAACACTACTACTACAAGAAAATATCTACAATAACTACGTTTATATAACCGAGGTCGGCGCTGTCCATCACAAAAGACAGGACAGGACGAGACCCAAACTCACTCCGTTTTCTTCGACTCATCCAGCTCCCCCGACTTAATCTCCAGCCGTTTCCCATACAGCCACGACGAGCGAGAGATCAACGACCCAACCGCAAACCCGAGATACGCGCCCGTCAAGATGGTGATCGGAAACGCCTGCCAGGGCCGGTCCCTACAACGCACATCAGCCACAAGTCCACAAACCCAACAGGGGACGAAAACATACCAATCCAACGGAATCGGCACCGCACCAAACCAGGCCCCGACGCCCGTCCCCAACGCACCCCCCCAAACCGCATCCGCGGGCCTCGCGAACCCCCATACCTCCCTCCACACGCCGCCGTCGACACCATGTACATATATCAGCGCCGTGGCGGCAAGAAGCGCCATGTGTGCTCCGCAGAGGACCGTCTGGGCCTGGTGGGTTGTAAGCGGGGCGCCGAAGAGGACGAGGAGGATGGAGAGGACGGGGGTGGCGAGTAGGGCTGTAAGGATAAGGGAGAGGAGAGCGGGCTGGACATCATCATCAGTACTGTATCAATTGTTTATAGCTACTGGGGGAAGGGGGGAACGCACCGTCAATTTAGCCGATATCCCAATCCCCGAATGCGTCTTCCGTCGCGCGACCTTCGTCGCTGCGCGTGACTTCCTCTTCTCCTCGCCGTCTGTGCCTCCCTCGGCTTTCGAGGACCCGGACCCCGCCGGCGGTAGGCAGATCATCACGTAGCTGACTTGCAGGAGGGCCAGGAAGGGTAGGGCGTTGAGCATCTCGGCGACCGGGTCGGCGACCAAGGCGTGGAACCGGATGGCGAGGATACTCGGGAGGAGGACCGGGTGGAGGAGCGAGTAGATGCGAGCGAGCGGCGTAGGGAGGATGTTCACGGGCGGTGCGGAGGGTTTGGACGTCGTGCCTTGCGAGGATGATATACCGCTGGCTGGGCGGGCGGGGGAAGGTGGTGTTGGTGTCATGGTTGAGGAGGCATTGGCGGGGGCGCACGGGCGCCCTTGGAGTTGTCTGTGAGCGTATCGAGGAGGATTTGAATTCGAGGGCGAGTGGATATGGAGTATGGACTATTGAGGAGTTGGAGATGTTGATTTATTTCGGAGAACTCGGCGGTTGGATCCACCTTTTGATTGGCCTGAATCATCAGGTGTCATTTGGTGCCTGGTTTCACAGGCATCCATAGATTCTACTCTCTCAAAGACAGTCAAGGCAGCAAGGCAGCAAGGTGCTTTATTCATCCCTATAATCACACATAGACAACAATCAACACCAGTAGCAAGGCCCAACCATCCTAAAGACACAACTGAGATAAAAGAGAAACATCAATCATAACCCATAACAAGGCGTAACAGAAAGGATGGTCAAGGGGTATGACCGAACAAATAACTCAGTACAGTCCCATCAGCATCGAAGCCTAAATCAAAACCTGATCATGACATCCAGCAAAATCAGAAATGGGAGCAAAATACAAGAGAACACACATGGCCATGAGCGAACTCCCTGATACAAAGTTAGGCAGCCATTAGCAACAGGAGATACAGAGCAATTGCGCAAATCCCAGCCCACTTGCAAGCAAATCGTGTGAATCAAGATCGTAAGACAGCGTAGGGTTCCAAAAGAGCAACAACCCTTTTGAAGACATTCGACGGAATGTTGGTTGTGCTCAAGCAAGCAAAACGTAGGTGACGACATTCAATTTGGAGTAACTCCAATCCTCTTCTCATCAGGCTTTGCGGTTGGATGACCTTCGGCCTGCGATGGAGTGTTCGAGTCAGCAGTGCCAGCCGCTTCTTCCTTCTTGAGGTCGAAATTTCGTGATGCAACAGGACTATCCGGAGTCGGAGGCTCTTCCGGAATCGCTGGGGGTAGACCAGAACTAGGCATGATTGGAGAAACCGGCGAGCGGTGTTTTTCTTCCTTACTCTCTTTCGGTACCTCAATCGGTGCCGGTTGTGCGCTAATCCGGTCATTGGCAGCAGGTGACAGAGTTTTGCTAGAGACGGACTTTTCTTGGCCCGGTTGCGAAGAGCCCCTGGTGCGATCCCTTTCCGAGTCTCGAGTCCCATCTCGAACCTGCACAACCTTGGCTTTAAATTTCCCGAAGAGGCTTCGCTTTTCAGGCTCCAGACTTTCCTTCGGATTTCCGCTGTGGCAGATCCCGGCATCCAAACTCAATGGTTGTTGGGATGGACCATTGGCAAACTGTTGAAGATCCGAGGGTGAACTCTTGCTCGAGTGGTGCCAGCTGCCCACTGAGGTTGTGCTGCGGCCAGCGCTAGGGTTGGATGTTGGAAGTGGAGGCGATGCTAGGCCGAGCCCAATTTGTTCATTGCTGCGTTTAGACGAACGAGGGAACCGCCAACTCCGACGGTTCTCTCTGCGATCCGCTCTCTCGTCCGCCTGGTCAAGGTCTGAGTGGTCGGTAAAAGACGAGCGTGAATTCATGGAGGGGGTACGTGAATTATGTGGTTTAAGCGAACCGTCCACATTATGTGGCTCGTGCAAACCAGCTTGCTTCTCTCCAGCGACATCACCGGGATCCGCCATGTTAGGAGGTCTGGGGGTTGCCCCTCCGCCATCACTCTCCGCCTCCTGTTCCCGTACAGGTACCGGAACCACGTTCACAACGGATTCACAGGTCACTCCCTGCAGAGATAGAGAGGAGCTATGCGCACTTTCACTGGCACTTCCGGGGACCCGCCTTTTTCTCAATCGATTAGGCTGGCGTAGTTCCTTGTGTTCACCGTTCTGCGGAGGGGATTTAGTGAAGAAACTAGACAGTTTCCGTTCACGCGTCGGAGTTACGGCAGGTGGGGGGCGCGGGGATACCATGGTGGGTATGCTTTCTTGGGCTGCATGGTTCTCGTGGGGAGGAGGATGAGCTTCGGTGGCCTTTGGTGTGGGACCATGGGTTGACGAGTGCACGTAGGAAACCCCGGAAACCCGCATTGCAGCGTCAGATCCGGATGCAGGCGCCGCGGACGTTTGGCTAGATTCCTCTCTTGACGGCAGCGCTTGGCTGGATGATCGAGGGTTCTGGGAAGACGGGTTGAGTCCAGAGGGTTGGGCACCGGCGGCCTCCAGTACTCTACCGTATCTTGCCGCGGAGATTGGAGACATTTTTGACGGTAAAGTATTGCTCCGGTGGACTCCAATACCATTCAAGGACGTCGGTGTCACCGGGCTGGGCGCGTGGTTTGAAGTGTGCGAATTCTTGGAAGAGACCGAGACATTCCTGCCGAGACTCCCGTACTTACGGAAGCTGTCAGCGCCGCCGCTTGCGCTGGACACGGAGCGCCTGATGTTGGAACCGTTTCTCGGTCGGCGAGAAGCACCGCCGCCTTCCACCTCCTTCAGAGTCTGCTCATCCGCAGCAGTGCCATTCATTCCGAACAGAAAGTGGTCCTGATTCTCAATCAGGAAAATCAAAACATCCTGGCTCAGCTTGTATTCATCCGGAGACATATCGTGCTGTGGGTGGGACAGTAATCCAGGCTGAAAGATGGCGGACAGGTTGGCAGACGTCATTCGGTTCTGGTCGGACTTGGACGCAAAGACAGCGAGGAGATCGAGGATGTAGAGGAGGAGTTGTTGGTTCGGCGGGGGGAGCTCCCTGATTAGCTGCTGATAGGCCGCAACAGCCCTTGCATGGTCGAATGCTTCGGAATCGGTAGTGGTGCCATTTTCTTGAACCTGCATTTGATAGGCGCGGAGCGGCTCGCGAAAGCGCTCGTAGAAGCCTAGAGGCACGATCGGCTCGGGGAGTTGATTGAGGTAGCGACGTAGGATGTTCGCAGCATCATGCACGGTGTATCCGGTCCAGTCCAGTCCCCTACCATAACGCTCTGGAGAATCGAAGATCTCCTGAAGATCCTTGATACGCTTCGCGGAACCATTTAAACGAAAAATGCCCTCCACATCCGTTGCTGGCGTCAAAACTCCGTCAGCAGATCGTTCCCCGATTCAAAGGAATTCTTGATTGTTTATACCTTTTTCCTTCAGGAAGACACCACACTTGGCGACCACAATGGGAACACGACCGTAGGGCTCACCGTTGTCGTTCGTTAGGGAGATCGCGACGTTCGCATAATCAATGCTGACGTTGAGGGGCACGCCAAAGATTCCTTTAGGTTTCTCTGTAAGAACCAACAGATTAGCCTAATTTAAGATGAGGGTGAAGACATTGTGCAGGGAAAGAAAGCATAGCAACTGCTCAAGTAGGGTGATGAAAGCAGGTGAAAGGGTATCAGATGCGCGATCGATTAAACCAAGCACAATAAAAAAAAAGAACATAGAAGAGCTACTGGATGAAAGTTGGCTGGGTGTTAAGCCAGGAACCTCATCGCATCCAAGCTCGCTCATAATTATCCAGCAATAAAGCAGCCAGCAGATCCCAGTGTGAAAGGTGTCCTCTGTGAGAAAGCGTACCTTTCACTTCATCCTTCCTTGTGTTCCGTTTGAACTGCCTCCACCATGATGCCAAATCCCTCTTTGACTCTGCAGAGATCGCGATTTCGCGATTAGTCGCAGGGGTTTGAAGCGGTTGGATCGGCCCAGTGCCATGCTGCGACTTGCCTGTCACCATGGTGTCGAGCGCACTCGATGGTGGCAGTCTTGGGAGGAGAGTATTCGGGATCAAGGCAATCTGGAGTGAGAAGTGAATTCTATCGAGTCCTTCAGTCACCGCCCTCGTGTTTGCGCAAAGAATGTCTGGGGCTGGGAAATGGTGATCCCAAAATAGCACGAGGACGAACTAGTCAGTCAGCGGGAGCGAAGTGCCGCGCCGTCCGCAACGGTCACAATTGATCAACGGACGACACGGGGTCTGATAAGAATGCGGGGGAATAAAGTTGGTAGTGTGGAATATCTTGATGAGAGATGCGACCAGGATGATGGATAAGATGAGTGATGAGGATTTGGTAGACAAAGGGGAAGGAAAGAAGGAGAGTAGGGGAGAGAGAGAGAAGAGAGAGACAGAGAGAGAGAACGGAGAAGGGAGAATTATTCTTTTTGGTGGGTTGGAAGAAAGGGTGATATGATCAGAGAGAAACCTCTCCAGAGAAGGTCAGAGGACAGGAATACACTTTTTTCTTTCTTCCTTTTCTTTTCTTTTCTTTTTTTTAATTCATAAAGTAAGTTATCATGGAATATAGATGGAATAGATGGAGGAGATGGAGGAGAAGAGATTGGTGGGTGTTCTGCAAAGGGATAGGGATAGATACCGCCAACTGGTAAGTGGTACTCCATATAAAATCTACTGTTACACTCCATATTAGAATGGAGACTTCTATCTATTCAAAATTATGATGAACATACTCTGTACAGAGAGTCAGAGACTGCTAACTATGTAATAATGACCAGTCTTAAGGAGCCATTGCTTTCTTGCTGTTCTCTATATATGGAGTACTATCTGTAGTCTATAGTACTCCTACAAATTCCTCACAGGCAACATTCCTGAAGAAAAGGGTGACATAATATATTATCATTCAAGGATGAGGATACTTGGTTAATATAAATATATTATGGCTCACAGGGATATGCAGTATACACCATGATGCAAGCCAGGGTCTATCTTCAACTTCAAGTCTGCCATACAGCCATACCACTTAGATCCCTCACAAGCTCATGTCCCATAGGCAATTGTGGAAGAAGGGGATCAAAATCTTCCAGCAATGCTAACAAGTAACAACTTCTATCGGCGACTGCTAGGCATCTTGAAATTTGACTGACTGACAACCATGGTTCTGCAGATACCACCAGTCCAAAGGGCAAAGGCCCATGTTCTGCCTGGTGGCGGTGTTCTTTTTTTATTCCAGACTGAATAATAATAAAGTCGGACTCATAATGCCCAGTCCAGCCATCCTATGAGGCTATGATCCCATGGTTGAACATGGGAAGTGTTGTCGTTGACAATGGAATAACTTATGTTTGTAGCACTAGCATTTATGTACATTAGTAATGCCAGCCAAGTATAAGGCAGTAACCAGGGATAGACTCAGTTCAGGCTCACTGCAGCAGATAACTATGAGTATGAGAGTTCTATCATTCAAATAACAAGAAGATGAGTACTCTTAGCAGGAAGAACTCCATTCATGCTGACGTCGCGAGCTCTTAAGTTAAGAAGTTAAGATATCATTTTGGAGTGGATGAGGTAATCAAATCACATGATGCTCGTAATAACACGTGACCAGAACAAAGCTTCCGTAGCTTCGAGGCTATCAAGGACAGGTTCATCAATCGAATATTTTGCCTAGCCTCGCTATCTGCGTCAAGTTTCGACTCCTGTCTATTCCCAAACTACAATCCATATTTTCACAATGGACGGGTAAGTATTTTTACTTTCGAATCTATACCCCTGCGAGTACGTCTTCGTACTAATATGACTGCAAACATCAGACTCACACCTGCGGAACAACGAGAGCTCGCTTCTCGCATGGAGCGGAAGCAGTTGAAGGAATTTATGACCGTATGTTCTCATCTGCTGCATTGATCTATCGCGCAACGCGCCCTACTCGGTGTCCCTCAATCCCCTTATCGCCGAACCCTCCTTCTGATCCCTTCCCCTGCATCCAGATGTACTCCAAGCTCGTCCAGCGCTGCTTCGACAACTGCGTCAACGACTTCACCACCAAATCCCTTATCTCCCGTGAGGAGGGCTGCATCATGCGCTGCGTGGACAAATACATGAAGAGCTCCGCTCGCCTGAACGAGCGCTTCCAGGAGCAGAACGCCGCCATGATGCAGAGCGGACAGATGCCTGGTCGGTAAACCCGAGTCTCGTCTTGTCTTTTCTCTTCGTGCGGTGTATAAAAAAACGTCGGGGGTTCTATTCCACGGCCCTTGCGCTATGGTCGTCTTTCTGCTCAAAAGGATGGGCATTTGGGCTGGTTCCTGCATGAAAGCGAGGTAAACCCCCCCCTGCGAAGGGGCTGTGATGGAAGGTATTATCTTGGGTCTGCTTCAACCTGTGTAACATGTACAACATAGCATATTCCGACTAGGAGGACATATAACCCTAGATGGGTTTATGGTCGTCATGCTGTCCAAATGAGAAACATCGAGGCGGTCAAGCCACAATTGGACATCTTCCGAATCGGTCTACATTTGCTGTAGCAGATCTCAGTCTAGCATTTTTTCCTCTGTTCAGTAAGGTAGGAACCATCTTATCCGAAAGGGGACCAAAAGGGAAAATCTCCTTATCAAGCAGTGGAAGAAAGTCAATCCCTAGGCAGTAGGCATCCTATCTGATGATTAGCACCTCACTGAACCAGTCAACAGAAGCTTTCAATCATGATCATTCTTTGTAACAGTTAACAATTGATCTGAACTTGATGCACAGACCAAGTCTCATCCGGAAAACATTACCCTTTTGGTCACAGTCATCTTTCAGAGTCGATCTATTTGCGTTCAAGAAACAGCAGATAATCGGTGATTGAACCTCGATGACCAATTGAGTCTTATTATATCGCGAACGGATTCATCTGGTAGACAGTAGACAGGTCAGTGGTTGATACTTTTGTAGAGCCAGATATATTATGGCATCATCAAAAGCGTTTTCGACGATATCACGATGGAGTCATGGACAGTAGGAAACATCTGTTGGAGAATGTGGAGATATCACCTACCTAGGTAGATAACTAGATATACAAAAAGAAGATTGAAGCCGAATGTTCCCCGTTGAAAGATAACTCGTAGTTTACTGTTTACTAACCCCTCACCCCACTATCGTCCCCTCTCTGTCGTTGGATTTTGACCTCAGAAGACGAACGTTCCACTTCTTGGTTTACTCTCGTCTCCAACAGCTCGTTTCCTTATAGTCTGCGCTTCGGGTTTATCTTCTGTTCCTAGACAATTCCTCTTTCTTCATCTTACTCTCTTTCCCACCCTTTCCACAAAACCTCCGTGAACTCCGACATCGCTGACATCATGGCCAGCACTGTTGGGAAGGTGAGCACCAGATCTCCATGTCATTCAGCAGCATCATGATTTTTGTTATCGGAGACGATTGCTAACGTGTCTCTCAGACTATCACCTGCAAGGTAGGAACATTGACTTCGTTTCCATCAATCGGGGGTTTCACTTCGACGAGCCCAGTCGGCGAACCATTCGAGCAAAGAAGCTGAATCATGACGGAAATATAGGCTGCCATTGCATGGGGAGCCGGCGAACCTCTTTCCATTGAAGATGTCGAGGTCGCACCTCCCAGGGCCCACGAAGTCCGTATCCAGATCCTCCACACCGGCGTCTGCCACACAGGTTGGTACCGTCCTCCAATCCGGCAGGAATCTTCGGATAAAGAAACCGGCAGCTGACCGGGTTCCAGACGCCTACACACTGTCCGGAAAGGACCCCGAGGGCGCGTTCCCCGTTATTCTTGGACACGAGGGTGCTGGTATCGTCGAATCGGTAGGAGAGGGTGTCACCTCTGTGAAGCCTGGTGACTATGTCGTTGCTCTTTAGTACGTTTTCAGTCATGTGGCCCTCAAAAAACAACCGCTAACGAGAATCCGTCAAGTACCCCCGAGTGCCGGGAATGCAAGTTCTGCAAGTCCGGCAAGACCAACCTTTGCGGTAAGATCCGTGCCACTCAGGGCAAGGGTGTGATGCCCGATGGTACCTCGCGGTTCAAGGCCCGCGGCAAGGATCTGTTGCACTTCATGGGCACCTCCACCTTCTCCCAGTACACTGTTGTTGCCGACATCTCCGTTGTTGCCGTCACACCCAAGATCCCGACCGACCGGTCCTGCTTGCTCGGTTGCGGTATCACGACCGGTTACGGTGCGGCCGTTGTCACCGCCAAGGTCGAGGAGGGTTCGAACGTGGCCATCTTCGGTGCTGGCTGCGTCGGTCTATCCGTCATCCAGGGGTGTGTCAAGAACAAGGCCGGCAAGATCATTGCCGTGGATGTCAACGACGGCAAGGAGGCGTGGGCTCGCAAGTTCGGCGCCACCGACTTCGTCAACCCCACCAAGCTCAACGGCAAGACCATCCAGGAGCAACTCATCGACATGACCGACGGCGGCTGCGACTACACCTTCGACTGCACGGGTAACGTCGGCGTCATGCGCGCCGCCCTGGAGGCCTGCCACAAGGGCTGGGGCGAGAGTATCATCATTGGCGTTGCTGCCGCCGGCCAGGAGATTTCCACCAGACGTAAGTCTCCACTCAATATCATACTTAAGAAACTCAACTCACAATCCGAACAGCATTCCAACTCGTCACCGGCCGTGTCTGGAAGGGATGCGCCTTCGGCGGTATCAAGGGCCGCACACAGCTCCCCGGTCTGGTCGACGATTACCTAACCGGTAACCTCAAGGTAGACGAGTTCATCACCCACCGCGAACCTCTCTCCAAGATCAACACCGCTTTTGAACAGATGAAGCAGGGCGATTGCATCCGCTGCGTCGTCGACATGGCATAGCAGTGATATCGTTGAAATAAGATATGTATAAAACCAGTGATGGGGAACAAAATGAGATGATGATTTATTATCTACTCCGTACCGGATGCTGAACCATTGCGAGTGTACTCCGTAGAAGTAGGAAACCGCATCTCCATCAAGGGATTCCATTTAGAACTCGCAAGGTCCCCATCCCGCAGTAAAATGACGCCGAGGATCTCCGACTCAAAGCACATGCTGCATTACATCAATCAATCCCCCCCTTAATCCCGCATGGCACTCAATCCTGAGCTCTATAGCTCTCGAACCCCCTCTAGCACTATACCATCGACATCTACGGGGTACTTTCTCCTCTTAATCCCCAGAACTGCAAAACGCTATACACTATACAGGACCATCCCCCGTTCCAAACCGCATAGCCTATATAGTATGGAGTATGCCTTGCGACGATCAGAGTCAGAGGACGAGAGCGTGGAAGCGGTTATCACTCCTGTATGGGAAGAGCCCCGCTGAATTAATAGCTGGTGAAGAAAGGTGGATTACAATCAGATGCACTAAATCGGGTGTAAAACTCAGTTTGAGCTGAAGTTTCTGCAGGGTTCAATGTACGCTACGAATCGAGAGAATGACTGAGTAACAATATCAATTCAACGAGTGGCTATAGTTGGCTATAGACGGAGTGACAAGTTCAAGGAGCTGTCCTGCCTAGAAAAGTTTGTGCTCCAAAGTCATTTCGGAATCGGGCTGGAGACCAACACAGGCACGGAAGATGTTGGTCAAAGCGGAGCGCTGCTTGGCGAGAGCATTGACAACAGGGGTGCCGGGAGGGGTCAGAGGCGCCTGGATGCTCGTTAGCAGATCCAAGATAAAAGGTGAAAGAAGTAAGACATACCTTGAGCATGTAGCTGAGAACGCTGAGAACACTATGGAATCCCTTGTACTCCGCATCCTCGGCCGACTTCCAGGTGATACGGGTCATCATCTCAGTGACGAGGACCAGGTCGATGATCAGAGGAGAAGCGAGCAGAGAGTCCTCGCAGATGTTGAACAAGCTGATGGTCTGGTGACCACCCATGAAGATCTCGGCATAGTACTCGTCCAGAGCACGCTTGTTGTCACCGACGGATGGCATGTACTTGATGACGACGGTGTGGTCAGGGTGCTCGCCCTCCTTGTACAGGATGTGGTTGGCCGCAACCATGTCATCAACGACATTGGACTTGGAGATCTCCTTGGAGCGGAACTGCTTATGGGAGCTCAAGTTCTTGCCATCGTTGTTACCCAGGTGGTTGTAGCTGGCAATGGAGGTGAGCTTGATACCGGCGTTGATCAAGAAGTCAACCAAAGCGGACTTCATCTTGGTCTGGCCGGACTTGAAGTCATCACCACCGATGAAAGCACCGTACTTCTCGGCCAGCTGAATGGCACCGGGAACGAAAGTGTTCTGAGGAGATCCGTTGATGAAGGGAACCTTCTCCAGGATGCAAGCAACTGCGAAAACGGTGGAAGGAGAGACCTCCGCGTGACCAGCCTTGATGGCGTTCAGAAGGTTGTCGGCAG
The DNA here is from genome assembly GCA_004769165.1 of Aspergillus cejpii. NCBI lineage: Eukaryota > Fungi > Ascomycota > Eurotiomycetes > Eurotiales > Aspergillaceae > Aspergillus > Aspergillus cejpii. Next base: position 2,071,739 of record SMSW01000006.1, read on the forward strand.
TGTCATTGACGCCGGGCAGAATGTCGGCATAACGCTCAGTGTTGGCGGTCCACAGGACAATGACCTTGTCCAGACCGTTCTGAGCCTTGAAGTCACTGTTTCCACATGAGCAACTGGGGATATTGTATTTGATTGTAGATAAACTCACCGCATATCCTGCTGAATGCGCTCCACGTGAGCCCAGCAAGCCTTGTCGCCCTCGAGGACATTGTCGGCACGATCCTCCTGATTGGCAGCGATGAAATCAGGGTAGTAGATACTAGGCAAGGGCTTCAACTCGGCCATCTCCTTGCGGACGAGCTGCTTGAGGCTAGGCTCAAGAACTTGGCCACGATCCATGGCATCGGCGAGGTTCAGGCTGCTGATATCCCAACCGCCAACGACGAGGTCATTGGGGTGGACCATCGGAAGCATGTCATGGAAGGGAATGTTGATATCATCACCGGTCTTGGTGTCGGTACCCAGCTTGACGGTGGAGCTCATGACAACGGAGCCATAGTAGTTGGAAGCCCGCTCACCCTCGCGAGTCTCCCAGACGAGGCCACGGCGGTTGGCAATCAGACCTGCAGTCACAGTGGAACCGTTGTTTCCACCCCAGCCGACCAGCATCATACCAACCTTGCCAACCTTGCGGTCAACCTTGAACTGGTAGTTGGTGACCTTGGGAGTGGCAACCAGCTTGCCATCGGCATTGCGAGTAATGTCAGTGGTGTGGTAAGCATACTGACTCTTGATCTCGTTGTCGGTGTACTCAACGTTGGGAGAATTGACGGTAAACAGGGCAGGGGTGGTGGGTTGAGCCGACCCGTTCACGGTGCCATTGGCAGCAACATCCGAGCTTGCGTGGGGAGCCATTGTATTCACAGTTCCTGGTTAGAGTACTGAATAAAGTGGTTATCGGTAAAAATGGTAAAGAACAGGATGTCCTGTGAATCTTCGAGTTGCTTATTGGATGTATAAAGCGTTATCCGGTGCTCCACCACGAGAGGATGAGCGCCGGCCGTTGAACGGGTGGTGACGCCTGGAAACAGAGTATATCAGTATGGATTGATTTTGGTAGTTTCGCATCGGGATTTCGTTAAAGGACCGGTTCAATTGACTCCAAAGAGCCCGAGATTAGATGGAATACTTACGAGTTAAGAAGTGTACCGAAAATCTTGACGGTTTCTGAAGGGATCACGCCTCGAAGAGAGTAGTGATCAAGGAAACTTGAACAAGATTTCAGACTTGTGGAGAAGTTCAAGGGAAATAAGAATGGGGTGGAAGAAGAAAGAGAGGAAGAAGGAGAAAGGGAGAAAAGGAAGGATATTTATGCCTTAACTAATCCATTGTCACTTAGTTACTAAGTTACTACTACGGAGTACTTGGTACTCTCTGGTCCGCTCTGCTCCGTAACCCACTCAAGTTCTCAACATCCTGAATTGAGCTGAAATGTATCCACTGAATTGACTGAATTGACTGGTATCCTCCATTGGACTGCTTTGGACTCTATCATGCCATTATTCCCAACTCCATGTCCTCGATGACGATGAAGTTATGAATATGAAGTTATGAACCCTTGTCTACGGAGTATCTTCCTCCAAGTCTACAGCCACACTGGTTTCTCTGTCCTGGACAAGTTCTCTTGATGATACGTTGTCAACTTGTCTGTTCACTGTTCAGTGTTCAGTGTTCAGTGTTCACTGTTGAAATATTTATGCACTACTATCTTGGCTGATAACCAGCTAACCATTCAAGGCTCGAATAATGCAGGTCAGACTCCACTGTGCCGTCATCTTCGCTTTCAGTTTCGAGTCTGACTATCTGGTTCACTGGAGAAAGTGAGGATTCGATTAAGGTACTGAGCTGGAAGCCAGGTTGGTCCATTCAGAGCAGGAGTTGGGGACAAGTGTGAAGGGACAACGTTGAACGTCTGGTCTGCGCTTCTGTCACTTCAAAGTTCAAACTGAGTCTGACTGTCTGGAGAAAGTCAAAGAACCCAGAGTGGGTCGAGTCTTGGACCTTGGTTAACTGGTTAGATAACTGGTTAACCAGGTCGAAAGCAGTTACTCTTGCAGTCTTGCTCCGCTTTGGAATTGGCGGTCTACAGAGGACAGAGGACAGAGAAGTGAGAACTCAAAGAACACACTGAAGAAGAGGGACAATTGAGATCTGGAGTATCTCTGTGGTTTGATCAGTTACTTACTCCTATTCCTCCATACTCATGCCCCTGAAATCTTGACACGGAAAACTCGGTTGACTGTTCCATGGTTGCTTCGAGATGTGGACTTATCCAGTTATCCTCAGGTCAAAATAACCATTCCTTTGTGTCATATGTAGTTATGCAAGTCACAGAGTACCAATATGGATACTCCGTTGACATTTTCGATCCTCGGAGCCAGGAGAGATGGCGAGATCTTAGCATCTTTGCATATTGATCCTTCAATATGATAGCAACATTTCGGCGATCTCCAATAAGACTCTCACTCATCAAGACTCAATAACCTACTCTGTAGTTATCCGATGGATTGTATCATAGATTGTACGAAGCATCACGAGTATCTGACTGAGGCTAGCTTCCCTGATGTTGACCCTTTCAGTCGTCAGTCTCTAACTTTCCAGAAGTAAATGTGAAACTGCTTCAGGTCGAGGTCAGGAGTCGGGACCACATATCATTGAAGTTTATCTCCAGCCATGCGATTCAGGGGCTTGCAATGATGCAACTGATACATAACCGATGGAGATACATTCGGTTTATTGCCGGATTGTCCCAGCAATTGGTTTCAACTTCTAAAGTGAGTATCATACCACTACCATGTTCCTTCGTGAGACGCTCAGACGACTCGTTCTCTAAGAAGACAATGACGCAAATAGCCAAAACCATGATGATTATCATTCAACCACGGTTCAGAAGTATCTGCACATGAGAAATGGTGCCCTAATGCCTCGAAAAGGAGTCGATAACCTTCCAGAGGCTTATCATCGAACCTCGAATTGTCAGTCGACTACGGAGTAATCACCCTACGTTGTACTCTGTAGCGGGTGAGCACAGCTTCCACCGTTTGCCAACTTTTCGCCCTTGCTTTGAGGCGGCATCAGGCTCCCCTCCATGCGGATATGTATGACATCGCTTGGAAGCCGTTAAGATGAGCTAGTCGAGATTCGGAAGAGCAAATGGAGAGGACCATCATTTTCACACCTAATGAGTAACGACTGAATCACACGCGTCAGCGGCAAGATAGTTAATATCAGAAGGAAACACGACAAAGAGACGAGGCTCGTGCACTATCAGGGTTGGATTATGGATACAACCTCAGAGGTTTTGATCAAGAAAGGAACAGAGCTGATGAAGTGATAGCCAATAAACTGATAGCAGAATGACCATGTTACCCCTGAGGAATGATCGACTGCTTTGCACTTTGCAGTTCTTGGTTCAGGGGCAGAAAGAGACGAACTATTAGGACTTAAAGAGTTAGTCCTTACATGCGCAGGTCTCCCTAGACTTGGTTAGTATCGAGTATTCGAGTTAGACTGATTGAATACGGAGAGGGATACTTATTCAATCAGACCCCAGAGGTCAAGAAGTACCCCATAGTTGATAGACAGTAAGCATGGAAGATGGATTGATGGAAGATGGAAGATGGAAGATGGAAGAGGGAAGATGGAAAAGGGGCTCAAAGTGGAAGAAAAGGAGATCTTCACCAATCAATTTCTCTCATCATTTACTCTTCTTCCACCAACTTCCCACAACTATCTAACTAGATAGTTTACTAACGAGTTAACGAGAAGATTCAAAGAACTCGTGTTATTCTCAATTCCTCCTGATTGGAAGAATTCATTATCATTATTAGTGCTGTCAGTCTGTCACACGAGGGACATCCTCCAGTCCCATTCCCACCCGAACTTCGACGCAGGTTCACATTTCAACGCCAGAACTATCTATTATTATCATCCATCCTCCTCTCCTCCCTTGCAGTTTGACATACAGAGTACATGCATTCGATCCATTATTCCGGTTTGCTCACCTAAATTGACGAGTGACGACTCGACGGCTGAAGACATACCATCCTTGTAATGCGAGTTGAGCAGGGATCTGTGTACAGAGCATCTTGACCTTCTTGTTCTCCAGAGCAAACGAACGGATGGGTCTCAGTGTTTGTTTATCAATTCAATGAATACTCAATATCGGTGATCAGTATATCCTGTAGACCCTCGCGTCGGTCGACATGGCGGGATTAATGGGCCTCCTGCCCACCATCAAATGCTCCAACTGTGGAATGAATGTTGAAATCTCCGAGATGGGCGATCATGTCTGCAAACCTGCTCCAGGTAAGCTGCTACATCCATCTGAACCCAGAGATCAATTGCCGAATTCTGACTGTCGTTGCAGCGCCTCCATCTCCATCACCTCCCACACCTCCCCCGAAATCCGACCCCGAGACACAATCTCTGAGCTCAAACTCGTCCGGGCCCAGACGACCGGGACCTCCACCGCGCATTGATCCTTCTTTAGCCAGTATGTTATGGCTGCACTACCGCGTTGCCCCCTCCGATCCTTGGAAGCGTTCACTAATGTGGGATCCCATCTACTAGACCGGCCATTTTTGCACCCCGATGGAGGTCTTTTGAAAGGCGAGAGGGAGTCTCTCACCCGGTCTCCTCTTTCAATCTCGACAGGACAACGGTCCCCATATCGGCCGCAGCAGCAGATACGCATCCCCCTCCTAGATGAACCGGACTCGCCTGAAGTAATAAAACCGGTCGGTGATTTACCCGCATTTCCGCTTCCACGTTCGATGTCTCGAAAACGACTTGAGGCCCTAGCCCAACTGCAGGCAGCCCAGACCGCACCACCAGTCCCCCCGCAACAGTTTGCCGACGCGATGCGCACGGAGGTGGACCGGCCGCCACAGAGTGCGCGCTTATCAGCAGGAGTCGACAGAGAACGCTCATCCGTACCATTACGCAAGGGAGGCGATTTCCCTCACGCTACAGCAACCAGCCATAGACATGGAGATTCCATCGACAGCAGAAGCAGCTATGGCACCTACAGTAGCTCCAAGCGGTCGACTACGATGTCTAGTCGACGACCATCACTTGGAAGCATCGCGCAAGAGCCTCAGCATCTCCCGGAGGAGTCATCTTCCCTGCGCGTTACTCCTCTTGAACCCCTCATGGAGCAATCATCTACTCTAAAGCAACCGACAGAAAACCAAGAGCGCGATGCCAAAGGCAATACCTTCAGCGGGTTTGATTTCGGGGTTTCGACAACAACAACCACCCAGGGGGAGACCGAGAAATCATCTTCCGACCCATTGCGTGTATCCTCTCACACTCAGTCGGATCGCCTTAGTAGCTCGCGTGGATCTGCCGAACTTTTCTTTCGGAGCCCATCTCAGAGCTCGTTTGGGCTGCCCACAGATTGGCTGGACCCGGCTGATGTGCGATCGTCATCCTCATCCTCCACCAACGTGGAATACAAAGCTTTCCGACCTTCCGGATCCGATTACCTACAACCCACTGCCCCGCCGTCAGAGCCCAAGGATGTGCCCATCGACAGCACAGATCCAAGCAGTGAGAGCAATACCTCCGTCTCCAGATTTGCACGAGCTTTAGGACTAGATTTTCCGGGCCATGCTGCCGACAATTCGACTTCCTCCTCTGACTCTTCGCCCTCGGAGACAAGGAGTGGAACATCTCTGTCCAGTCTCCCGTCCGAGGCGAGCCTGTCAAGACGTAAGACGTCCGAAACCAGTCGATTGGGGAGCGTTTCCGAGGACTTTCATGGCAAGGGCAGCCCGCAAAGAGTGCTGCCTGAATCCAATCAGAGCGAAAGTCCAATCGACCTTAGGCCTCCCCGTATCCCCGAGGCGCTTTTCAGCCCCGACTCTCCAACTGACCCAGCGATCACCCAAGGCAGCTTATCACTTATTCCAGAAAAGACACCAAGGCTTCCTCGGGATGAGTCTTCATTGCGGCCAACGATCGCCCGATCGGCAACAGAGCCACCTGTTCGACCGCCGCCTCGTTCGAAGGGGCGCTGTCGGGGCTGCGGGGAAGCTATTATGGGCAAATCCGTATCTTCGAAGGACGGCCGCCTGACGGGACGGTATCACCGCGAGTGCTTCGTCTGCTGTCATTGTCGATCCCCTTTCGAGACCGCCGATTTTTACGTCCTGGACGACCGCCCATACTGCGCTCAGCATTACCATGAGCTGAACGGCTCACTTTGCAGCGCATGCAACAAGGGTATTGAGGGCCAGTACCTCGAAACCGACGAGAGAAGCGGACGTGGACCTGCAGATCGCCAGAAGTTCCATCCCGAGTGTTTGACCTGTCGAACTTGTTGGGTCCCTTTGAAAGGCGAGTATTTCGAATGGAACGGTCGGGTATACTGCGAACGAGACGCTCGCCGAGCCGCCGCAGCAATGTCACCCCATCCTCATCGTCGGCCGACTTTGCCCTCCTCACCTCTGGCGGCACACCCCCCGAACTACCCTCCCATGCCTCCTGGATACCCCCGTAGCCCGGGTTTTGGCCCGGGTCCAGGTCCCGGTCCCGGTCTTGGTCCTGGTCTTGGTCCTGGTCTTGGTCCTGGTCTTGGTCCTGGTCTTGGTCCTGGTCCTCGTCGTCCACCTGGATCGCTGGATGTCCCACGCGGACCCCCATCGGGCGGCCGGCGGTTTCCTGAGAGGCGGACAACCCGGTTAATGATGACATGATTGTACTGGGAAGAACGAGACCCCTAGCTTTGTTCTTATGCCCTTATTTCCAGATCTTCTTCACGATTTTATATACCTGCCATTTATTTTTCACTCGTTTTCGACTCATGCGAGCTGGATTGCCATATACCCATCAGTTTTCACTTCGATATTCCCAGTTTTTATGCCCTCAACTGTCGCTTCCGAAGCTGCATGTAACACCCTTGTGCATATTTTTTTGGTGTACTATATTTTGGAATGGGGTTGGCCATGTGAATAAGATGTTTAATGATTAATGTGAACTCTTATTTACTTACTCTCTCACCTCACTCTTGCATTTTGGATAGAAACTTGCGTCGGAACAGCCAGCCAAACATGACGACCAGAAGCGAAATAGCCCACGCGTGGACCTTCTGAGACACGGTGATCCTCTCTTCCGGCTCGACGCCCTGTTTGATGTCTTGTAGGATGGCCCGATAGCGCACCGGATCGTCGGTGATCACGCCGTCAACCTCCTTATCGATCGACCACCGCATCAGACTCGGTTCGTTCACCGTCCACACAAACACCCGCCGACCAGCGGCGCGCGCCTCCTCCAGAAACCCTCGCCCCATCCCCATCAGAACCTTCTGGTGCACATTGAACGAACCCCGACCCGTCCGGAGCACTTCCCGCGCATACCGAAGGTCGTAACCGATCAACGCAACTTCAAACGAAGGAAGATGTACCTCGCACAGTGGGAAGTACGCAGATGACCAGCATCCTAGCACAACGCGCTCCGCCCACGGCCTCTTAGAGGGGACTGATGCGAACGCCTGCGCTAGAAGCGGTATGATCCTCGCGGGTGAATTATCCAGCTATCCAGTTAGCCCCCGGCAACTATATACATATACATACAAGAGGGGAAATACCTTGATATCCAACAAAACCCACAACTCCTCCCACTGAGGCTCCCCCAACCACTCCAGAAAATCCACCAACCTCGGCATCCTCCCACTCTCACTCTCACTCTGTACCTGTACACTCCGCAGCATCGCCAACTCCGCCCACTCACACTCCTCAACAAACCTCCTCACCCCGAAACTCCGCTCCAGCCACCGATCATGACAGAGCACGATGACCCCGTCCTTGGAGATGTGGAGGTCCGTCTCGATCGCGTCGCATCCGCTCTGTGCGGCGGCTGTGAACGCCTCGAGGGTGTTTTCGGGATATCGGGAGAGTCGGGAATTGGGGGAGTCTGGGTGTTTGGATTTGCCGCGGTGGGCGATTGTTTGGGGGTATTTTCTCATTTTCCTGTTTGGTCTGTTCCCCTTCCAGGTGAGTGGAAGTTAGAGAGATAAATAGGATCGTGTCTTGTGTTGCCTGATCTGAAGATGCAGTATTACATCCCGTGACCATCGATAGCTAACTGATTACTGATTATATTTAAAGCTATTCAGTCCATCAATGAATGCTATCATCTCTAAGACTCTAACAGAATACTCAGATGGAAAGTTAACAAGTTGCGGGTCGACTCCACAATCATGACGCATTATTCAGCATCACAAATATTTATTTATTTCTATCTTCTACGGAGTATAAATCTAGAGAATCTTGAACTCCTTATAGTGAAAGAGAAGGGTAACTGCAATGTCTATCAAACAGTGGAAGAGCAATTTCAAAGGCTTCGACAGCCTACACCAGACCGAGGCTCCCACGCCCACACCTGGTAAAGGGGAAGTCCTGGTGGAAATCCATGCTGTGTCTCTCAATTTCCGCGACACGGAAGGTACGTATCCCCTCCTGAAGGTTTCAGACAGAGAGTAATGGTTTCCCAGTGGTCACCGGCGAGTTCAACCACCACGCCACTGGACTTGAAACCGTCGTCGTTCCATGCAGCGATATGAGCGGCGTCGTCGCTCAGGTTGGAGATGGCGTCGCAGCCTGGAAGGTCGGCGATCGCGTCCTCTCGACTTTCCTGCCCGACCATCTCACCGGACAGGTCACCGAGAGGGAATTGAGTGGTAGCTTGGGGTCGCCCGTGGATGGCGTGTTGGCGACACACCGCGTGTTTCCTGAGTATGCCCTGGTCCGAACCCCCGGCTATATGACGCATGAGGAGGCGAGTACGCTTCCCATTGCCAGTGTCACGGCGTGGATGTCGATCAATGGTATGCGGCCGGGACGGGGTGGACAGGGTGAGTATGTCCTGCTGCTTGGGACGGGCGGGGTGTCGATTGCGGGACTGCAGATTGCGAAAGCGTCGGGAGCGACGGGTAAGTCTTTTGCATCCATTCTATGTTATGCGTGCTGATGTCGACAGTGATCATCACCTCCTCCTCTGATGAAAAGCTCGAACAAGCCCGGCAGCTCGGCGCAGATTATACCATCAACTACCGCACGCAGCCCAACTGGGACGAGGAGGTGATGAGGGCAACGCACAACCACGGCGCGGACATCATCCTCGAAACCGGCGGCTCGGACACCCTAAGCAAGAGCTTCGACTGCGCGGCCTTTGGCGGCCTGATCGACTGTATTGGCTATACCTCTGGGAAGCAGCATAACCCCAACGACCGGCTGAACGTGAACGTCCTCGCGCTGCGCAAGAACCTGACTATCAAGGGGATCATCAACGGTCCCAAGGATCGGTTCGAGGAGATGATTCGGTTCTACGAGATGCATCAGATCCACCCTGTCGTCAACCGGGTATTCTCATTCGAGGAGGCCAGGGAGGCGTTCGAGTTCCTGGCTAGCGGGGCGCATTTCGGCAAGGTTGTCATCAAAGTGAAGGATTAGTAGATAATAGCAAGTGCCTGGCAAGGGAAGAGAGTTGGTCTTGGTTGGTGAGTAGAAGGTGCTAAGCTATATAAAGCCTTTGAGGCCGCTCACCATCTCTTACTACTCTCAGATGCCAGGCAGTTATCAGTGAATTTCTGGATATAAAATGGATCTTCATGTTGAAGTCACTACTGTCTATCCATATGTTATTCGAGATGCTTCCAAGGCGAATATATAATCCCATCGACTCTTTTCTTGTTTAACATCATCATTCAGCTATCTACTCTTGAACCACTTTCACAAATTAACTTGTGATTCTACTCACTTTCAAAATGATTGTGATTGACCAACTTCCTTTCGAGTTGGCCGAGGAGATCATCAAACTGCTTGACGTCTCAAGTCACTCAAAGCAGTCTCTCTGGTCAACAGCTATCTCCACGAGATAAGCCTTCCTCATCTTTTCAGCAGTGTGGTGGTCAAGTTCTCCGATCGTCATGCGTCCTTGAAGGCGTTCTTCCTGTCCCGTTTCGCACAATATGCGAAGTCAATCACGTACGAGACCAAAGGTTTCGAGGGCGTCCGTAAGTCACTCCCCAGCTCAAGCCTCAGTGGATAAATACTAACAGCGACAAGTCAGAAGGTCTCTCCTCGAGTGCATCCCGGAGAATCAACGCCCGGGTGCACAGGGAACGGCAGAGGCGGAGAGAGCAACGTCCGAGAGCCTAATCGGCTTTGACACGTCGCTGATCCGTCGTTGCCCTCGTCTTGATAAGTTCGTGCTGAAATTCGAGGGCACGTACGAGGCCGGGAGCGTTTGCGGCGCAGTGTCGCTGGAGCATCATCTCGTCGTCTGCCTCGCCATGCTTGCCCATGCCCCAAGGGTGACGACTCTCTCGATCGGTTCGCAACCCACCAACTTCTTTAAGCCGGAGAACCTGCCCACTGACTTTAAGGATGTATTTTTCACACAGGTGGTCGACAGAGGCCTGCGTCACATCCAACACCTCCACAACAGGATGGGCTCTCAACTCATCCAGTTCCTCATTTTCAATGACATTGCGATGCCCAAACTGCGGACCCTCGCATATGACTGGTCGGCGGATGACACATGCTGGCCAACTCTTTTGGCAAATTTCTGCGAGCGAGTCTGCCGCACTCTTACCGAGCTGGAGATCTTCCGGTTCCCAATGGCACAGATGCTATCTAGAGGCTCCAACCGGCTCAGGGTCTACAGGGTGATTGGTGAATTTGGCAAGATCGGTGCCGAATGTAAGCTGACCAAGGTGTCGGTACTCCCTGTGTGTCAGGGAGCTGAACAATTTGGTCTTGAGCTTATTCTTCAAGGCAAGAAGCCTCATACCGAGGCTCTGAATGTTCTCAATCGTTGGAACTTCCAGTGACCATAAGAAGTTTGCGGTGGCAAAGAATTGAAGTTGTGTACGGAGTATTCTCTGACTGTTGTACGGAGTAGTTTGTAAGGTCATGTGATTTGGATTACTAAGCATATCGCCAACTGGCAAACTTCATCGTACATTGTGATTTTATCAGGTTCTTGATATTAAATCAGTCAGTACTCCGTAGAGCTTGCAGGGATGCCTCTTACGGAGTACTCCTAGTCTAATTCCTGGTCAATCGCCTAGCATTTCCACATTGGGCATCAGCTTCGTGATTAAGCCTTGCCAGTCCTTTTAGTCCTATACTCATCCAGTCGATGATCTTATATTGTTGAGCCAATGGCTACAACCCTTCGAGACATGCTTATAAGCTAGATCCTTTAAAGGGACGGTCAATCCTTGATTCATCATCTCTGTTTCTTCCATCCCTGGTTTACTAGACAGTTGACATACTCTCAGGCTATATCCATGGCACAGTGCATCTACCTTCTCCTACTCTTTGCGCAAATAGTGCACCCCCAGCTAACCAGTTTACCCTCATGCGCGGTGGGATTGCTCAACAAGGGAGTGAAATGTCTGCTGACTTCCACAGGAATCATGCTACGGCAGTGCGCTATCTGCCTCGAACTGCGTCGAAGATAACTATAAATGTTACTGCCAGAGTTCAGTGTTCCATCGCATTTTCATCTGCTGTGTCCGGGCGCAATGTGATGTGATGAATACCTCGTGTAAGGTCTAAGGTGTCTTATGGATTGTGCAGTGGTTGATGATGTTTAGTGGTTGGGAGTGAAGCTGTTGCGCTCTGCAATGCGTGAGTTTTTTTAATGCGATGAGGGATTAGGCTGATGTTGCTGTAGAGCAGGAGTCTCGGTTACCTTGTTGCCGTCGAGTGCTTGCTCTGGTACTTCTGGTGTTTTCGTCCCTTCTGTGAGGATGTTGCTAACAGGCTCCCAACAGCTACGAATACTCGAGATACTGTCACGGCTACGGCCACTGTCACTCAAATCGCAAATAGCAATAGCAACAGCAATAGCAACAGCAATAGCAACAGCAACAACGGCAACGGCAACAACAACTCATTTTCTCTCGATACCAGCGGCAAAAACAGCGGAAAGCCAAAACTAAGCACAGGAGCCAAAGCCGGAATCGGAGCAGGCGTCGGAGGTGGTGTCCTGGCGATTTTGGCGGTCATCGCAGGGATCATCTTCAAGAATCGACAAAAGACGTCCCAGACACGCGGACACGACCAGTCAATGCCAACGGAGTACAAGAGCGAGCTTGACACAACCCAGAACCGCGCGCAGCCAGGTCTGAAACCTGATGTCTTGGATACTGCAGTATATGGACCGGTGTCGCCGGTGTCTCCTAACGCCAATGCTAATGAGCTGCATTCGCACTCGTCCTACTCCTATCAGCTTCCTACTGCGGAGAATTCGGCAGAGTTATACCAGCAGTCTCTGCATCGTACTCAGTATGAATTACCGGGTCATCAGAACACGCGATATGAGTTGCAAGGGTCAAGACAAGTTTGACTGTATATACTCGGTATAAACATAATAATGCTGGATTCAATACTAAAATGTTCAAGCTCACAATTATTGACGGGAATCTTGGCTCTGATCACAGGTCAAGTGGCTTCAGCCACCTCGTATTCTGCCGTCTATGCTAACTATATCAACCCAACTATCTATCTAGATCAAATTGGCCATCAATCCCAATCCACCCACCGCAATCGCCGCACCCGCCATCTCACGATTACTCACCCCATTCGTGAACAAAGGCATAGAAGGGCCGCTGGTCGAAGCCGAGGACTGTGTCGTTGCCGTCTGCGAGGTCGCTGCGGACGAAGTGACGGATGGTTTGTAGACCGGGGTGGAGGTATGTGTGTGGCTATGGCTGGTCTGCGCGGTCTTACTCTTGCTGGTGGGAGCGGTAGGTTGGGTCCGGGTAGGGGTAGGTTGGAGAGTGACGCCGTATTTCTCGGCGCAGGTTTTACGGTCGAGGCCCTGAACAGCATTCTTAGCTTTTTTCTCCGCATATAAAGTGATAAGTGAGAACTAACCTCCGGACAACAATATGGATCCTGCAAACAGAACGAAGATCCGGGACAAGCGTCTGCCAACCAGTCAGTTAAATCCATAGCAAGACTCAAAGAGACGCACATGTTCCACCAGGACAGCAGACATCCCCCTCCGCGGGAAAATAGCAGATCCCGCTTGATCCGCACTCGACAGAACCGGTTGGACATTGAGAGACTGGGGTCAGGTCGGGGACAAAGGCCGAGCTGTCCTGGCGTTTGGTGAGACTCAGGCCGTGGAGTTGGGAGAACTGCGCGACCACCTGGCTGGCCAGGAGGGGGAGAAGGAGGATGGCGATCATTTTGGGAGGATGGATGTACTCTGTACTCCGTAGTTGGGTAACTTGGGTGAAATGAGTGATGAGTCAAAAGCAGATGAAGGCCGTCTCTTATACTCCGTACTCTGGAGTATCAGGGGTAATTCAGTGAACCTTGTTCGGAATACGAGAAATGCTGGCAACTGATTGAACCGTCCCTGATGAGGCTGAAGTGGTCATTTCGGGATACGAGGACCACGAAGGACGATCACTTGATAGCTGTCTTCTTGAATCTGTTCCAGCCTAAAGGGGGACTATACAGAGTACTCACACATCCTGTACATAAACTGAAGTGAGATATCTAGTATACAGAGTACAGACCAATATAATAACATACCAGCCTCAACCCCGTGGATAGTATCTGAGTCTAGATTCATCAAGTCTTCATAGAACTAGCTAGAGGAGAGAGGTATTCAAGATCTGACTGTAACTAAGTATCAGGGTTAGACGATCTAGGTGACTGCTGACTGCTGAACTGTAGTGATATCCTAGGATATGAGTATATGGATCATTCCAGCCTACTTTCAAGTTAAACTTAGCTTATTATAGATTTCGAACCCAGGGCCTACACCGTTGAAGTCTCTACCGTGGTTCCTACAATTCGGAAAAGTCGCGGAGTCAATGACCGAGAATGAACAGAGACATTTTGTAAAGTAAACCTGACTCAAAGAAATTGATTAGGATTATGGCATGGTCTGATATCTATCCAAGTAGATTAGGGAAATTCATGGCCCATCACCAGGATTGACCCAAAAACGAATGACAAGATCTGATCCAGACGGGTTCATCCCGCCTTCGACGTCGACACCTCAAACGTCCGATGTACGCCAATCTTCGACTCCGCCCGCGACGGATCTTCCGGGTCCGGCAGCGGCCCCACGCCCCAGAAATCACTGCCATGGGCATGAGCTGCTTCCGCCGTTGAGACCGAGGTCCCTGGGTGGGTGCGCTTGGGGTTACTCTTGCTCCGGTGGTGGCGGGTCAGCGCCGTGCCCTGCAGGTTACTTTCGAAGTCGGCGAGGGGCAGCGGGAGGTGTTTCTTGCTTTGTGGGCCGGAGTCGAAGACGCGGTAGGAGGAGCCGGTGTGGCTGTGTAGGATGCGGAAGAGGGGGCGGATGGTTGCGAGACTGCCGGCTGTGATGGCGAGGCCGGTTTCGATGTTGGACCAGATTGCTATCTATTCAAGTTAGAACCGGGGATTCTTGTCCTTGGGTCGGTGGCTCACTTGAACGGTTGCATCTGTGGATGGTTAGTAGGTGTCGAATAGAACAAGGAGGAGACTTACATAGAAAATCCTCATCACGGATGGTCTGAACAAAAGGAATTCGAATGATAATGGCAAGACTGGCTCTACATGGAATCAGTCAGAGTATCAAAAGCAGACTGACGAGACTTACATGCACGCCATACCCAAAAGACCCGCCACGGCCGCCTTGGCCTGGACGCTCATCTGAAGATTGCGTACGAGGAAGATAGGCAATATGCCAACCATGAAGTCGAAGATGGCGGAAATCGCACTAAAAATGTACAGCATGATGATGATGGCTTCGACGTATCCGCATTTGCCGGATGCCTCGCCTCCCATTCTGGTCCAGAAGTAGGAGACTGGCGAGCATTGGACGACGATGATGATGAAGAAGACGATGTTAGTAATGATTGTAACTGCTGTAACCGCGTACAGAATCTGTCTGTGGAGAGGAAGAACCATGACGCGGAGTAAGAAGATAGCGACGGATAGTTTGCAAAGGATGGATGCGATGGCGTATCCGATGTCGCAGAGGAACCAATACTGAGGGAGGAGTCAGAATCTGAGCCTAAATCCATAAAGACAGTACACACCTCCATTGCAATTGTCCGTTGCCTAGGAGTCAAATCAACCAGATGCTTGCCGGTTCCATGGAGACTGCCTCCGATCATACATCCGCAGAACATGATGTAGAATAACTAATCGGGTCAGCAACATCCACCGGAACAGGATAAATCAAATACCATTGACAAGATCATGACAAGATCATCCCATCCAAAGGCCTTGACAATGCGCAGACGCACATAACAGCGCAGAACCACCGCGACGGTAGCGACGGCCAGAAAGGCGGCTGCAACGCCTCGAACCGCCACAGTCTCATCCACCATGATCCTGCAGAGTCAGATCTAAGGATGGGGAAGTTGATCTGTGATCACTGATCATAGTAAGTCCGGGGAAGGTCGCTTTTTGAATGTCTTGCGGACTTGCATAATGCATGCATGAAATTTTAGACTTTTCCCACAGTGGAGGATTTGATTGAGCATCATACCATATCTTCAAACGATTCATGGATTCTCGATCTGGAGTTTTGGGACCGTCGCCAGACTCGCCACTGACGGCCAAGAGAGACGTTGAGAGAATCCATGGTTAAGCCTCAGGAATTCCAGGTCCCTGACCATTTAAATTCCTGTACACGTGGAGAAGTCATTTTCCTTTGGAATTGAGACCCGTAATTGGTGACCGTTTAATAAGATTAAATATTGTGCCTGGACCGGATATCCAGCAGTCACCGACGTTCAATTGCCGGTGTCATCAGACATGACTCTGTCTGTGACTACTCCGTACTGAGTAGTGAGAGTGAGCAGAGCTCCTCGACTGGAAAAGATTCTTGGAGTTGGAGACTCTGGAGATAAAGACTATTGATCCTGTCGGGGTAAAATCTCCGGTCTGGTTCTGGCATCAGTGGCTTCACTGGCTTGATCCAGTCACACCATGACAGTGACACTGACAGATAACAGTTCAAAGTTAAATAGAGCCATGTGTGAGCCCTGACGTCGTCTTATCCACTTTCCTGGTCGAGGCCCTGTGGAATGTGGATATCCTGATTCTGATCAGATGGAAGTTCCGAGTTGACACTTGACAGACGGCTATTCCTGGACTGGACTCTCAGTGCAAACTCTGTCAATCATTGACAGGCAAGTCTCTATTAACCAGTAGTTAGTCGATGAAATATTATCCAAACAGTCATAGTCCATACTCTGTATCCGTAAC
Source organism: Aspergillus cejpii (assembly GCA_004769165.1). Classification (NCBI taxonomy): domain Eukaryota; kingdom Fungi; phylum Ascomycota; class Eurotiomycetes; order Eurotiales; family Aspergillaceae; genus Aspergillus; species Aspergillus cejpii. Next base: position 2,087,980 of record SMSW01000006.1, read on the forward strand.
TCCCAATTGTCCCGCAATCACCCTACTCCAAGTCTTCGTCGGTTAACAGAACGGTATTTCTCAGTGATGGTAGACATAAAGGGTCTTCAGATCATTCTTGTAAAAGTTAAACACACATTTAGTGGTCTGACAGAAGGAGTTGGGTCAATCTTCTTCCTGGATGAAATCAGAAGACTACCATAAGATCAGTGTCAGCTACCATGCTGTTACTGGTATCTGGTAAGATATTGCACTGCAGGATAGGCTTTCAGACTCGAGAATATTCTTGCAAGTAAGTGTTTGACTCTGTTCTCTCTAGTCTGAGGTTATGGCATATGGTCGCATGCGTCTTGCTTAGGTTAACTAATACCTATATACGAAGTAGAGACTTCTATACTTGGTTATGAGCCCAACTCTTAGATCTGTCTCACAGATCTACCCCGTATCAATTGATCTAATATCAATCAACCCAATTGCAGCCATTTCAGCCCAATCCTGTCAGATTTTAGCACCACATGAAATGAACTGTTTCAGCGACACTGTCAACATTATTTCCTTTTTAGGTATCGTGCCAACCGACCTGGAAAACCCTTGGATATGATTAGTTCGCTTGGCTGTCACTGATGATACGTACTAGATTTAATCAGGACGTGGGTTGTATACCCCTGCAGGAGACGAAAATAGACCAGAGGCTTGGTTGGTGATAAGCTGAGAAGCTCAGTTTGATTTGCGCTGGTGGGAGATGATACACAGAAAAGATGAGGGTTCTGCTGTGTAGCTTCTCTTTACTTGCCTCTGCATGTATGTTTGGGAAGGTACTCCTATAGCCAAAGACTGATCCACTGGTAAGTAACTTCAAACTGCTGGAGTAGAGATATACTGACAACTGCAGTCACCATGGCCCAAATCAGCAAAGAAGCAGTCATCCTCCTCGTCCTCGTCGGGTGTATCGTCGCCGTCCTCATCGGCTATTCCGCCCACTATATCGCCACTAACGGGTTCCGCGACGACGCGACGGAAAAGGAAATGACATACGAGCAGAAGGAGTATATGCGAAGTCTCCGCTTGAGGAATCTCGAGTTTCTGGCTGCGCAGGCGGGGGTCAGATACCCGGTGGAGGGATGGCGGCGAGAAAGGGATTGATCATCGACATCGACTGGGTGATCTGGGTGTTCGGATCGCATCCTGCTGGCAGGTTATGGCGAATCTCAGTCACCTCAATGGAAAGCGCTGAGTGTATGGATATGGATATGGATATGTTCATGGCATGCGTTGTTATCTATCTTTGGCGCAGCTAAATGACGACTGATGTATAAAGCAACGATTCAAGTCGATCATGGATAAAAGTCAAATGATACTCGTGCATTAATGACAAGCTCAATCAAGTCAATAAGCACAGTATCATCACTTCCTGCCAGTCGTATTTGCATTTCCGTCCTGTGCTGTCGACCGCAACTGGGCTATTTGCCTCATGGATTCTGTCTTGTGTTAATGGAGAGGATCAATTCGAAGAGAACCCGGGAGAACCCACTTCAAGTCTGCATCTGTTACAAGATCTGTTTGATCCTGCAACCATCACTGCGTGTTATTCTTCTCGCCGACCATAATGACTGAAACAGGGCTACCCGCCAAGAAGAGGTCTGTGATCTGAGGCTGAGACTGCTATTTATATCCATTGTCATCATTCAATTCGTGAAAATGGATCCCTCTCCAGATCGTCGGCTCAAGGTCCGAGCTACACGCCCGTCAAGGCTCAAGGTGTCCAAGATTGCCTGGAATACTCTGTTCTGGAACGACTGGAAGTCCTGCTGCCACTATTTTCAGGCATGGATTAGCCAAATCAGGAATCGTGGCTTGGCAGCTTCTTGACTCTTTTTAGAGGTCAGTGAGGCTCAGTCCTCATGTTCAACTATCTGTCTATCTACTTGGCTGAAGTTCTGAACTGATAATCATGGCACCTCGTCCAAAACCCCGGATCACTCGGTGGATGCGCATCCGTCGGTTTATCCGCACTCTCGAGTCTCCACTCCAACTTCGTGGCACTCTCACGCGTCTTCGTCATCACCATAAACATCCCTTCCTTGCGCTACTCCATCTCTTCCTACCACTCCCAACATGGCACTTCCGTGTCCCAGATCCAGTCCCTGTGAAGATCATACTGAATAATGTCCAGTTGCTTGAATCCCGAATGGCGGCAGCAGACCTCATCAACATGCGTTCCGTCCCTCTATGGCGTGCAAGGGATACCCCTATTCGATCACTATATCGGATCTACGAGGCGATGGTGGCACATGATTGTTACTCCATAGGCCCAGAGGTGGAGTACTTCTGGTACCAGGCGCGGGGTTCATGGGCCCTGCACCGTCTCCCGGACACGCGCGATCGTGACCCCGTCCGGTACGCTATTCTTGCCTGTATCGCCGAAGAGCTAGCCAGCGCGTTCAACTGGAGGTTGAGCTTGGGGATGCGGAGGGACAGAAGCAAGCACATCTTCCGCAAGACCCTCGACGAGGCCCTTCCACCATACACCTCAGAAATTGCACCAGTCTGGACGAAAAGCGTGCCTGCAATCGACGTGGAGTTGACCGCGGACTTCCCTAAAGACGCACTAGACTTGTCGGGCAGGCTAATACTTGAAACGGGTGGGGAAAACCCGATTTTTGCAAAGAGAAACATTGTCGCCGATACTGGCTACTTTTACACAATTTGAGGAAGGCAAAGCGAAAACCTCCTCGAAGCCGCAGCAATCTCACCCATCGTCGTGTTATCGGGTGGCATTTCTGTGGAGCATATATTCAACATGCGAATCTGCTCCCTCTCCAGTGGGCCATTATTTTGCTCCCTCAGATGCCTCGACAGTCGACAGTGCAGGAGCACCACCCACATCCGTGCCATGCTTCTGCGGTTCATCCCATTGCGGATGCGTCTCAATTTCCGCTCCAGTGCCTAATCCAAAGGAACAGCAAGAGCACGTAGACTGTGTAGGGACTTTCACTTTCAGGCTCAACATCTTCCAAGGCTGAAAACTGCTCGAGGCGCATCGGCGCCAGACAGTCGTTGTCTTCTCTTCGGCAATTGTAAGACGGAATATAGTCCAAAAGCAAGGGTGGTCCATGATCACTGCTCTATACACAAGCCAGGAGGGATCCCAATCACCAGCTGAGGCGCATCGAAGGACCGTAATAGGAAGGTTAGGAGGATATACAGAGTACGGAGTACTCCGTAGATATATAATTCCGGAAGCTCAAGCCACGTAATCTGTACTCATTTGCAGTCAAGCAACCTTGAGCATGATTAGTGAGAGCTTCTCGGTTTACTGGATTATAGATGATGAAAAAGAAATAGAGATCATTTCTACTCCGTAATTTGAATCCACCGGTAGAAATCGAGTGTAGTCAAAAAAGATTCAGAGAGGAAAAAAGAATGGGACGAACCGGGATCGAACCGGTGACCTCCAGATTAATTGATTGAAGTTAACTTCAGTCTGACGCGCTCCCAACTGCGCTATCGCCCCGATTCGATGTTAACGGGACAGAATTAATGCCTGATTAACCAGAGCTATGGCACTTGGAGTAGATTACATAAGATCGGATATCACTGGTCTTCATCTCTCGAGTTCATTCTCCAATCCATACTCCGTATCCGTACTCCGTACTCATCAGTCTCTCGACCTCAAACAATTGAATGCCATCCTTGTCGATGCAGCTACGAGCCTACGGTCATTAATGCAATTATCTATCTTCGATGACTTCATCCGACCATGCATTTAGGTTTACCAATACCCAAGAGGTTCATCTCATCCAATCCATGGAGCTGAATACTGATCCATGTCTACTGCGTCAGTGGGCCAAATTACCCCAGCAGTTCACAGTCAGAAAAATACCATAATACAAGGACAAGGATAATACGAGGCCGGCGTCGGTCAGATTTTTCTCTGTCAACTTCTCCAACATGCAAAATAATCTTCCATTGCTCCATCTACGGAGTACTCAGGATTCATCATGAATCTCATCACAGCTCATGAGCCCCAGTGGGGTCGGGAATGGCGCTCCTCCTCGTGGTTCATTGTTACTGCAATGGCAATGGCCTTGTTCACAGGTAAGTTTGGTCTCTGATTATCCGCCCCAATACGCTCAATACCATCAATCGATCTGGCTAACATCTCAACCTAGACACATTTCTATACACATTTCTGGTTCCTATCCTTCCCCACGTAGTTGAAAGCCGCCTTGGTCTGGATGTCTCTTTGACGCAACGGATCAGCTTCGCCTTATTGTCCGAAAGTGCCCTCGTAGCTGTCATTTTGAATCCATTTATAGGTCACTATGCTGATAAGTCGGCCTCGAAGCGAGTTTGGCTGTTGTCGGCCTTGGTGGCCGCCTTGCTTGGGTCCATCTACCTGGCTCTCGCGACTTCGGGTTAGTGATGTCTCAAAGGATGCGAGGTATCCCAATTCCCGTGGGTCTTACGTCGCTGACTGAGGAGTAGTTGTCGATATCTTCATTAGTCGGTTGATTCAAGCCATCGCCAGCTCGTTCATGTGGGTTGTGGGATATGCAACAATAGCCGACTGTGTTGTTCCAGAACGACTGGGCATGGTTTACGGTATTATCTCGGTCGCTGCGGCGGTAGGTCTATCTGGAGGCCCTTTGGCCTCGGGCGTTTTATTCAAATTGGGTGGTTATTGGTTGGCGTGGTCCAGCGCTTTTGCGATCCTTGCTGTGGATATTGTTTTGCGGTTGCTCATGGTGGAAAATCCGAGAAGAAAGAGAGGTGAGTGTCAGCAAAGAGTCCCAATGCCCCGCTGGCTTGGCTCTGACTCGACAACGACTATGTAGAGAAACAATCGGGTCTCTCCCCTACCAACGACGGCTTACGCTCTGAGAATACGCCGCTGTTATACTCAGATACATCGGCAGCGCCCAGCGCCCCCACTTCGGCTGAGACGACGGAAGAGAAAACAGGCCTGCAGTTTTACGTGTATGTGTTCCAGCACCGTCGATTCGTCGGCGGGGTGCTGGGCTATTTCGCCTTTGCGGTTTTGATTTCGAGCTTTGACACAACCCTTCCTTTGCACGTCCGGGATGCGTTCGATTGGGATAGCCTGCCGGCCGGGTTGATGTTTCTCGCTTTGCAAGGTCCAGGGATTGTGCTCAGTCCCCTTGTTGGCTGGTTGAAAGACCGAGTCGGGACTCGGATTCCCACCACGGTCGGGTTCTTTATCCTGGTACCTTTAATGTGGCTGTTGGGTGTCCCCGGCGATGAACGCTTTCCGTGGGCAAATAAAGGGCAGAGGGGCCAGATCATCTATGCCATGAACATTACCGCGGTCGGCATTGCGTCGTGTTTATTGAACGGTGTTGGCACAATTGAAGCAACTAGTAAGTTGACCTGTTGATCGTCGGCGATTGAAACTGCAAACCCTGGTTCCTGAAATTACTACCCCTGTAAGTTAGCTAACCTGTTTCATCGTTATTACCAGCGACGATTGATGAAATTCAAACCAGCCGCCCCGGGATCTTTGGGCCACATGGCGGCTTTTCAAGAGCCATGTCGATCTGCAGCATGAGCTGGACAATAGGTGCTTTTTTTGGTCCCATCCTGTCGGGCTACCTTGCAGAGAAGGTTGGGTACTATGAAATGACCTGTGTGATTGGTAAGTCACAACACAAGATTTACCCTTTGGTGACTTGGTCATCTTGCTAAGTGACTTGTACATAGCGGCAATGTGCGCTGCTTCCGCTGTCATCAGTTTCTGGAATCTTGGGTCAAGAACACATGTCATCTGAAGCCCTAATTCGGACCAGGTCACTGTCTCACTCAATGTGAGACAGAGCTGCCACTAGTTCTTCTTCACCTCAGCCTATTCTACATCTGCACAGTACGCAGAGAACTTGACCCAGGGTAGTTACAACGTAAAATATGATTGATCCGATGGAGTAGCTAAACATCATGGGTTCCACCCACTTCCATTGAAGGTGAGGTGCAGGCTGCGACAGAATAATTATGACGGCCACGTCTGGATGAATTGCTCTCGATAACCCTGGAGTCTGGAGTCTGGACTCTGGACTCTGGCCCACTGCTGGTCACCATTGAAAATAAGCGAGACTGAAAATAGCGGGAACTACGATATGCATGGGCATAATGCCACAAAGGGAGATTGGCTTTTTTCTATTCAGCCACGATATCAGCACAGGTCAACGAGAAACTCTCGAATCTTCGAAATTCGAATCTCGAATCTCGATACGAGATGGAGATCTTGACTCCCACAACTGGAGAGATAAAGAAAAGGACACTGGACAGTGCCACAAGCTCCAGACCAACATGAGCAGACCCGCCAGGCGTCGACTTTGGTTGACTATGGAGTATGGTCACTTTTCTCTGCCTCGGCACAAATCAGACAACGAATGGATGGATTACTCCTGAGTTTTATTGATCCTGATTGATAGTGTCTTTCGGATGTCAAACAGCAAGAGAGACGGATCAAACACCAAAAGGGAGCTAGGAGCCTAGGAGAAGTCAACTGCCAATCCTGGATAGAGACTCAGAGCTGCCGAATTACGGGACGTCGGCTATTCCCCGGAAGAACCGGGAGAAATGAGAATCACTGAGAAGACTAACTGATTAAGTATTGACCCTTTCACCCGTTCAACGGTCGATCTTGGGCGGTATACGGACTAGGGAGTCAGTTACGAAATAGTCTCCAGTTCGGTCAGTCCAAGGCGAACTAGTCTGCTTCTTATGGATTGCTAACCTCAGAGTGGAATAGGAACTATAGAGAACCTGGTAATAACGCATGTGTCATCACTGTCATCAAGTGTCATGGTGCCTGAAGAAAAAAATTTTATCGAACCATAGATGCTTCCAAAAAAGCATCAGATGAGGCAATGATGTAATTTTTCCCCCGAGGACGAATCCACTGATTCCACTCCCGGCCGAAGATTCAATCATTCGAGAAGGTCAAGATTCAAGATGAATTTTCCGTTTAGGTTCTTTTATCCGCAAGATCGATCAAGATATCTGGATTCTGCCCATATCTACTCCAAGTCTCCATTGACCGGTGACTATTTATGTGACCTATCCCCGGATCACCCTGTGGAAACAACACCCGGCTTCGATTCTTCTTTAGATTCGAAACTAGCTCAATTGATCAATTCGCCCGAATATCTAGCTCTTTTTCCAAAGTCCAAACTTTTCCGACCTCATTCGTCGTGGCCCTGACAGCTTTGACAGCGCCACTTAATTTGGATCCCTCCACGGAGAGATACAATCCTTTAAATCCCATCCGTCATCGCAGTCTTTGCAGAGTGACCATCCGGAGTCTGGACTCACGATTAGTGTTCAACGGCGCTTAATAATTTCCCCCAACGAAGATCATACAATCTTTGAGCCCTCGGGATATGAAATAAGACCACAAGCCCCGCTCAGAGTTTTTGCCTGCTTCTAGCCTTCTAGCCTTTCTTCTTACACGCTCTCCCTGATCATACCACTTTCTCACTATCATGCCTCTCCGGAGGATTCTCATCGTTGGAGCCGGCATTGCGGGCATCACGAGTGCCCTTGCCATCTCCAAGGAGCTCACCCCTTTTATTCCTGATCTTCAGATCACCGTCTTTGAACGACATGATATTCTTTCCACCTCCGGCGGTGCTATCAACCTGACCCCCGTGGCACAGCGTCATCTCGATGAGCTGGGGGTCCTGGCGGAATTAGACCGACTGGGGGTCGAGGGCGGAGCGGACGTCGACGCTATTCAGTTTTTCTCCTGCCGGACAGGAAAGTCGTTGGGGTCGATAGACTTCACGCAAGGCCGTGGCGAACAGTTCAGCGGCTACAAAGGCCGCCGTGTGATGCGGATCATCCTCTCGGTTGCGATGTTGTCGGTGGTCGAGCGCACGCGGAACGTCGAGATTGTCTTCGGCAAGAAGTTAGTGAGGGGGGAAGAGACGGAGGACGAGGCCATCCTCTACTTCCAGGACGGCACGACGGCCACGGGTGACTTGGTCCTGGGGTGTGATGGTGTGCATTCGGCCACCCGGACCAAGTGGGTGGCCCCGGGTTATCCGTCCGAGTATACGGGGATTTCGTTCCTGCAGGGGGTCGTCGACACCAAGATCGTCAAGTCGCCCATCCACTTCCGGTCGACCTCGATGAACATCTCCCGGCACGGCTCGCTGCTGGCGAGCTACTGTGACCGGGAACACGAGCAGATCTTCATGGCCGCCATCGTGCAGTTCGACGAAAAGCTACTTCCTCGGTACCGCATCGAGGCCGGCCAGGATTGGAGGAAACAGCATGCCATCCGGAAAGCCCTGCATGAGGAAATGCGGGATCGATTTGGGAAATCGGGCATCCCTTGCATCCGCGAGATGATCAATACCCCGGCGGATTGGATGCTGTACCCGGTGTACCAGGTACGGCCGGGAGGACCGTGGCATACCCACCGGGCGATCCTTCTGGGGGACGCAGCACATGCAGTATGTATCTGAAGAATGTACCTTTTGTGACTTGATACTAACCATCACATAGATGCCTCCACGTGATGAATCGGCCGCATACGCGCTCGACGACGCGATCATGCTGTCCCGGATCCTCGCCAAGTACCGTCTCGAACCCCTCGCCGAGGCCTTCCAAGCCTACGAAGCCATCCGACGTGAATCGATGAACGAGGCTTTCAAATCGTCCCGACGCATGTGGGAAAAACACAAGGACATGGGGTTGCTCGAGGGACGGCTGCGCGAGTGGACGCTGCCGTTCTATATCCGCAACTTGAAGGTGACTCGCGATACGGAATGGGAGTTCGACGCGGCCAAGATCAGCATCCCGCCGCCGGTGGAAGAGCAGGACTCGCTGTATTCGTTTGAAAAGGATTTTAATTTCTAGACTCTTCTGGGAACTGACACTGGGTATATTGGGGTCTGGGAGTTTTTGGGGTTTTGGTTATTGGCGTGGCATCAAGTCACGATTGCATATGGTCGTCAGACCTTGGGATTGGGTAGATTGCATTGCGTTGCATCATTTTTGGATATCATATAATGTCTTTTGCATATGGATTGAATACGATACACGAGTGATTCCATCCATGAGATTCAGGATTGTCAGACATGCCGTTATTCCGTTTGTGCTCTGCAGTCAGCATGCAGGTACCCCGCCAGTTGTCCATCCCTGTCTATGCCGAGGATTTCGGTAAGCAGTAAGCACGGCACTTCAAACAAGGGACGAGTGTATAGATAAAGACGAAGATTGATCACTCCCGTTTCAAGCCCACCTTACCCGCCTTCCTCAATCCGAAATATCCCACCAGCGTGCACAGGATCATGAACGCAAACATGGTCCAGAAACTGGCCCGATACCCAGCCATCAGCGCCGCCGTTTTTTCTTCTTTTCCCGACTTCTCCGATACAACGGTGGAGATGACCTGCAGAATCGCCAGTCCCAGGGCATTCCCGAACTGGGCGGCGGTGTTGAAAACGGCGCCCGCCAGCGCCTGCGTGTCGTCCGGGAAACTGTTCGTGATGATGATCAGGCTGATGGTGTAGATGGCGTCGAAGCTGATGGGCTGCAGGAGCTGGGCGACGAAGGCGTTGCCCCAGTATGGCCACGAGGGCTGGATCACGGCCATGAGGAGCGGTGATCCGGCGCAGAGGATCGAGGTGAGCGTGGCGATCCAGAAGGCCGGGACTTTGTGCACGAAGATCCCGATGATGAGGTTGAGGAGCACGCCGACGATCAGGCTGGGTAGGATCCGGATGGATGCGTCTAGGGCCGATAGGGCCTGGACTTCTTGGAAGCTGGGCTGGTTAATACTTAATATGAAACGAAAGGATCTGGGGAAGGCGGGCTTACAATAAACTCGCGAAGAGCTCCATCGAGTTGACGACGGCGGTCGACATGGCGACTAACCCGCAGATGCTGGAGAAGGCGATGTTTTTCCAGAGGGAATTTGGGATCAGCGCTGGCTTGTTCCGCTTGCTTTGATAATGGACCCAACCGACGAACGCCGGGAGGGCAATGGCGGCAAGACATAAGATGGCGATGTTCTGGGCGGATCGGACCCGGGAGGGGTTGGCGCTCAAAACACTATCTCAGGTCAGCATACCTATTACCTACGGATGTGAGGGTGGAGAACTCACGCCAGAAGATAGCAAAGCAACGCCATAAACGCCGAAGCCAGCCCGGCACCCACCCAGTCGATCTTCGTCCGGACATTATGGAGGAGGTCCGCGTATCGAATCGTCTGACTACGAGGCAAAGCCCACAGCCCAACAACCGCAAAGAAGAGGGTGACACCCCCGGAAAGGAACCACCCGACTCGCCAGCCGACAGTCTCGACCAGGATCCCACCGACCACCAGACCCAGGGAGAAGCCGAGCGGCTGGCTGAGGCCCAGACACGAGAAGGCCAAGTTGCGCCCCCTCCCCGGCGGCAGAAGCTGCGTCACGATGGAGATCGAAGACGCTAGATGTAGGGCTAGACCCACCCCCTGCAGTGCCCTCAGCACGACCAATTCCTGTCCTGTGCGGGCCACGCCCTGGCCGATCATCAGTGCGCCGCTGGCGAAGGATCCCACGAGCTCAACCCACCGTGGGCCGACGGTATCCGCGAGTGACCCGGCTAGCAGGAGGGTGGATGCGGTGGCGAGGCTGCTGACCGAGGAGGGCCAGAAGGATAGAGAAGACGGCAGCTGGAGGTCCTTGGTGATTGTGGGCAGACCGACAATCACCAGTCCGTTGACCACACTGGCTGTGAGAGTCATGACGAAGAGCTGGCTGAGGGCTATGGTTTTTTGTAACCGAGAGGGAAATGTCGGTGCATTCTGAGTGTGGCTGGGTTCGATTACGAGAGAGTTGATTGGGGTGATGACAGTGGTAGTGGACATCGTTATATTGCTATAATAATGCTCTATTCTATCTATTCGAAGGACCTTTAGAGATAGTTATATATGGTCTGTTCCATTTCTCCATCAGACTAAAGACAAGACTAGTTCGGCAGTCGGCACACTACAAGGCTGGGATTAGGTGAGAGAAATGATTCGGGTATTTTTTAATCTCCAGAGAATAATCAGTTTTATTCTGTTTAATTGACCTGATCTACGGAGTATAACTGTTACTGTCTTGAAGTATTTTGTAGTTATCGATATTGCAGCCTCAGGCACCAAGGCACCTAATTCATGTCATGTGACTGTAGAAATGGTCTTTGAGTCTTTGAATGGAGTCAAACTTGATGAATATCGATGATCAACTCTTAATATCTCGTAATCTGCATTTAAATAGAAGAATCGATTCAAGATTCATCAAATCATCGAAATGATGCCATTTTCCAGTATCATCACCCCACTACTCCATAGTCTATGGAGTAAATACCTCGGAATCCTCCGTCTGTCTTCCCCTCTTATTGACTCCATATCCTTTTCTTCATCTTCATCTTCATGATTCACAGACATGTCCGACTTCTCTTCCATCCCCATTATCGACTTTGCTCGTCTACAGGATCCCTCCACCAGAGATGAAACCCTCGTCCAACTCCGCGAGGCCATTTTCCTCGTCGGATTCCTGTACCTGACGAACCATGGCATGGAGGTAAGCACCAGCGTGAAACCCGAGGGATGTCCGTACCCGGCTGAGAGATGATTCAGGATCTCGTCAAGCGAGCCCACGCCACGCTCCCTGATCTTTTTGCTCTGCCCGATGAGGTCAAGGCGCAATGCGATATGATCCACTCCCCCTCGTTTGTGGGATATACCCGTCTCGGGGCCGAGACAACCGCCGCGCAGACCGACTGGCGTGAACAGTTTGATTTTGGTACTCCGGGGATGAACCCGTGGAACCCTGGTGATCCTGTCTGGAAGCGTCTGGAGGGAGAGAGTCAGGTATGTCTATGCCTGATTGCCCGTAGTGTCGAGAATATCTAAGACTGATGGTGTAGTACCCCGATTATCCCGGCGCCAAAGAGCTGGTCGAGGAGTATATTGCCGAATCGGCAAATCTGTCCCGGCTGTTCGTGCGCAGCGTCGCGGAATGCCTGTCCCTCCCTCCCTCTACATTTGAATCCTTCAAGGGAAATATGGATCGGCTCAAGTTTATTAAGTACCCGCAGTCCCCGCCGGGATCGCAGGGGGTGGGCCCTCACAAGGATTCCACCGGACTGTTCACCTTTCTCTCGCAGGATGATACCGGGGGTTTACAGGTACTTAATAAAGCCGGCGAGTGGATCGATGCGCCGCCCATCGAGGGAAGTCTCGTCGTGAATATCCAGCAGGGGTTTGAGGCGATTACAGGCGGGATATGTACAGCCACGACGCATCGGGTGATTGTACGCCCCCCTCCCCCCTGCAAGAAGCATAGCTGATAGTGATTATCCTAGGCCCCCACTACTCGAACCCGATATAGCATCCCCTTCTTCCTCGGGGTACGCATGGATCTCACCCTGGCGCAACTCAAGGAATCGGCCGCGCATATCGTGGAGAAGATCCCGGCCACAGATGACCGTAAGAAGCGGGCGGTGGATGTACCGAGCGAGTTCCTGTCGCCCTTGTATTCCTGCGTAAGTGGTCCCCCCGGGATTATAAATGAAGCTGACGGGATAGTTTGGCGAGGCGTATCTGCGGAATCGCATCCTGAGCCATCCGGACGTGGGCCGGAGATGGTATCCGGAGTTGTATGAGAAGTATTCCAAGCAGGTGTTGGCATGATCAGAAGAATGCTACTTATATTCTCTACTCCGTACAACTAGACTTATAGCTTTGAATCCAAAATCAAATACTTGACCGTCTTCACCGAGGTCCATCCCTCCAAGGCCTCCTCGCCCATATCCCTTCCAAACCCACTCTCCTTGACCCCCCCGAACGGCGCATTCGGACTGAGCATCGCCCACGAATTCACCGTCACCTGCCCGGACTCCAAAGCCCGACTGACCCGATACGCCCGGTTGACGTCGTTGGTGAAGATGGCCGCGCTGAGCCCGTGCAGCGAGTCGTTGGCTTTGCGGATGACCTCGTCCTCGGAGGTGAATTTGGCAATGCTCTATTTGAATTAGTTCGTATCTTATTAGGGGATGGATGACGTACCGCCACCGGTCCAAAAATCTCCTCCTTCATAATCCTCGCGTTCTCGTCCACGTCCGCAAACGCCGTATTCTCGACAAAATACCCCGTCTCGCCCACCCGTCCACCCCCGAACAGCAACCGCGCCCCGCTCTTCTTCCCTTCCTCGATATACCCCATGATCTTCCGATGCTGGGCGCCGTTCACGATAGGTCCCTTGGTCGTGGTCGCGGACAAGGGGTCGCCGACGACGGCCGCGGCCGCGCTCGTCCGCGCCGCCTCCGTATACGCCGCCAGGAATTCCTCGTAGATGCCTTCCTGGACGTAGATGCGGGACCCGGCCGCGCAGATCTGGCCGTTGTTCGCGGTGATCCCCACGCGGGTCCAGAATAGGGCGTTGGAGAGATCGCAGTCGCTGAAGACGATGCTTGGCCCCTTCCCGCCGAGCTCCAGGCTGACTTTCTTGAGGTTGGAGCCCGCTGATGCGGTGAGGATCTTCCGCCCTGCCGCCGCGGATCCCGTGAAGGATACCTTGCGGATGAGTGGGTGTTCGGACAGGGCTTGTCCTGCCGGGGAGCCCAGGCCTGTGAGGATGTTGACCACGCCGGCTGGGAAGCCCGCCTCGCGCACCAGCAGGGCCAGTTTGAGGCCGTACAGTGGGGAGTTCTCGGATGTTTTGATGATGAGGGCGTTACCGGTGGCTAGCGCGGGGGCCAGTTTCCAGATCGTGATCATCCTGTCATTGACATTAGCCTACATAAAAACTAGGGATAGGGGCAGACATACAATGGAGCATTCCACGGCACGATCGCCGCACACACCCCCAACGGCTCCCGGTATGTATATCCCACCCCGCCGTCAATGGCCAATGTCTTCCCGTCGAGCTTATCCGCCCACCCCGCGTAGTACCGCAGATTCCCCACCGCCTGTGGGATATTCATCCCCATGCTATCCGTGTACAGGATGCCGGCGTCCACGGCCTCGAGCGAGGCCAGTTCCTCGGCGTCGCGCTCGATCAGGTCCGCCAGCTTGAGGAGGAGTTTGGCGCGCTGCGGGCCTGGCGTGGATTTCCACTCGGCAAACCCCGCCGTGCTGGAGGTCACGGCGCGGTCGATGTCGGCGGCGCTGGCGGCCGAGACAGTCCCTAGGATGGTTCCCGTGGTGGGATTCTCGACGGGGAGAGTGTCGTTGGTGACTGAGGGGGTGAATTCATTGTGGATGAAGAGGCCAGTGGGGAGGGAGATTTGGCCAGAGGAGCCAGTGATAGTGATAGACATGACGATTTCTATCAGTAGGTTATACTCCGTAGTCAATATAAAAGAGGAGATAAGACAAGATATCAAGTCATGAAGAGGGGTATATATAAGATGCCTTAAGATCTAATTCCGCATATTCCGCTACAACTCGGACCATTCCGAGTTGAATTAATTAAAAGTTGATAAACAAGAGATCTAGAGATATATATCTCTGGGAGTATAGACAGGGAAGCCCTGTGTCACTGTACACCGTCTTGCTGACAGCTTTCTCACAGCCTCATAGATATAAAATGTAGACAACTGGCAGTAATCAGTCTATCAGTTTCTTCTCCTGATCTACGGAGTATAACATGTCTGTCCCCTTCAACCCTAATCCCTTCCTCCGACTCAACGGTCACTTCGACCAAACCCCCAGATATCTATTCCGACTCTACGCCCCCAACTCTGCCGGACAAAGCAATGCAGATCACGTCTCATCCCCCGCAGCCAACACGCAGGACATCTTCACCCTCGACCCCGGCGACGCTGCGGTTCGTCTATACCGCCATTTATCCTGGTCCTGCGACGGGGAATGTAACCTCATGAGCTGGACGACATCCTTGCTGTTTGCACTGCAGTACGGCCTCTACCGGTCCCAGAAGGATGGTTGGTCGTTCAACGAGATCTTTATCCTGGTTGTCGATACGAGGGATTTCCCCCCTCGAACCTTCGTCAAGGATCTGGATCTTGTGAAGTCCGTCACGCCGTCCAAGCCGGGCTTCTGGAATGACTTTTTGGCCTTGCGGAAAAGGGATTACTTTGGCGAGTATCTCTCGCAAGGCACCTTGGGGATTGCTGGTCGGTGTGTCGAAGTGAGCATGTGGACGCTGATTGATCGTGACTTGTTTGAGTTCTATCCTCCTCTGGGGGTGACGGAGGGTTGGGATGAATGGGCGAATGCTGTGATGAGGTTTCGTGGGGCGTTTACGGGGGGAGATATTGCGTCGTCGGATGAAGAGGTGCAGACAGCTATTACCATTGCGCGTGGCTTTGGGGAGCGGTTCGCTCTCCCTGTTGCTGCGATGTTGCTTGCTTTCAGACCGCGTCGGAGGGACGATCCGGCTGTTTTACAGGGATTCAGGGCGTTTTCAGGTAGGATTTTCCATTTGTGTTGATGCGATACTGACTGCCTGTAGAGGATGAGATACGGTCGTTGCATGATATCAGAATCGACTACGACCGCGTCCCTGAGCTCAGACAATTCGAACAGCTCGTCAATGACATCCATCGTGCCTTCACGGGCAAGGATATCAACTGGATAGAGAAGTCGTTCAGATCAGCCAGATAATCCAAGTACATGCAACTGCGTAGACAGCCGCTTCCGTACATCCTCTTGCATCTCCCGAACAATACTTCTCGCATCGTTCACCTCGTGGATCAACCCGATAGACGCCCCTGCATACGTAGCCAGTCTCCCCTCCGGTCCCCATCCCTTGTCTCCTTCCCGGAGCGCCTGATCGTGGAGCTCCTTCAGTTCCCCGAATGGCCGGCCCGCCTCGTGCTCGACGAAAGATCGATTGATGATCGTCCGCGGACTGTACGGCGCCGGCCAGCCCATCGTCCCCCGGAGGTGGTTGTAGAGCAGCGTCCGCGTCGTCGACACCCCCCCCTCGCTCGCCCGCACGATCTCCCCCTGATACCCGCGGCTGATCCGCGTCTCTTCCGCCGCGAGGAATCGCGTCCCCATCACTATCCCCGACGCTCCTAGGCACAGCGCCGCCGCCCCGCCGCGTCCGTCCGCGATCCCCCCCGCCGCGAACAGCGGCATCCCGCTCTCGGCAAGCACGTCCGCCACCTCCGGGAAGAGAGATACCAGTCCCAGCCCGTCGTGCGCTCGTCCGTGTCCCCCTGCCTCTGCCCCCTGGATCACCACTACATCTGGCTTCTCCGACCCAGTCAACAGCTCCCGTGCCTCCGCCACCGTGCCGATTTGGACCCAGATCTGCGTGTCCGGACAGGCCGAGCGGATCCGCCGCGACCACGCGTCGAAATCTGCTTGTCCGTGGCGCGGCGCGAACAGCCATGCCGCGCACGGTTTGAATCGTTGGACGGCGCACGCGGCCATCTCCATGTCGTCGTTCCAGAGCTGGAATCCAACCCCGACGGGGAGGGTGTGTTCGGGGAATGCTGAGGATGAACGCAGCTTGTCCACCATGCCGGACGCCTCCTCCAGATCGCCTAGCATATCGCTTGTCTTTGCCCCTGGGCCGATGAATCCCAGCCCTCCTGCATGGGACACGGCGACGGCCAGTGCGGGGCCAGACATGACGCGCATCGGGGCGCTCACGATGAACGGACGGTTCGTCCAGGGGTAGGATTGAGCGAGTTTATCTTTCATTTTACTAGTACTCTGTACTGTTTTAGAGATTGGAATTGAGGAATTATCAGATATGTTGACTCTGTTGAGTCATGACTCCGCGGGCATTCCCGATGCGGAAAACAACCTCGGTTATCAACTTATTAGTAGCTACGTGAAAGTGTTACTGGCAGGACAACTTACTCGAACAATCAAAGAATCCGTTTATTGAAAACCCTCTATAGCGACTATCCCAAACCCATAAGCCAATTGCACCTATACAGTGTAAAAAAAACGACAACACTTACTGCTCACCCCTAGTCTGGCCCTGTTCCTGTCCAGGCGGACCACCTTGCACCAAACACCATCCAGTCATGGACTGGTCCACGTTCCAATTCTGCATCTGCTGCAGAATGATCGCCTCGGCGGTACCGAAGATCTCAGCGTGTGTGGGCGCTGTGGTCACGAAGGTGAATATCAAGTCACCGACCTGGGCGCCCCGGCATTGCTCGATGGCTTCGAGCGAGGTGAAGACCCGGCAGTCGCCGGTGCGTACTTTTTCGAGACATTGCTCAAGGACGTCGTAAGTGGGCCATGGTTGGTCAGGGACTTTGAACACCATGCTGTAGGTGTAAGTCTGCTCGAGGGGCTGGTTGTTGTTGTTGTCATCGTCTTCGATGATGCTGAGGTTCATATACATCATGTTGTCGAATGTGTTGTAGGCGACAGGATCGTCCATTGTGTCAGTCAAGAAAAGTCTGAAGAGTGCTCGGTATAGCAGTGGAGTTGAGTTGAGTTGTAGAGGAGAGGAAGATAAGTTGATAGATGAGATGTATCCCACAGATCTCTGACTTTATATACACCTCAGCAAGACATCTATAAGACATCTATAAGACATCATTGTCTATCAGACAATGCCTTTATATCACCATGTTTAAGACATTGCTTTGTTATCTGAAAGACCACCAACAAAGACCCTATACCAAGACAAAGACGATGTCTCTGAGCTTTAGCAACAGCTTCAAAGTCTGAGAATGACTTACAATCAATCTTTCAGAGCTGTCTCTGATATGTTTACTGCTGGACAAGGGGAGTTGTCTTGATCCAAGAGGATAATGATTGACCAAGTTGAGCTCATGTAGCAGCTTGAGAATGGAAGTAAGGCCGCACACATCCTGAAAGAAGGCAGGGAGGTGCCGTCTAGCACTCTTTAATGCTCTGAGAGACAGAGGTCTCCGAAGCGAGACAGGTATCAAGATTGGTGTGGTTGGAGGGAAAGACCGTGAGCCATGAGAATTGACAAAGGAATGAAGATGAAGATGACAGAATTCCCCTTGTAAAAGTCGGTTATCCCTCAGAGTATACAGAGGGTATCAAGTCATGCTTCGGGTCCAGTATCAGACCAGATTCCCTGCAGTCGAGGTTATTATTATATACCAATATGTCCGGGAACACTCACCTATCTCTAGCGAGGCTCATTCAATCGAGGAGTTTATCTGGCAAGGGACAGCATGTGCTACATACTGTGATGCGTCTGAAAATCTGTCCTCATGATATGTAAGACCACGGATGCCTATAATCAGAGTTACATCCGTCTGGTCCCTCGATCCATCCGGTGGTCAAGTCATCCACCCGGTTTGACAGCATCTCCAAGAGACAATAGAACCCATGAATCCAAACTCCAAGCCACCTCCTGAATCAGTTCCATGACAATCCTTCCTTACTGCGAGGGATCCCCTGCATCGACGAATCCACCAATCAATCGCCTGAAATATCCAACACCGACTATCCTCGGAGGACAGTAAAGTATGAGGCGCCCCCAGGTCTGCCTTCTCTAATCCCATCAAGATAAACTGTCCTGACAGAATGTCTTAACAGTCAGCAAGATGTCCGTCCCCGAACCCCCTCTGTCCCCCATCGCCATTCGAGCCGAGAGCATCGCACGCCATGAAACTCTGCTCACCGTCTCCAACCGTCCCGAACCATGGCACTCACTGGACTACTCGATCGAGCACGAGGGAACCACCCTGTTCACTGTGCAGGGCCAGCCCTGGAAACCGAGCCAAGCACGCATGTTCTACGACCGGAGCGGGCTTCCGCTGTTCGAGCTCCGCTGTCTGTGGTATGACTCGTCGACGCTCTGTCTGCGGCTTCCCGGTGGGAACGAAAGTATCCTCGAGGCGAAGCTGCGTGTGGCCATGAATGCGCCCCGCGCCGTGGTGACGTTTCGGAATGCCGTGCCTCAGCATTCGAGTCCAAATCAGGCCGTGGAAGTGGTTCTGGAAGTCCACGGACAGGATCTCTATAACCTGCTCCAGGTCGTCGTCGTGCAGAACCGCAGGATCGCGTATATTCACCGCATCACCGACCCGATCATCCTCGCGGCGGGACAACGGCCGCCGTTTCGCTTGCGGCCTAAGTGGACGGTGCGTGTTGCCGAGGGCGTCGATCTATCCCTGGTTAGTCTGTCGGTTGTCTTGCATGATGTCTGTCTCACACTTAGGTTAGATAGCTGTTGTCGTGGTGATTGTTGGTCAACGGGCTGGGACTGGAGTCGATGGTTAGCATTGATCTGATCTTCGTCAGAGGCCATGTTGGATAAATGCTGGGCAAAATCTCTGCCTTTTACTCATGCAGATTTGGGCTATCTATCCAGGTTAACCGTGGGAGTATGTCCTAGAAGAGTTGCAATAGCACTATCTCAGCATAGCCATAGTCCTCCTTAAATAGAGAGAGAGAAAGCAGGGCCATACATGATACCTTGAGACGCATGTGAAGATTTCTCCAACAATGCGTCCATATACTCTTCAAAGGTCTCCACAAGAGCATCAAAGCGGCCTGCTTCTTGGAGACCCTGGCAGATACGCTCCATGGTGGTATTGAAAAGCTCATCTTCTGGGTATCGGCGGAAGATGTCCTTCTTGGGTCTCACGACGTTGCACTCTTCTTGAGACACAGAGAAAAGGTGAATGACAGGAGGTCAATGCCAGAGAACTCAACCTTTAGAGCCTGGGTCTGCTCCGGTGTGAGGTACTCCTCCTTGATAGCCTTTAAATTGTCATATAAACGGTGGATGTAGTGCAGTCTTCTAGTTCTCCCAAGAATGTTGCCTGGTCGACCCAATCTTGTTTCCAGAGAAGTCATAATGGGGATGGAAGCAATAACTGAAGCTGAAATGGCTAGAAGTAATTGATTAAGATCAAGACGAGGAGGAAATGTTGTTATACCAGGCAACTTCCTATTCAGGAGGGTCACATGACATCTAGATGTCTCTTGCCGTATGGAAGCGCTTCTTAGGAAGATCAAACTAATAAGTAATAGCCCATTGAACCTTCCTCTTCCTCAGCAAAAAGTCCGCAAGTTCATCAATGATGTCAACCTGGGACGGTGGGACCTCTTCCGAGTGGAAAAAGCCGCCATGAGTGCGACCATTCCGAACTTGACGTCGAAGCAAAATAAATTTAGCAAAGAACAAAAGGAAGCCCTCCACAGTCGAAAGGAGAGAAAGAAGGCAGAAATGATGGCATAGAATATGCTAAAGAGAAGAAGAAAAGCATCTCTACTTCTATGTAGTGGTAGATAGCCCAAAAGGAGTGGACGTCTGTAAGAGGGAAGCGGTCAGCAAGGCGGAGGTCTGGAACTGCCAGCATAATACTGCCGGAGTTTGTGGCTCACCGCTCTGCTGACCGCTTCCTTCATTAGTTTCTTCTCTTTTGCTTCTACAATCATCTACAGAGACTCTCATCTACATTCATCTCTCTAGAGGGTGAGGACCGGGTCAATGTGGTCTTGGTTACATTCCTTTCCTTATCGATGACCTGTGGGAAGGCGAGGTTAGATTGAAGCCATATCAAGAGACGATATGACTTCCGCACGCACATATTCGGACCATCAATCCGGGACCACTGGCGACATTCTAGTCTCTGGTGAGAGTATCGGATGTATCCTCCAGTTCATTTCAAACTGAAATGCCATAACTGAACACCTGCACAATACCGAGAACTCCTCACCTGCTGGAATCCCTTGGCGAAAACATATCATAACTGATTCAATCGCACCCGCCACTGAAACGGAACGATCCGAATCGTCTTATTCGGATCCTCATCCCATTCCACGAGGAGGCCCTCCTCTCGCAGCTTGGAGGCAACTCTGCTGCCGATATCCACCATGCTCTCGTCGCTCGTTGCCGTCTCATTGAAATCCCCATACCGGATCGTCAACCCGAACCCCTTGGCCGCCGCCTCGGTGTCCTGCTGATGGAAGAAGCAATACCCAATGTGCTCATCTTCGGACTCTCCACCGATCTCAGCGAGTCCGCAGGTCCGGCAGCAGGTGAAATTCATGCGACAGAGGATGTGGTCTTCGTCTTCCAGTCGTGAGAATGCTTTCTGTAGCTTCTCCACGTCGGTGGGTGTACCTGGCCACATGGCCTGCTCTTCTAGCTGTTTGCTCCAGAGGGTTTGGACGAGCTGTCGGACAACTGCTGTGGCATGTTCGGGAAGTTCGTAAACGTCGCTTAGCTGATCGAGGATCTCCTCCTGGGAGTATAGACCGATGAGTACCTGACGACGGGCAGCTTGTGTGATATCGTCGACGTTTGAGGGGTCCATCACTTCAAGTTTAAGATGTTGAAAGTTAGGAGAGAGACTAAGACAAAGAACCGAAGGACTTAATCACTGATCCTCGCCAATAGATCAGATTATTATTAGACAGAATACGAGGTCCCACTATGATAATAAAGTTTCTTAAATGATATTGATAATCACAAGGATTCTAGAT
Organism: Aspergillus cejpii; assembly: GCA_004769165.1. Taxonomy (NCBI): domain Eukaryota; kingdom Fungi; phylum Ascomycota; class Eurotiomycetes; order Eurotiales; family Aspergillaceae; genus Aspergillus; species Aspergillus cejpii. The sequence goes on from SMSW01000006.1 coordinate 2,109,371, forward strand.
AAGTACTCATACTCATTTCCTCCGTAGAATTACTTCCGAGCGAATTTCTTCATCGTCTCCCCAACCACCTTCTCATCCCAGATGAAATTCACACTCTCCTGCTGAATCGTAGCCCTTGCCCACCTAGTAAACGCCGGCGTCCTCTTCTCCAACAACCCAGGCAAATCCGCCCTCAACAGGCCATACTCAGGCTTATGCAGCGAGAAAACCCGGAGGAGGAACGACCCAGTCAACACCTCCGCCAACGTCAGCTTCTCGCTCCCCCCGAAGAACGGTCCAGGCTGTGACGAGATCTGAGGCTCCAGTTCCTTCTCGATCGCCGCGACGAGGGCCTCGCCCGCTGCGTCGCGGTCCGCGTCACTGGACGCCCGCAGCGACGCCATCAGGTGCGGCTGGATCTTGGTGAAGAATGTATCGACGAAGAAGGCGATGCGGGCGCGTTGGAGAGCGCCGTCCGGGCTGTTGGAGGGAGGGAGGAGGTGTGAGGGATGAGCGTCGGCGAGGAATTGGGCGATGATGGCGGATTCGGGGATGATGTTGCCGTTGTAGGAGAGGGTGGGGACGAGACCGCGCTGGTGGGTGGTGGGTTAGATAGATTTGATTATATGTGGCTGCGTACGTACCGGATTGATCTCAAGGTACCATGGCTCGCGTGGCTTGCTCAGATCGATGATGACTTCTTCATAATCAAGACCGAGTTCCCTGAGGGCGATGTGGGCTCTGTGTGCCCAGGGACAGCGATGGTTGGTATAGAGGATGATTTTGGGAGACATTTTGATTTCTTGTCTGGTTGAGAGGAAGGGAGATGATGGAGAATGAGTCTTAACTCTTAAATAAGGATGATTCCTTGATTTCTAATCGACTGCTGTGCTCATTATGAGGGGGAATGACGATAGACTGTTGAGATCATGAATATCCTATTTATAAACCTATCATGATAGACATCGCTGACCACTTCCAATATCACATAGATGATCTAACAATCTTCCAGTCGATTGCTGTACCTTGCTGATATCCTCCAGTTTGATTGTGAAGTCCTAGCTGCCAGTGTCGTTCCACAGCAGCACAGGAGACGCGTCGACTCGTTAAGATCTGGCTGAAGGAGGGATCGAAGCAGTCCTCTGCTGCGATGAACTTCCCCCTCCATGCTCGAGGACATGTCGTGTTGATGAGAAAGTCGTGCTTGAATCATAGTCTGGACAGTGCACCGTGTCTTCAGACCTCGTTCATGAAGAATTCAATCAGCGTAAGGCCAGGTACTGTGCCACCGCTTCGTGGTGGATAGCTGCAGCCTTGTAATCCTTCGGAGGGGATTTCTTGGGCGCAGTCTCTGGGACAGTCTCCTTCGCACCCTTTAGCTTCAGGCTGGTGAAGATCCCCTTGAGTGTGGAAGCCGTTGAGGAAGTTGTGTAAGTCGAGGCGTTGTCGAGGGTAGACTGAGACTTGAAGGACTTGGGAGACATTTTGACTGGTTGGGAGTCTTGTAGTGTTCGATGAATAGCTTTCAGGAAATGTTCAATGCAAAAAGGCAAGTAGAGATGTTTGATGGTTGATAGAGGCCTTGAAGCAGGATATCTCTCCTTTATATACTTCGTTGCGCGCCCTTCGAGTCATTTCTGACAACTCCCAACCATGAATGTGAACACAACTTGACGACAGTCATTGAAGCCTAGAAACCAAAGTTGATGCAAACAATCATCTTAGAGTCATCCCAACCTCAACTTGGGATGGTTCCTCGTATTCAGTCCACCAGTGCTGGGTGTGGCTGCATGCCGAGGACCCAAGGGCGTGTCATTGTCAATGTCTCACTCTCAACGAAGACAACCTTACCAAGATCAGTGAATCTGAATCATCATCTGGAAGCCTGAAATACGAGGATTATTAACCGAGAACATCCAGACAGATCCACTCAAGTATCAGAATGTGACTCAACTCTTCTCTGAAGTCTGAATGATATCCATCGATGACTCCTCCAGAGTCCAGACTCAAAGTCTTTCCAAAGAGAAAAGAAGTCTCATCCTTGATTGTCAGCAAATGCACGGTTCGACCGTTTGAGTTGTCTACTGGACTGATGATAAATGCCACGGCATCGACGCTTGTACCAGATCTTCATTGTCAAATCGAATTCTCCTTGATTAGTGTACATCCTGTCCTGTCGACATTCCATGAGAATGTGCACCTCCAGCAACTGCCGGGAACCTTGGAAAAGAACTGTAACTAGCAAAGAAGCTGAATCAGTTGCGACAAGACTGCAAGAAACACATAGCCATAGGTCTAGCCTTCAGTATCTGGCCTTCACTGGTCCATAAGACACCCCCCGGAACTCCAGGTCAAACAAGATAGAGGTTGAAGTTATGGTCATGGCAATTTGATACCCGAACTTGTAGTACTTTTCCCCTTTGGAATTGGTCCGCAGTTCAATTAAGGATCGTGGAATTGCCCTGAGGTCAACTTCCAGAGTGCATACCCTGAAAACATCTAGGAAACGTGGTTAGCAAACTGCATTGCACATACGCAGATGCAATCGACTCACCGTCTGTGATGTGATCTGGCGCCTCGTCCAGGTTGCAGATGTACAACAACGACTTCGCACGACTCAACCTTTTTCCGGCCTTTTTATTTTCGACATTGCGGTTCCAAGTCATCTTGATAAGCTCATTCTCGGAAATGGGGTCTCCCTAAGAGCCATCAGCAATCTAAAACCAGTCAAAACGCAATGCGTATCGTGCCATGTCCTCACCTTTCTGATGTACCATCTCATACGCTCATTTACGTACCACTTTTCCTCCAGATCGTCCCAGCATCTGTCAGCTGTATTGTGCAGTCTTGGATCGTACTCCACCCGAAACGCAACTCCGTAATGGCGTTGAGCAATTCGCTTGTCGACCAGGTTTCCTCCTAGCCCTCGGAGAACGGCACCTCTAGAAACATTTAGCAAGTTGGACAATCACCCTTGCGGAAGGAATGCGTTGCATACCGGACAGCAGCTGACCCTCTGCAATGAAGGTTAGTCACGGGTGTTCTGAATCCGGCGAAGAAATACTCACGCGTTGGGAGGCTGCATCACAGTGACATTGACCGTGGCGGAACGCAAACGTCGTAAGAGATATTCGGAAGATCCAAGCCCTCCAACAAGGAAAATGGCCTATTGTCATGTAAGTAACATTGAATGAAAAAGGCTAGATGCCGGAGACTGCTCACTGTAGCCCGCTTGCCCGCCTGGGAGATCTTGAGCATCTGGTCCTTGACCAGTGCCTCAACCTCATCCGCAACGGCACTAAATATGAGCTCAACGTTTGATCTGTTAATCGTCAGTGCCGTCTGTTTGATTACTTCTGGTTGCTTCATGACGCACTTGCTCAATGTCAAGAACCCACTCTCTAGCCCAATCTTTCTCTTGTCCCCCACTCCAACAAGAGGCACATAGTAGTCCACGTTGGAGTAATCGCCGTCCTCGTCGCCCGAAACTCCGGCAAAGTTTGGCTTGATGTCTTCCTGCCAGGCCCTCATCGCCATGTCTCGGGATCTCTGGGGTAGAGACTGGTATTTCTGCTCGCCGAGAACTCCGATCAGGTGCGCTTCAAATCGCTCGTCAAGGAGGATGGACCCGCAGATCCCTCCTATATATTGGTTCGTGAGTATCACCTGCATCAGCTGTTCCAGGAGACCGTACCGGTGCCTTCAGTAGCCTCTTCTAGCTGAAGGGGTTTGACGGTCTTCACACAGTAGGAGATCAGATCCTGTCTAAATCAGTCGCTGTTTTCCCGGGCCATGAGAGGTCACATACCACTGTTCCACCACCGGCGTTGCAGACAAGAACAACATCTCCATCCTGTCATTTTTTTTTTAATCCGATAGCCCCTGTTCTGCGGTCTGAGAGTCACGCTCACCTTGATGGTATTCGGTTGGATCTCTTTCAAGCAGTAGAGAACAGCCGCTTCCGGTTCGGAAACCAAGGTAATGTCCGTATCAAAGATGCCTGCCTGAGTCGCTGCCGTGAGAGTGAGGTTCTTCGCTTTGTCAGTCCACACGGCAGGAACGGTCATCACGTATTGAATATCCATGCTCTTTGTAGCCTTTCCGAAACGACGCTCGAGAACTTCCTTCCATTTGGCCAGAAGAAGCTGGAGGTAATCCCGAGCCACATCGAGTGGTACTTTTGCATACTTTTCTAGTATGGCTTCGGACTGTATGGCCGGCGTGTATTTGACCTCCTGCGTCGGGTCGAGCAGCAGCTTCATGCCACGGATCACCTCTCCTACCGTACCTGTTTGATGGCCCCAAAGGATCTTGTCATTATCGTAGGAGATTGTAGTAGGAACTCTCAGACTCGTTTCTAGATGGATTAGTTGAAGCTGGTATGTTATGAACTTCATGACATATGGGACTCACTGTTCCCACCACCAGGCCATTCTGAAAGCAGCTCAACATCTTCAGGAGACGTCTGAAAAGCCCAGGCAACACTGCAAATATGAGATACTTGTCACCACGAGTAGTAGTCGGGCAATCTTACCTGCTGTATGTGGTACCAAAGTCGATGCCGACGATGATGCGCTGGGGATTACCCATTGTGTGAGACTGGCTGAGAGATCCCAGCAAAGATGGCTCAGGGAAGAAGTAAAGAAGTGCAGCATGGCTTCTCGGCGGTTGTGAGAAGGAAAAAAGAGGGGCAGCTATCGTTCAGTTCTCGGCGCATGAATGTTTATTGTGAAGGTCACAAAAGCAAAACAAAGCTGCAATTTCTCCTTGTTCCCACTTCATCTTTGCTTGAACCTCAACTATCTTTCAGTTGATAACTCGGTAAGTTTAACCCTCGGCAGTTTCCACTCTGCTTCTTCTCCAGTAGTATGCTTCCATGGCTTGGATCTTTGATAAGGCACCCATCAGTGGACCTTGAGCCAGTCATGGAGCCAGCTACTTGACATAGCTTAGCTGTCTATTAGAGAACGCAGCTGACAATAAGCCCAGAGCGCACAGAATCGATCATGTGGGGACAACGCCCCAGGCGTGAGCCGGAGAGACGTCCTCCCCAATACATGGGCAACACCAACCAGCAGCACGTCACCGCAGGTATGAAAAGAGCCGCAAGGAGCATGGGCGAAGACACCGGTGAAGACACCTCCTTGCTGCTCGACCGAGACCGCGTTGTACGCACGGTCGACAGACTCTTTCAGGACAACATAGAAATGAATGAAAGATGTCGTCGTCAGCAGGAGGAAGTCGAGAAAGCATCGAAGTCGTTGAAGCAAAAGGAAGAACTCATTGCTGCGTTCAGCCAACGGATCAACTCCCTGCAATACCATCCTGATGCCTTGAACGACGACGAGATTGTTCAGATCATGTCGCGACTTAACCAGAAGCTGGACATCTGGGTCAAAGCTAACTTCCCGGACCCTGCCCTTTTGGAGAAACTCGCAGGCTTGGACCTTGTCAACGTGCCGTACGGACACCGTTATGTGGGCAAACCGGATGAGCTCCAGAATATCTTCGACAGATGGGCGTACGTTCAAGCGTTTGCCTGCAGTTGCGTATGCCAGCATATATTTGACCCATATATGCTGGGATTGAGTGACAAAAACCTCGAAAATTACCTGAAAAGGATGGAATCGGAAGTCTCCAAACAGTGTATGTTTCTGCCATGTTATGAGTCCTGCTAGTCAGCCACTAATAATCGCCCCCATCTCCTAGGTCCCCCTCATGTCGTCGGCAACTGGCACTCTGCCACCGGAATCGCCGTCACGTCGCTGGTCAAAAGCTCTCTTGATGATATACGCACAAGGTGCGCCCAAGACATTGAGAAGCTATCTCCTTGCGCATCGACCGATCCAGAGGAGAGAGTGAGCAAGCTACGTGACTTTCTGTCGGATTGCATGAAATTCAAACGGCTTCTCGAGAGACAGAAATCTCGGTACAGATTCTCGCACACTTACTCGGGCCACGAATTCATTCCCGGTGCCATGAAGAGCATCACAGGTGAGGAGGGAGACACCGCAACAGTGAAGTTCAGTTTGTGGCCGGGTTTGTTGAAGGACAACAGTCCGGTGCATTTAGAAACAGTTTGGAGCACGGAAAAGACGATCAAGGTAAAGGTGGAGGATTCCGAGTCAGCGCTGGCATGGAATTCCAACTGGTGATAACGGTACTGGGATCAAAGAATGAAGGCTGTTTGATTCCGTTGAATTCTCGACGGGTATCAAATTCTTCGATCTTGATTCAAAAGTGTCTCCTGTTGTCACTGTTTTCCGCTCCTTTCGCTGAACCGTGAGCCTTGCTTCTCCGGCTCCCCAGAGAGTTGAAGGACTTGTTGATCGTCGTTATGCTAGTCGAGTTTGTATTTCCCTTGAGCATACTGGAAGCATCTGGACTCCAAGATTAGCATCGATGGTAGGAAGATCACAGTATGAATGGATTCAAACTTGCATAATCAGCTCACTGGCAAAGAAACTGTTTAGATCCTTCGTACACTGCAGTAGACGTAGTTGTACTTGGCCCATGACCGATGTCTAATCCTCCAGAACAAAGCTCAACTTGGTTCCTCGGCATGATCAGTAATTTGGAGTCATCTGATCAGATGTAACCGCATCTTCCGGTTTACCTGAGGATAATTATGAATCAGTAGATGTTGAATTTGATGGCGGATTGCGACTTCCGAGTTATCAAGATGGACAATGGTGAGTGGACACCTCAGGTATCCGTCGATGCCTTGGGCCCTTGGCAGGCCTGACTGCCTGAGGTGTCTGCGGGAGTTGAACTAAGCCATAATGAGTTAGTCAGAACTACAACAACATTTGCATATTCCGATTGGCCAGTTCAATGTTGACATTCCCGAAGAGGAAAGGTCGGCAGGAATAGAGTTTGGTTCCTTTAACTATTTTTTATTTTTTTTCTTAAATTTTGCTTCAATATACGAAAAAGAGACCTAGCTGGTCACACAAGCAGACACAAATTGAGGCTGAGTCTTCTCGAGATACACTCTGTACAACTTCGAACTACTCTAAGTCACTATGTTTAATTTGGACTTCGTATTCGGATAATGTGATCAGACCCTGACTCCAGAGTCATTAGCCATACTGGAGGATTAGGGCCAGTCCCAGTATCACCAACACTGTGGCAGCTGGGTGCATTGGATTGCTCAATTACTGACTGCCAGGGGAAACAGAGTCTCAATGTCGATTCTGAATCAATATATCCAATCGAACTCGGCACCTCCTCTCACTCATGCTCGATCTCTGCATATATACCCCCTGCAACATAGCATTAAGATGCTGGCCTAGTAGTTCGAGACATGGGATTTTCACACTTCCAGCAAACCTCAAACAGGCCTATATCCCGGCATTCAGTATGGATAGTGCTCACTGGCTGTTACAAGGTTGTGGAAAAGATCAGCAGTTGCCCTTTGTTCTGTGTCAGGACAAATCTTAAATTGACAAGACGGCTACTGACATATGAACTACATTCACAGCCACAATCAGCTATACTTTGCACAACTTGGCTTATATCACATTTGCAAACCTTGGGTTGAAGTGTACTCCGTAGACGGTAGATCAGTACGAGGAAAGTAGCCGAGAAACCAATCAGACCCCGTTGGTAAACCCATCCCCCCCGGCTTCCATATCAATCCTCATCGAATCAGACAACCCACACACCTCAAACAGCTTCCTGGGCCCCAGTCCCTCAGGAATGCCCGTGATCCCCTCATTCTTCAGTCTCTCCAACGCCGCCTTGATGCCCAGATACGCCGGCGCCAACGAGGCAAAGGAAAAAATCACGATCCTGAACCCCATCTCCTTCGCCTCCTGCGTGGTGATCACGGGCCCGGCCCCGTTCTCCACCATGTTGAGTAGCAGCGGCCACGGAGCCAGATCCCGGACCGCTCGGCGCGCCATCTCCTTCGACGTGAATCCCTCCAGTAGACCCACGTCCGCGCCGAGGTCCCGCGCGGCCTTGAGCCGTCGAATGCACTCGTCGTAGCCGTGCTGCTGAAGCGCGTCGGTGCGCGCAATCAGCACGATCTCCGAGCGGAGGCGGTCCTTGGTCATCTTCGCGGCGCGGATCCGGGTGAGGTACTCATCCATCTCGACGACTTTCTTGCCTGCGAGATGGCCGCAGCGCTTGTTCTGGATCTGGTCTTCGATGTGGAACCCTGCCACTCCGGCTTGGATGTACTGCTGGACGGACTTGGCGACCATGAGCGGTCCTGTGCTGATCAGCAGGGGCATGTGAAGGAGGGGGAGGGTGTATACCTCCGTATCCGGTGTCCATATCAGCGATCAGAGGGGGACCAAAGGGGTCCAGGTTGGCAATCATCTCTGCATTCGTTCTCATGTCGTAGAGCTGCGCCAGTCCAAGGTCCGCCATGCCGAGTCTGGACGCGGTTGTCCCCGCGCCGGTCTACGAGGTCAGCGTGTGGATTTCTGGTGTGACAATGAGGAAGACGTACCATGTAGAGAGCCTTGAAGCCCAGTTGTATGGCGATCCGCGCAGAGAGACCATCGTAGACTCCAGGGCAGACTATCAGCTCGTCTGTATCGCGAAGTTGTCTGCGGAGCTTGGCGGCACCGGCAATCATATAGAGGTTCACAATGGGCTCCCGACTCTCGCCGTTGATTTCGTAGTAGCCGTCATTCTCTACGGTGATGGTGATGCTCATTTTGGAAGAGTAGGCAGAAGATGCGATGGATTTCAGGTTCTGAGACATGATTGACAATGGTGATGATTGAATCCGATGCTAAAGACCCTTTTATAACTTCCCCAAGCTCTCTGAATGGCCGAATTTCGCTCTGTTGGACGACTACTGTCACGGCCAGAGTCTTGTATCTCAACACGGACTGAGAATGATACCCTCCATGCCGAGTTGTAGCAATCCTCTTAGCAAAATCGAAAAATCCTTGCGATTCGCCTATTATCCATATTGACGCTGCTTGGCTGCCGATGACTTCAATGCGCTCAGACTGCAGGCGTAATTGTGGAATGCTTTGCCAATACCCCATATCGACACAGTGGAAGTGACAAGCCATGTTTACCGTAATCTATCACACGTCCCCCAAGCCGCGGGATACGTCACGCACCGAGGACCAGTATGGTGGAAAGATTATTTCGGACCAGACTCACCGTACGTGATACACTTGAGTGGAAAAGGAGCTCATGCCAAGTGCATCAGCTTGGGGTGTTCGTCCGCCATGGTTGCCGTGATAGGAGGAAAATAGGTTATATTCATCTGGGTACACAAACTGAACGTTCATCTGACCAGCGAGGACTTTGATCAATCCTATTGGCTTTATCAACATTGGCGTTGTTAAGTATCGGACCATGCAAAACTCATACCTTCGAGTCTATGATAACTTGTTGACACCGAGGGTCCTTCTTGGAGTGTTCCCCAGGGGAGCTTAAGTATCCCAAAGGGGAAAATATAGAAGGTAATACTGTAGGCCAAGGGGCTTGGACGCTGTGAAGGTGTCATTGGGTGGTATCTGGAGTTCTAACGTGGTGAATCTTGTGCAACGTAATCCTTGCTGCGATGAGAGCTGTTGCTCAGAATGCTCGTATAGCACGAGTCGTTGGCCTGCAGAATGTCCCTGCATTCAATCGAGCTATTCGATTTCCCCTCAATGTAATGATTCACCCCGAGGGCATTCTCTTCGATGCACCTTTTCCTCCGGTCTGACATGGCCAAGTCTCTTAGCATCAAGGGCCTCTGCGCCGCTGACACCATTTCATTTCAGTAATTTTAACAGCAGCAATCATGTTGACAGTACTGAAGATAGCCTGAACCTGATTAATCGTTGCACAGGGGAGATGAGACTGATTGGCCGCTTCGTTACCGGGAATTCTGTGCTGGTCTCACGACAGACAGGCAGGGTCTTGCTCCAGTCCGAATGAAAGTAATATCGAAGAGATTATTAGTCGTATATCGGGAGGACATCTTCCCTTCTCACAGTTTCCCTCCGTATACTCAAAGCTTTGATCCTCCCTGCATACGCGGACGGCCCAATGTCAGACCTAAAGAAGAAGAAGAAAAGCCTTGCGAGCATCTTCTTCAAGTCAGATGTGGATGTCAAACATGCAGAAGTGCTGCTCTATGCCTGTTGCCTCAGTTCCGGTCTCGTAGACAGCACCATCTATCATGGTCAGTAGCACCGAATCATACCTGTTATTTCCTAGATACTGACCAAACAGCCTACAACACCTTCGTCTCGATGCAAACCGGTAGGTCAATTCATCCTCGTTATACGCCCGACTAACAACGTAGGAAATACCATTTTCGTCGCCCTGGGAGCATCGAACCTGAATTCTCGCCCCTACGGCTGGGCTCGCTCCCTCACCTCGATCGGTTGCTTCGTTATCGGCTGTTTCTTCTTTGCGCGCCTGAACTGGCTCCTCGGGCCCAAACGCAGAGGGACGTTGATTCTCTCTCTCTTTCTCCAGGTGGTGATGCTCGTCATTACTGCTTCTCTGGTACAGAGTGGCGTGATCCCTGGGATTCCCTCAGGGCCGTCCTCGACCTCGAAAATGCAGTGGAGCCAGGAAGGACCCATCGTGCTGCTGAGTATCCAGTCTGCCGGTCAGATCGTTGCGAGTCGGGCACTGGGGTTCAACGAGATCCCAACTGTGGTTATCACCAGTCTTCTTTGCGATCTCGTGTCCGACCCTAAGCTCTTCCTCATTCGGAATGAGAAGCGGGATCGTCGGGTGGTGGCATTTGCTGTGACGCTGACCGGTGCAATCGCTGGAGGATGGATAACCAAGGCGACAGCAGATATCTCACTGGTACTGTGGCTGGGAGCTGGGGTCAAGATGGCCATTTCTTTATCTTGGGTGTTCTGGAGGAGCAATGAGGTGGAAAGTGCAGTATGAACTTTCACACAGACCAATCTACTGGGCCTTATTTATTGGAAATTCTCAGATGCATCTATATGATCAGATGGATTAAACAGAATCAAATACTTGAAGTGATTTACTGACTGAAAGCATGACTTTTTTGCATAAATTTGTTGTCTTCATTATTTTGTTTGCACTGTTTGTAAGGAGCATAAATCAGGTGATTAATTTTATGCTAAAAGGTTAGTAAGCAAACATAAATTAGTCAGCATCTCTTCTTACACTCTAACGTAATCGGACACCGAGTTGACCGTCCGCCAACCGCTGCGGCCCCTGAATCGCTACTTTACTCTTCTGGTTGTTTTTGAAGCATTCTATCAACATACAAACGAGATATATTCTAAAATAAAGAGCGTACTAGCTAGTAGTAATACTAGGAGTAGGACATTTCAGTCAATTGTGGCCTTCCTTATTGCAATTACTGCATCGAGGTGCCCTGCGTGGTCTTGCTGATGATGAAGCTGATGAAGCTGATAAAGGCTCTTCTCTCTCTTGTATCTTCTGTAGAGCCTCATCAACAGATAAAGTTCCTCCATCTTGAATAAAGCATCACTTTTCCTTTTTCTTTGCTTTCTGGCGTTGATTTTCAGTGCGTAATCGTTGGTTCTCTTGTTGTAAGATGACTGCAGTTTGCATCGCTATCTCAGCCCCTTTTATCACCTTTTCAAGCGCCTGTTCTGCAATCGATGAATAGAACCCCTGGCCCTGGAACTCTTGAAGCTGCACCTTTTGTTGATTTAATTGATAAAGGTTGGCAGGGGTTCTTCCTAGGTAAAATGATTGATTGCTGTGTGATGAAGTAGGTGGTGTTGGTGTTTTCATCTTGATTTGAAGCTTCGATAAAACCCTCTCTGGATTGTGAGGAAGAAGACCAGTAGCAGTAAATCCACTGCGGATATTAGCTGATGATAGGGCCTTGTCATGAGCTGATGAGTAAATCGAAAGGAATTCAGTTTTATCAATATGCTGTATACCCACTTCCATCATCGCTGCAGTCTTTTGACCATAGAAGTGTTTTAATGGTCCAAAACAAGTAACATCAAGAGGTTGAAGTAGATGAGATGAATGAGGAGGCATATATAAAGGAATAATCAATTTTTTGGTGCAAAATTGATCAAACTCAGCATTCGCATGACTGCTATGGCCATCGAGGATTAAGAGGCGATATCGACCAGCAGTTTTTGACGCAGTATTTGGTTCAAATACCTCAGTCAACCATTCAAGACCAAGGTCATCATTGGTCCAACCATTCCCACTGACACCCACCCGATAGCCTTTACCCTTTGGAAGAGCTTTATACCACTGGGATTGGTGTTTTTGCCCTGCTAAGATAATCATCGGTGGTAGGGCCCAACCAGTTGAATTGACTGTAACAACTGAGGTAACCCACTCCCGGTTTCCAGGTTGAATTGATCGGGCATGTTTATTGCGTGTTTCTGATCCGCAGAGAACCTTAGCAGTCGATATAACCCCCATTTGAAACCCTGTCTCATCCATATTGTAGATATCCTGTTCCAAAATACCATACTTTTGTATAGTATTTTGAACCAGAGCAAACCACTCTGATATAACCTTAGGATCCTCACACTTCGCACGCTGGTAGTCATATCGACAGTTATATTTTGACTTGATTTCAGGGTGTCGCTCGACAAATCGACTGACCCATCTCTCACTGATGAAGGCTGTCGATGGGTTCTTTAATCGCGCGGATATGAGAAGCTTTGCAAGATATCGAACTCTTGATATCTGCGGAGGTAGGCCACGTTCAGCCATATCAAGGATCCATTTTGAAAGGGTCTCCTCTTCAAGATCAGATAGTTTTCGACAATTGGCGATGGAATCTTCCCGGGAGCTGATTCCATTCAGTCGATTTCTAAAGGTGTTTTTGTTCAGATCGAAGGCTTTAGCGCAGGCAGTTTTCGATTTAAATTGGCCCTTATGAAAGGCTTCAAGGGCCCATTCCATTCGCTGTTCCTTTGAAGCCATATTCAGATCAATATGTTGGTAAAAAGCTTCAGAGAATTGGTAAGATAGTGGTCAAGGGCTATGGCGGCTGGCGGGCGGTCAACTCGGTGTCCGATTACGTTACTCCGTTCTGTCTACAGAGGAATTGAATCCACATATCCATCTATCCTCCTGGGTTGGAGATGCATCATGAAGGTATGTGAGACTAGATGTCTTTTGCCTGACCAGAGTCCTTACTATATTAATCAGGTCGTGTTCAATGACTGATACTGCTGTAGATGATGATGTCAAGAAGCAGAGCTCAGTTCCAGCTTGGAATTTTGGACTGAAGTTAACCCGCTGGTACGATCTACGCTTAATGGCACTGTTGGTATCACCAGCTAGGTACTGTGTACACAGTTAAGTGGACAGTGTGTATGCTCGTAAAGCAAAGGTCAAATTGATTCATGTGTAGATAGATGTGTATGTTCGTAGCTACCCCTGAATCCATCTCAACACTAGAGCCGCAGCCTAGCGCAAGATTACGTACACCAAGCAAAGAGGGTGATCTATCAGTCACCAGCAGTAGATCACCGTTAGTTTGTTCTGACAGAAGGGTATGTCCCGACAGGCACACTGGCCAGAGCTACATGGATTCTGCAAGATTTTTGATTCCTCTTAAACCTGTTTCCACCAGAATGTGGGCACAGTTAGGCTTCCACCTTTGCAAACAAGGCCATGAGCGCGTGACCGGGCACCAATTGATCCCGGTTCCCGACTGCGATGGAAAAGCCTGCCCGAGATGCATACTTTATTGATCCGCATGCGTTTCTTGCGACAGACACAGCAGAAACCGTATGATCGGGGAGAGATTGCCCACCTTGCCGGTCAAATCAAGGCAGATCAGGGCGTCGAATCCATTCGGGGTACCACAAATGGAGAGGAGCTGAGAGATCTCGAGTTGAAATTGTTTGATCAAGATGACAACATACTAAGGGCTATCGAGATTTCCAGTCTGATCATTGTAGGTTCAAAAGCCTGATGATTGGAAGTTCAAGAAAATGCCTGAACGAAACATTTAACTTGTCAATTGAGCTGATTGAGTGCACAAGATGACCATCACCCCTAGAATCATTGGAGGTTCTGCTTGGTTCATCTCTAGAAGAGGATTTCGCGGCAGACCTGGCATGGAAATATCCATGAAAGCCATAGTTGCGCACTGTAATCCATCACGGAGTACTGAGATTAGACTGACCTGGCAAGCCTTGTCAGTCAACAGTTCTACTGGATGTTCGGATCAAACTGAACCCTGGCCAATCGATATTCTCTCAGTGTCTTAGATTTGCAGGAAGAGACTTGGCAGTCTGCAGCAGTGACACAGTGCGATATCGAATGACTCGATGGAGTATGGACATTCTGCATGTTTTGAAGGTGAGATTTTAGATCGCAGCTGAATCACAAGCTGCATGAATGGCCAGGACCGGCTATAAATGACGGAGCTCGTCATTTACGGCTGAACTTCTCCAGACCCGCTGAACCCAAGTGATCATGATGCTTCAGAGTCTCCTGCTTGTTGTCCTTCATGGACATGCCGGTACGTATAACGACGTGGATTTGTATTCTGTAGTCGCAGACTGACGGGATAGCCCTCGGCCTGGCTCTTACTGCCAGTGCCAGCTCCATCACGACCGAGCCCAGTTCTCTGCCCAGCGAGCCGTCACCCACGGCGTCCACCAGTGGCCAGTGGCTGATCATTGCCAACACCTCCATCTTCTGGCCCACATACACCAACTACTTCTACGGACCCACGACTGGACCGGAAGCGTCTGCTGTGACCTGCAATGCCAAGTGGGTGGAGTACATTGGTCGCTCCACGGGGCTTCGATCGCTGGGCCCTACAGGCACCACCATTTCTTATCGTTCGTATCCCACAAGCGACGGGGCGTGCAGAACCTCAAGCTTCTTGGAGGCCTGGAATGATCCCCATACGGGGCCAGTGACTACCCTGTGCGACGGCATCCCACGAGCATTGGGGCCTCGCGAGATCGTCACATCGTACTATCCCGGCACGGGACCATGTAGCACATTCACCACTACCTACACTGATACTGTGGACCTCTATCGGGAACCCACGCCTCCTGACTGCTCGCTCAACACCCAGGAATGCATCCCAATCTGGCAGACATACAGCAGCCTGAGCAAGCAGTACTACGGCTCCATCACTACCTTTATCCCCGGCGACACCAACAGCCCCATCAATCCCTGGAGCTGTCCCTCGACCCCCCGGACCTACCCCGAGGATCCCTGTACCAGCTGCCACTTCCTCCCCGGCACGGCCACGGTCTTCTACTGGCCCGTCACCACCGCCGGCGGCGATCTCTGTCTGCAGAACGGAACCACCATCCCCGCGACCCCCACCGGATCCGGGCCCAACACGGCCGTCGTCGACGGCAAAACCTTCATCTCCCCCAGCATCTACGTCTCGTTTACCTCCATCTACGCCTGGAGTAATCGCCGGTCCCATCCAGGCACCCAGTGCGGTGAGTACCACCACAACGCCATCATCGCCGTGGATCCCATCAGCGTATCCTCGGTGCGCCACCACCGCAACGCCAAGTATCCCATCATCGGGACGGCGTATCCGTTCAATTTTGCCGAGTTCGTACCGCAGGAAGTCGGCAATTATACGATGCCATTGATTCCCTGGCCGCAGTACCGCGGGGGCTCGCAGTGTCCGGCCAACGATCCATCCTGCACGATGATTCGGAACGACTACATGCCTCATTTGGATCTTCCGGAGGCGGTCAGGCAGATCGATGAGCTTTGGACCGAGTGCGATGCGCATTGGTATATCCCACCGGTCTCCCTGGTGCCTCTCACGGCGGATGTGGTGCAGCCGACGGCGGAGGCCAGAGTCCTGGCAGCGGCAGTACCCGAATCAGTGGCGGCAGCTCCGACTCCAGAGCCAACGGGGTGGTGACCTTGGAGGCAGATATTATAAGTGGAGACGATGTAGTTAGGCTGTTCATTACGATGGACTGCCTGACTTTTATAGTCTTATTGCAACTCCAAAGACAACTAGTATATACAATCAGAATATCTTTATCCTCCTTATTTCGGTGCATGACTTGGTCCCCGTGCCACTTTATCTCCTCCCGTCGTTCCCGCCATCGTCTCGACCTCCTTTTGAGACACCAACGGCTCGCTCTTGCTGGGCGACTGGGCACGGAAAACGAGCCAACTGGCGGTGATGACCCCGAAGATGCTAAGGGCAGCGATGTTGCGAGAACTGGCAGCGGAGCGGTTAGCAATGCATTTCGGACTCGGACTATCAACGGTAGGTATACCTGGTAGCTGTCGGGCGATTGTTTGTGAGGCTTCCAAAGTAAGTACCCATTGTATTTATATGATCTCAATAGAAAGGGGTCGATATTGGCTGTTACTGAGGGTTGAACTACTTTTAGAGAATTCAGCCACATATATACATCCTTGGTGACGTCAAAACCACTCGAGCAGAGACCTGAAGGCGATATGAAGGCAATATGTCAGTCTGATTTAACCGGTTGTCTACTCTTGCGTCAGGGAGACGTATTCTCCTGGATTTCCTTGCCAGCAATCATGGAATATGAGAAGTGAGATACCTCTTCTCCATTGTCATGAATGATATCATTATTCATATCCATATATACAGCATGGCCATATCTGCTGAGTCGGTCCATCTCTCACAGTCATAGGGTGTCAGCTAATCCTAGACAGAACCCGCAATCGAGCACTGATGAGCATCTTCGGGGTCATCGGGGGAACCTATCTGATGTTCATAGCCCTGTCTCCCAACAAAGACGGTTCTTTCATCTCGGAGGAAGAACGGCAGATGGTTCGGGGAGGAGCGGATGGGACGCCTTTTGGGACCAAGACTGCGAGACCACCACGAAGTACAGCTGTATAAACTGGCTAAGAGGAAATTAAGACATCTCTTCCCTCCAGGCAATCTCTGTTTTCTCGGCGGAAATATACCTGTTGTATGTAAGACATCACCGGTAAGACGAAGCTACCCGATCACAAGGCAGCATCTCCTCCCCTCCCTCTCCCCCAGAAGGGATCTTCTCCCTATTCTTCTGGCGTCTGCACGAGGAACAGCAGCAGCAGCAACAGAAGATCTTCCGAAGGCCGCTGGGGGGCATCTTCGCATCAGGTCCCTGCAAGACGCTCCCCGGGTACATAAGATTCCAGATGGCGATGGCAAACAACATAGGAACGGCATCGAGGACATACAGGTACCATTCGTGATACGGGATCGGGTTGGAGGGGTCGTCCCCCGAGGAGAATTCCACGAGTCGGTAGATGATCCGCACGGTGATCAGGAGGAGGCTTCCATACAGGGCATAGAGAAGACCTCTCCATCTCGCCTTGGGGCCTGCCAGGCTGCCTGTACGGTCGAGATGGAGCATCTGACGGTGGAATTGAACGGCAATCAGCAGGAACACCACGATGAAGAATTCCTGGATGCCAATCCCGATCATGTAGATGTGAATCCCTCTCATCACATCATCATGAGAAGAGGATGGTCCGGCCATGCTGCCTCCGACCACTTGAATCATAAAGGATGCCAGATCGAGGAGGACGAAGATGATGGCCAGGAGCGAGGGCTTGAAGATACCGATTTTCCGATCTGGGATGAAGAAGTGGATCATCCGAGCCAGAACCATGTAATCGAAGGCATTGACCCCTGAATACTTAGTTGATACATTCCAGAGAGGAGAAGGGGCCATACATAAAGGAGAGAGGAGAATCAACAGTTGACTGATTGTCGCCAGGGGTATACTCTGTTGGTTTCGGGTGCTCAGGGAGCGTGTCACAAATCCGACACATTCCCAGATGGCTCCCATCAGAATCACCCAGGCAAAGCCAGCTTTGTAGACGATAGCCTGCACCAAATGGGTGAGCATCACGATGCCGAACAAGACGGAAAAGGCGATGGCAGCACCAAAGGAGGGATAGTAGTTGTACAGGGCGTTGCACTCGGACGGAGGAACCCAGCCATTCTGATCGGGGGTGATGGTGGGAGTACAGGTATCGGATGTTGAAGTTGAAACAGGAGAGATGGAGGTAGAAGGAGGTGAGACACTGGTGAGGGTAGGGGAAGAGATACCTCCGGTAGAGAGGAGAAGGAGGAAGAGTAGTGATAGTGGAGGCATATTGTGATCATCAATTGACTATAGATTAAGCTTAATTATGTACAACTCGTAGATATGTTATATACTACAAGTGATATATATGGTTGCCTATTACGGAGAACTTGAAGCCTTTGGAGACATAAGCACTAGATCCTGCGTAGACGACAGCAGGACTCAAGAAACAATGTTTCTATATTTAACAGTAGAATCCAAGGCCAAAGGCTACAGGATATCTATTCTCTATTCATATCCATAGTCTTGTCTGGCCCCATGACTGGAATGCTGCAAGGAGGCTTACATGCAGGAGTTGAACAACACAGCAGGCAGACAGAAAAAGAAGGATGAATCAAGGAGAACAATATAAAGAGAGGAGAAGTTGATATTGATGCCAAAGAACAATCCAAGAACAATACCTGACTCTGAGACTTGGACTGTCGACTGTCTGACTTGTACAACAGATCTACATCTATAATGGTCAAACTGCATATGTGCATATTGGGGCCGATGTAACATTAGCTGTAGCTGCGTGTATATATATAAGTTGGTATCTGATATCTCGAGATCAACCGGAGTTGAACCGCCTACGACTCTCCAAGATGAACTGGATATTTCTACTCCTCGGGGTAATAACCCTGTGTACGGCAGTCCCAGGCAGACGAGATTCCCTTAATGTGCAGCCATCCGTACAAGGTGTCACATATGAACTAAACGACATCCCCTATTTCGCCAACTCGGAACACCCCAGGGTTGTCTTCGGCTTCAACATCCAGTCCGGTTCTCAATTGGTGCCATTGACCGTCATCAGCGCGAACCGAACCGTCGTCACCGCCGATTATCTGAAATCCACCCTGTCTGGTTACTCCAAAGACGATGTCTTCGCATCCGGCTTCTTGCGCGCCGTCTATCTCACGTCGTCTTCGGACGTACAGCTGGATACGGCTGCAGAGCAATACCTGGAGGGCCTAGGTGTAGGGTATCTGTTCCTCAATGCCACGGCATTCAAGCGGATCCCGAGCTCCGGTCATGGATTGACTGCTAACCATGACACATTCCTACCCCCTGGTCCCTACACGGCTGTGTTCGACAATGGATCCGTGAGTTTCCTCGACACGTACCGACTGTACAGCGACGACTATCGCACCTTCATCACCGGCGTGTACCCCTCCAACGACGGTGTAGGAACCTTTGCCGCCTTGTCTGCGATGAATCCCCGGCAATGGGGCCCCATGATCCCCGTCCCCAGTCGCATCCACTCCTGGGATGATCCCCGACCTCTCGCGGGGAAACGGGTCGCCGTCAAGGATCTGTTCGACATCCAAGGCCTGCAGACCTCCGCAGGCAGCCAGGCTTGGATCCAGGTGACCCCGATCGCCAACTCGACCGCCCCGGCCATTCAACGGCTGATCGACCTGGGAGCCGTCATCGTTGGGAAGCACAAACTCGCCCAGTTTGCGTCGGGAGCCGATCCGTGGGACTGGGTGGATGCACAAGCCCCCTTCAACCCCCGCGGGGATGGATATCTGACCTGTTCGGCCTCGTCGTCCGGGGGAGGATGTGGCATAGCGGCGTATGACTGGCTGGATGCCGCGATTGGGACGGACACCGGGTCCTCGATTCGTCGGCCTGCCGCCGCGTCGGGGACATTCGGCAATCGTCCGAGCCAGGGCATGATGTCGGTTGAGGGAGTCGTTCCGTTGAATGCGGCTCAGGACACGGTTGGGGTCTTCTCCCGGGATCCCGTCGAATGGGCCGAGTTTGCCAAAGCATGGTACACCCCGAGCCTCCATCAGGATCCCGCAATCAATGCGTTGCCTCCGTTGTCCGTACCAGACTCGATGGCTTTCCCGAGGAGGATCCTCTACCCGGTCGAGTATCTTCCTCTGGTCAATCCAGCGGCGCAGGCTATCCTGGACAGCTTTCTCTCCCGGGTGACACGCCTGCTGAATATGACCATCGAGCGTACCAACTTCACCGCGACGGTCAACAATGCATCGATCTATCCCGAGGTCGCCGATCATTGGTACCCCGTCGCGAACTGGGACATCATCTACAATGCCTCGCAGACGCTGAATGCATGGACGCAGTACACCAAGGTCTATGGTCCCCTCATCAAGACCTGGGCCGAGCGGAACGATGGCCGCTTCCCCCCGGTTGACCCCCAGTGGCGGGCCTCGTGGCAGTTCGACATCAGCTATATCAATCAGACCGTCTACGACCGCGCCTTGGCCAGGAAAGCCGCCGCGGTCAACTGGTTCCAGGAGAAAGTCCTGTACGAGACCCCGGACTCGTGCTCGGAGGCGCTGATGATCTGCGACGGAGGCACTGGGGGCTTGCCGAGTTATCGGGAACAGGAACTGAATAAGAGCCCCAATGCGAGCTTCCTGGGTGTGTTTCCGAAGGACGCAGATGTGTCCTGCTCCAACATCTGTCCGTTGTTTGGGTATGTCTCCTTATATATCCCCCAGGAATGTACAACGAGCTAACCGGCTGTAGATGTGTGGATTTCGCTATCCCTCTGGGACAGGTTGAGTATCGTTCGCCAGTGACCAAGGTGACAGAACAGTGGCCGGTGACCATCAATATCATGGCTCGTCGTGGATGTGACTTTGTACTGTTCAACATGATCAAGAAACTGGCAGAGGAAGGGGTTCTTCGAGCTGTCAAGACAGGTAGAACGTCTTTTTAGAATTCATATAAATTTCCGCTTCCACATATATTCTAACACATAATCAAACTGGACGATGAACTCATGCGAGCGAGTTATACTCTCTTAGAAGCTCCTTGACCCGCCCACACCACGTCCCGGACTCCATGGCTACCACCGGGGCTGTTTTCCCATCGCGGGTTCGCATGCCTTTTCTGTATGTCGAATGTTGCAGCACCTTCTCCAGCAACTTCGGGTCTCCCAGTTTGGTAGAGTAGTGAACTGCTGCCCATCCGTCAGCGCCATAGATGTCCCCGACGTCATCCTTGTCAAGAAGAACGATTGCGCTTCTGATGCTCCCCGTTTTGAGCGCTGCAATGAGAGGGGTGTTCCCATCGTGGTCTTTCTGCCTCAGAGTGATACTTGCCGGGCAAAGCCGTATCAGCGTCTTCAATGTCTCACTTTCATCCTGAATGCAAGCATGATGGAATACACTCTTCCCTGTGTGGTCCAATAGGTCCACGTCAGCACCGTTGCGTATCAGCTCCTCCACACAGGCGGGATCATCCACCAGATCGAATATCGGCGGCCGTCCATCCTCATCCTGGGCATTGATATGGGAATGATGCTGTGCACCATCGCCGCAGAGCAGAGTTACAGTCTGCCGTCTGGCCTCCCCTCCAGTAGACAATCCCGCATAATGCAGGGCGACCTGTTGATTCTCCTGTCGCACTCCTCGATCTGCCCCCTGGACCAGCAACATCTTGACGCAGTGTACCAGACACCCCTGTGCCGCCATCATGAGCGGCGATTCTCCCCAGGCATTTGCCTGATTGATGTCCAGCTGGTCAGGTTGGCATTTGCTAATCTCCAGCGCGTAGGCTAGACTCTGCAATGCGTCCGATTCGACGGCCGCGTGGATGATATTGGCGCTGAGGTTGGACAGGATGAAAGGATCCGCGCCGTGCTCCACGAGAATCCGCATCTTGTCTGCGCGGTTGGTCGCTGCGGCCCAGTGCAAGGGAGTCCAGTGGAGTTTACGATCTTTCTGGTCCAGGAGGTTATGAATCACTTTGCAGGTGTCGTCGCTTTCCAACGCGGACACGCGGAACTGCTCAATGACGGCCAGATACAGCGGTGATCGTTTCTGGTATCCCATCTTCCATCGGGTCCAGTTCGTCCCTGGGGGGGCATTATTTGCGTTGTCGACGAACTCAATCAAGTCTTCCAGCTTCGGTTTCTCACGGTCGCTTGGATCATGGAGGTCGAGCACCGTGATGTGGATTGGGGTGAATTCGAAGTCCTCGATGTAGCCGTCGTCTTTGGCCAAAATGCGTACGATTTCTCTTTCGGCATCAGTCGCATCAGCTGCCAGGGATTTGAGAATGGCAAGATCAATGGGCTTCCTGCATTGAAGTCAGCATCTGTCACGTCCGCTGCCACTTCCGGAGGCGGGCATACCGAGCTCCCAGGTCAGCGACCTCAGTGTCAACGCCGATATCGCGAAGATATTTTACGGTCGGCAATTGCCTTGCATAAACGGCTGTCTGCTAGAATTAACAACGAGCTGGTTTTAGAACACACAAGGACGACGTACATGCAGAAGAGACCATCCATCCGGCGCGGTATCCCACGGACTTGCCTCCCGAGATGAGATGGATAACTTCAGCTTGTCAAGATTGCCATGTTTCACGTATCGTATGGCATCTGACCCCTCGGGGACCATTCGATAGGTATTGAGACTGTAGTTGACCTTGATCCCCCGCAACGAGGCCAGACGGTAAAGGGCCCGTCGGAAGAACGAGGACGGTACGATGCGGGTCTGCAAGGACGCTACACCTGCACAGTCTGGCTCGGAACACTCGATTCGAGGTCCTCTGGATGGCTGGAAGATGGGGGAACTGAACCTAGGAAAGACCTCGTTGGGCACTTGTATGGTTTGTCCATGGCAGCGACAGAAACAGTCGAAGCGACAGGCGCGACGGATCACCAAGGCGTCAGCTGTATCCCTGGCCGTCTTGCCGCTTAAAGGGCTTTGTCTCACAATGTTATTCTCGTCATGATCGGGAGCAGTAGTCAAAGAGCCCGTTAGATTCACGGTAGAGAAGATGGAGGTGGCTGGTGTTGTTGAGCTCCCGATACTGGATCCCGCGGACCAAGAAACGCATCGAGATCTATCCCACCGTCCAGGCGCCAGCAATGAGGTATCCGATGATGGGATCGCTTTCACGGAGTCACTGGCAAACGCTCTCATGTTGTCCTCTTGGTATGCGACCGGTAAAATGTCATCAGACACAGCAGGATCAGTTGGTACATGCAACACAGGAAGGTCTCGCGAGGCTGAACTGTCCATCTCTCGACCAACGCTGGAGGGAATCTCGAAAAGCGGCGGACTCTGGCTGCACATGGCCAGCGTCATGTCCCTACCGAAAGAGCAATCAGCGTCCCGCGTCTTTGATCCAGTCCTAAGGTAGTAGGCATGGTCACTTACATCTGGGCAACTGAGACCAGGCTATGCAGCATCACGCATTGCCCCTTGATGCGATTGGTAATCCTCTCTAGATTCGACTTGTGCTGAGCCCATCGCAGACGTCGGATGGTCGAGCTTTCAAACCTGGATATTTGCCGAAGATGGCTCTGCAGATCGCTCAATGTCACGAGGCTCTCCTCGATCCCCTTCTTCACTGTGTCGGTGGGAATCCTATGGACGACCTGCCGATTTCCAAATATACGGTCAAATCCTTTGAGGAGAACCTCAAACAGGGACAGGTGGTTGAGCAAATCCCCTAGCTCATGATCGCCATCCTTGAAGCTCCTCGCAAGCTGGATCGCCTCCCCGGTGAAGGTGATGAGGCTCGCAATCGAACCAAGTAGGCCGATGGCACTGACTGGATCCATCACTTGCTATGGAGCACATTATGACAGAATGATACTTTCGTGGGTGCAGTTAGTTATTCATATAAATTTAGTCAACATGGTGTTTTTGAGACAAGTTCACGACAGTCTGTGCCAGCTTCTGGTAGGTAGATAATACAGCATTTTTCCCTGTCTCAAGAATTAGTCTCACTTGCCAAACCAAACAAAAGTCAGGTGATATCTATGAGTACGGGGTATATCTAGTAGAACCTCACATGGACAGGCCTTTGGGGACCAACAGGGGTAAAGGATTCTCGTCCGCATAGGAGGAGAAGCAATCTCGGTAAGCATCCTCTGTCCGTTCTTCTTCGCGATATTCTGGCTAATATTTGATTGTATTATCAGAATAAAGACTCACCATGACTGTCGACTCATTGCCAGTTGCCACATCCTCCGATCTTCACTTGGACCATCCCACAGACCAGGAGAATGGTCACATTTGGCAACTCTCCTCGACTGAATGGAAAGACGCTCTGACAATTCCTCAGTATCTGGAAGAGTCTGCATATCTGATGACAGTCCCTCTGGCCCGCGATCAAGGCATGACTCATTGGATTCTGGTGGACAAGAATCTGGCTCCCAACCAGAGGCCTATCCTGGCGTCCTGTGAGACGTTTCGTAAACGATCCTTGATCAGAGATCGAGACGGTAGATGCTCTGAGGTTGTTGTCTATGGCATTGCGAGCGTCTACTGCAATCCGCGTTATCGAGGACGGGGATATGCCTCGAGACTACTCCAGGAGTTGAGTCAAGCACTGCCAAATTGGCAGTGTGAGGGCACAAAATGCGTCGCCAGCGTGCTCTTCTCTGATATCAATCCAGACTTCTATCGGAACCTCGGATGGTATCCGTTTTCCAGTTCTCACATTGAGCTCGAGCCAGCTGCAGTACGGCACAGTGCCTCACCTCTCCATGCCGGGGATCTGCCAAAGCTCTGTGCCTTGGACGAACAACTTCTTAGAGGCGCGATGAAGAATGGCTCGAATCCCGTCAATCCCCGGCTGGTCATCATCCCCGATCACGACCACATGCGGTGGCATCATAGCAAAGAGGAGTTTGTCTGCGAGAAGTTGTTCGGGAAACAACCGGAGGTGAAGGGCGCGATTGTAGGACAACCCGGCCGTCGCATCTGGGCCATCTGGACGCATCGATTCTACGGCCACCCGGAAGATGCTTCCTCGGAGAATACCTTGTATATCCTGCGCTTTGCTGTCGAAGATCGATGTCCCCTTGACACAGACAGCGACTACCACATCCCACCCACGCTTCATCAGCTTCACGGCGTCAGAGCAGTGCTCCAGGCCGCCCAGGCCGAGGCTGCGGAGTGGAATCTGCACAAGGTCAAACTGTGGCATCCTTCACGGTCCTCTGAGCGGATCATCAGACTTGCCGGTATTCGCTTCCGGCGCAAGTATCGAATCCAGGACAGTGTACCGTGTCTGCAGTGGTACGGAGGGGGAGAAGGTACGCCAAACTCGGTGGATTGGTTATTGAACGAGAAATATGCCTGGTGCTAAGGTCGTTGAATCGGTAAATGTCCACGTATGTCTATGCTCTAGGCCTATAAACAAGACACTCTTCCTCGTATAGAACCGTTCCGTCCTCTATGGCCTTTAATGGCATCGAGATATGTGCCTCTGCTTCGAACTCCCATTTCCGATAGAAAGGCACCGCGTCCATCGTGCTTTCCAGCGCCACGGGGACTTTCTCCTTCCGACTACGATCGAGTCCCCAGTTGACCAACAGAGATCCAGCTCCTCGACCGGCATACTGGGGATCAGTTGCAATGTAACTAAGGCCTAGTGGATGTAGGCATCAGCCATGGACCGATTTGGCGTCAATAACTTACGATAACACGGTGTGCGTCCCAGCATTCTCTCCGCTGCGCTGTCCACCTTGTCCGTCCACTCATTCAGGATGGCCATGTCAGTGCCCTCGGGCCATTCCCACGGCTCTTCTTCGTACATTGCAGATTCGGGAATGGGAAGACACCATTTGGCGAAACTGACGATGTTGTGATTTTCATCCTTGACAACCAACACTTCCCATTGAGGGTCCCTGATCTCTTTGATAGCCTTGTCCACCAGCGACATCCACAATCCTTCCCGAACGGCTGGCGTAGGGAACTGAGCCAGGAGCATGCCATTACTGTGGAATGCAGCCATGTGGATGTCGGCAATGCGAGGAGCATCCAATTCACAAGCTATAGCAAGGGTGAAAGCCATCTGCAGGGACAGCCTATAGGTCCTTCCTAGAGATATGGTGATGGTGAAATATATGCTCCGTAGATTCTTATCCTTGCTTCATCCTCTACAATCAACTGTAGGAGGGAAGAGGTTTAAGACTCTCACAAAGGATAACTCTCAGATCTCAATGGGGAAAATTCCAGCTAACTATTTTCATTGGTCTCTTTCTCAAGTCTTAATCAATTCAATCCAATAATAACGTAATCGGACACCGAACGGGCCACCGAAAACAAGATTTTGGCCGAAAACCAGGGATATCCCACTACCCTGCAATCAAAATAAAGAAATTTTTAAGTAAACTAAATGATCAACTATCTATTAGGGCAACCAGTTCTAATATGACCAATTTGATGACAGTTACTGCATCGTGGCGGCGCACGCTTCTTAGGAACTGACCGTTCCACCAAGTCCATTGCCTGTATAGCTTCTTGAGCAAGTTGCTGACCTTCAGACCCTGTCAAAACACCCCCAGTAGCAATATAAGATCTAGGAGCTGTGCGCTTTCGCTTTTGCTTTCCATTTGCTGCGCGAAGCTCAGTCATCTGGTGTCGTAATAGAATGACTTCATTCATGGTAGATTCAGCTGCTTTTGCCAGCTGATGGACTGCTTGATTTGGAGGGCTTTCAGAATTGCGATTGATAAGTTGCTTAATAAGCTGCATCTGCATCTGCACCTCAGTAGAAGTATAAGGAGTCTTTGCAGTCCATTCACCATCCCTATCTGAAGGCCCATGAGCAGTAGAGGGTGGTGTAATATGCTTAATGGTAAGCTTATCCAACACCTGCTGGCGATCTAATGGAACTAGGCCAGAAGCCTTGAATCCACTGCTCAAATTATCAGATGACAGTGCTTTTCGTGCTGCTTTATAGAGATCCAGAAAGTTCTCCTTGTTGATACGATAGGGGGAAGAGCCCATCCGGAAGCATTAATTGCTTCAATAACTGTTACCCATTCACGATTCCCTGGTTGTATGGCTCGTACACGGCTGCTTCGATGACGGGATGCAGTAATAACCTTTGCTGTATGGGCCACACCCATTTGAAAGCCAGTTTCATCAAAGTTGTAGATATCCTGTTCAAGAATACCATATTTTGCTATTGTATTCTGAACAAGATCAAACCACTGGTTGATGATCTCTGGATCCTCACATTTCGCGCGCTGATAATCATACTTGCGAGTATATTTGGATGCAAGGTCATCATGCCGTTTAATGAATCTAGTGATCCATCTCTCACTGACTGATTCTGCCTCTCGGCCATGGAGTAGTAGATTTGCCATTTTGCGTACTGTATACAGCATGGGTTGGCGGTAGTCCTCGCTCATCCATATCCAGAATCCACTTCTCCAGAGATGTTTCTTCTATATTGCTAAGCTTCTGGCAGTTTGCTTGTATATTGAGCCGTGCTTTTCGACCGCTGATTTGATAGGTAAGGGTAGAGCGTGGTATATCATATGCTGTTGCTGCAGCTCGTATGCTTTTAAACTGGCCATTTTTATACGCCTTGACTGCGAGAGATATGCGATCTTCTAATTCAACTGCTGATTCTTTTTGTTTTGATGCCGTCATTGCCATTTGGCATGGAAAATTGATTCAGTGGTTGGAAGATTCAAGGGGGCTGAGAAGTGGCCCGTTCGGTGTCGGATTACGTTATCGAGGCAATGTCCAAGGCTGACCTGTTGGCTGTGGCTTGGCCTTATAGATTGATTGACCTTTGAGAAATTCATGACTCTTTGACATTTAGAGGACTGTAGTACAACAGTGAACAGATGTGACTGCGTGACTGGGAACAGATGTAAATCGATTTGAATTGTCAATTGATTCATTCTTAAATCATTAAACAGTGACAGACCCTGAGGTTCAACCATACCCAGACGAGTGTGCCTTACTGGCTTCGCCTAAGTCCATCCTAATTAGTGAATGGTGATTGACTCCAGCTTAATGATAATCCCTGTTTCTCACAGCCAGACAAGTTGGAGAAACATTAAAAATCTAACCAGGTACTTAATCAGTTGTCCAGCCATCAAGAGTTGGACAGTCCTCTCACTGGTTCCCTTCTGTGTGACAAGTTGACAACAGGACAACCACTGATCACCATAATATGAACTCACTGGCCCTTCTCTGTATTATGATCATACCTACTGACATCTAATTCCCTCCTCCAGTTGTTTCAGAGTCACAGCTGTCAAAATGGTCTCGGAATCGGACCAGTCGAAGCAGTATCTGCTCCCCCCCCTGTCCGAGTTGCTTCCTCGAGACGACAACCACAACGATAATGATAATCATAATCTCACCGAATCAGTCCATATTTCATCCTTCTGGAATCCCTTCGACCGCTCCTCGCCTGATCGCGACTATATCCGCTACCAGCCGGCCTCTGCGACAAACGACGACGCCAGTCCTTCACCGCGGGAACTTCGCGACCATCACGGCGCAGAGCACGATCGCAAACCCTCACTGGCATTGGGCATCACCGACTCCCTCCCTTCATCGCCCTACAAGCTTCCGGAGGATACCGACGACGGCGATCTGGCAACCAAATCCCTCAACCCCGAGACATCAGAGCCCACGCCGCTGCAGTATCAGACCTCCCAGACCACTCTCCTGCCACATCCGTCCTACGTGAAGTGTCCGACCCATCAAGGGGTTGTCCAGCGTCGCCTCTCGTGGGTCCCCATCACCATCTTGGTGCTGGCGATCTACTCCACCGTCTTCTCGGGAATCTATCTGGTGCTCGCTCTGGTTAAACCGCGATATGGCAAAAGTATTGGC
The DNA here is from genome assembly GCA_004769165.1 of Aspergillus cejpii. Classification (NCBI taxonomy): domain Eukaryota; kingdom Fungi; phylum Ascomycota; class Eurotiomycetes; order Eurotiales; family Aspergillaceae; genus Aspergillus; species Aspergillus cejpii. The sequence continues at coordinate 2,137,944 of SMSW01000006.1, forward strand.
GAGCACGGAGGTCTGGCGCCCTCAACCGCCAACCTGCTGAGCGCCCTGTTTGCCAAAACCATCGAACTCGCCTATGTCACCGTCTGTGTCGCGTTTCTCGGCCAAGTGTTAAGTCGACGCGCCATCACCAAGGGGTCCAAGGGCATCACCATCTCCGACATGAGTATGCGCACCTGGATCATGCAGCCCGGCTCGTTAATCGTGCACTGGGAGACGGTGCGGTACTCGGCCCTGACTATTCTGGGACTGATCACATTGACCGCGACACTGGTGGCGATGCTCTACACCACAGCAGCGGAGGCGTTGGGTAAGTTCGCCTGACCAGATGCTGCACAACCAAAACTGATGGGAATAGTTGCTCCCAAACTGCGTATGGGTCCTGTGGAGTCCAGAATCCTGACCGGCAATGTGTCAACCGAGTTCGCCAATCCGTACTACCTCACAAACCACTGCTCGACCCCAATCACGACCACGATGGACCCGGAAGCGGCGGGGAGCACCTGTCTGGATATGGAACTGGTGGGACAAGCATACCACAACTACCAGGCCTATATCGCTCAATGGAGCGACCGGGTTCGAGGCACGAACTCGACCTCATCCAGCCTGCCGCCAAGATTAGCCCCGATAAGCTCTGTGTACGACAATATCACCGTAACCGGAAGCTGGATCGACGAGGTAAACATGACCGAGGTCTCGCGCAAGTATGGCCGCATGGTGAACAATATCACCGCCGCAATGCCTCATGGCGGAATCATCGCTGCGGCCGCCGACCCGGTCAACGGCATCCGGCAGCCCGTACAGATGACGGGTGAAGGCAACTTCTTGATCGAGGCCTCGGTGCCGTCTCCAGCCGTCAACGTCCTCTGCGTCGGGATGACGGCGGATGAGCTATCCCCCTTGGTGTACAACAATTGGCCGGACACATACGACTTCGATCCGGTAACCTGGGACTTTGAGACCTACAAGAATGTCCCCGGCAATTGGTTCAATCGCACCGTGGTAGACGACATCTTCGGGTGGGATCCCAAGCTGGGACAGACCCCTCCCGTCTTCGGCAAGCTGCCCAAACACCACAACACCATCACCAACACCACCGGCGTCTGGCCCACCAACGCCATCTACTTACTGGGGGCAGCGCCAAACCAGACCATGACGCCTCCGTACGTCCTCTGCGCGCTCAAGGCAAAACTATCCCCCGTGTGTACGACCTCGTATGCCGCGACCGCCAACGGAGGCCATCTGCAGGCGAACTGCGAGAATCCATCCAACCCCCTGCAGTACAACCAGCGCAGCCAGAGCGCTTTCGACGGCGTGTGGGACGGCAACTGGAAGAGCGTGGCCCGCGAATGGGCTAGCTCCATGAGTCTGAACTCGGGCATCACCGACTCCCGAGCCAGTAACGCCCGTCTGCTCATGCAGTTCCTCCCGACCCTGGACAACCAGACCAACACGTATGCGCTCAACCCAGACTTGCCGTCTATCAGCGAGGCTCTTGCGGTCATGGTGGGAAGCACTCTGATTCTTAGCTCCATGAACTCTCCATTTGTCCAATTCTTCAACTACACCAAAACGGACAACGTGTCCTCGGCGCTTCTCGAGCCCGTCCAGCAGCACTTCGAAGCTACCGTCAGCGCCGTCGGGTATGCATCCGGAGGCACAGAGCCGTGGCAGAACGTGTTTTACGTGATCTTGGTGTTTGCCTTTCTGACCAGCGCCATCATTCTGGCTTTCATGCTGCTCGAGGTGCGCGGCCGACAAATCACCGACTTCACGGAGCCTCAGAATCTGTTTGCTCTGGCAATAAACAGTCCAGCCTCGGCGCAATTGAAAGGCGCGTGCGGTGCTGGTCCGCAGGGTCGGCAACTCGGCGAACGGTTCTATGTGGCCATGGAGGAGGACGACGAGCATTATTACATCCGGACGAAAGCGGAGGAGAATTCACGTCCCACGTCCATAAAGCCAATCCGCTCCGAGCTCTCTATGGACGTGGACGATGTCCCCAAGCCTGTGAGTCCGGCCATGGATGAGTATCGGAGATTGTCAACGAGGAGCAGTCTTCTGTCAAGGTTTTATTGAGAGTTGTTCATACCCTGCATCTGAATAATAATTGAAATAATGAATATGATGTATTTATGAGTGATACACTGTCAGTTGTAATCCACGGTGCTACGTATCGAGACAACCACCAGGAAATGCTCATTATCAGCCTGAAACGGTATTGTGCGAGCTCGACATGGACCGCTGAGAGGGCAACACGGCGTTTTGCAGCTCCCCTAACACATGCGGGTCTAAGCCCCAGTCGCCTATCCATTCGTGCATGCGATAGCCGCCTTTGAAGTGCTCTGCAAGATGGTCTCCTCGCGCTGCCCAAGTTGGCAGTGTCGCGTCGCAGAATCCACATCGACTTTTGACATCGCCCCTGGCACCATGCCAAAGGTCCAGGTTGATAGGCATTTTGGTGCAATCATGGAACTTGCGCAGATGTTGCCACAAATAGTCTTTCCGGCTGAATGATCGATCCGCTACGGGTTTCTGTGCGCAGACTTCAAACTCGTGATCGTCCCAGTGCTCTTTAGATTGGGAAGGATGGTCGCAGAAGCGGCAGGGGGACTGTGTATCATGAGGTTGGAGTTGGTTGATATCAGGCGTGCAAACCCACGAGTCGAGTCGCAGGTGGACACTCTTCTCATGCCGACACCAGTCGTGCTTTTTCTTAAACGATCGTGTGCAAAACGTGCATTGATATTGCCCCTCGTCTGATGAAACCCGAGCCCTACCTCGTCTGTGCCTAGTTCGTGGCCTTGGGTGAAGTGGAAATGGCAGCGCGCCTTCTCCGGAATGATAGCTCCATGCAGATGAGAGGCTTCCCGCTGAGCTTTCCGACTGTTGACTTCCTATACTAGAGATTGAAGAGGCGATGAGCGACGAGGTTTCCTCAAGGTTCAAGAATGTTTCAAAAATATCGGCGTCTGCTTGTGATGGGTCAGCGTTCGAATCCGATGGCCCTGCAGCAGATGCAATGGCATTCTGAATGACCGATTCTGAGACTGCTTCGTCCTCCGGCGGAGAAGCCTGCCATCTCTCCATCGGCGTCATAGGTTGCATCCTGCTCATGGGCATTGGAGAGCCCGAACGGCAGGTCTGAGCCGAAGGCGGAGGTTCGAATCTCTGCTTCTGGCGACGACGTGCATTGGCAAACCATGTCGACATCCTTTTTCTCGAAAAGCCAGTGTCACGAATCAGACGTACTTTCTCATCTTCAGACGGGTACGGGAAATCCTGGTTCTCCTTGAACCATTCCTTCAATATCCGAATCCCCCTTCTTACAAACTGTTTCGACTCCTTGCTTCCGTCCTGAGACTCCTGCGGCAGAATTGAACCCTCGAGTATGTCACCCTGGAAGGTGTCAGTTCTCTTCACTACCGAGTACATGCATCACATACCTCATCTTCTGCGAGCTCTGTGACACCGTGCAGGTGGCCCATTACGGGCGACAACGTTTCAAATCCTGACGGCTGGCGCTTCTCCCCCCGCGCCAGGCTGCACTCACGGAACAAAGCCGCGCAACTGGAACAGGAGGCCACAGGATTCGGATTAACTGGCGTTGTCCGGATGATCAGGCACTGCAATCGGTGCCGGCGGCAGTGACTACACGGCTGGGGCGGGCAGTAAGATCCATCCAGCCACTGAGTAACATTGGAGAATCCTTGTTGACTCAAAGACCCATTAGTTAACTGCAAGTCCGACCGTACATCTCGGTCGTTTGGCGACAACAATAAGCCATGTTCTTGCCCAGCTGGAGTCGGCAGCAGCTCTGGGGCGGGGGCATTCATCCAACCAAGCCACCCCTCATCTGGAGATTCGTAGGGTAAATAGTCGATGTCATTCGGATGATTTGTATCAAGTGGAGGATCCTCACTTTGACTGAAGTCGTTGCTGAAGAGAGTGGCATCAAGGATCTCACCAGGCATGGTCCATAGATCATTCATCTCCAGGTTCTGCTCCACATCCAATGATGGATGGAAGTAGTTTACAGAGCCCATGTAATCCATTATTTATCTAGCGACTCGATCGAATGCGATAGATATGACTTTGTACATTAATCGAAGATCGAGTCTCCTCCTATTTGTATGTGCTACTGTTCAGTGAGAGTCATGTGATGCCAAGCATTATTAGACTAAATAGGTTAGCAGCAATGTCATGTGACTCCACACAGTGGAGTCACGTGCCATTATCAATTTCAAGATTGTGGACTTGTGAAGTGGACGAATGCAGGTCATTGATTTTCATTTAGATTAATATTTCAATCTTTTGTTAAGCAAGGATTATCCCTTGAAATAGTCCTGTTGCTGCATCACTGGAGGAAGACCAGTTGCTGAGTTTGCTAGACTTACCACTGTTGACGAATACTCCGGGATAATTTATATGGCATACATGGGTTGGAGTATCTACTCACGACTAGCCAGTGGAATTATCCAAGGAAAGGCCAGCAATCAAGCACAGAACTCATGAATCAGCTTCTCAAAAACCCTTTCCATCCCCCGAAGGCTGTCTACCTCGACCCATTCCTCCTTGCTGTGCAATCCGGCTCCTGAGGGACCGTACACAATGGCTGGAACTCCCACCTCACTCAGTAGGGCTGCATCGCACCAAAATGGTACGCTGCCCACTTCTGGACGACTTCCAAGCACTTCCGAAGCACATGCGATAGTCCTTTGGACCAGAGGATGGTCTTCCCGCAGCTTCTGAGTTGGCCGGGATACAGTGAGACGAGGTGGTGCATATCGGAAGCGGGGATTCTCCTTCGCGATGTCGCTCAATAAAGTATTCATGTCGCCAAGGATGGACTCGTTGGACTGCGCAGGAATGGTACGGAATTCCACTGTGATGGTGCAACGATCCGGATAGGACGAGGGCTCCTGGCCACCTGTGATCAGTCCACAATGAAGCGATGCCTGCCCTAAAGTATCGTCGGCGGGCAATTTCTTCTGATACTCTTCGAGAGATCGCAAGAACCAACCGGCATGGAGGATGGCATCCTCCCCTGATTGAGGGTCTGAGCCGTGAGCTGCAATTCCCAGGATGTCCACTTCCACCCACAGAAACCCTTTGTGGGCAATGGCGATGGCTCCCATGGTGGGTTCCGGGACAATTGCCGCATCCGCGCGCCACCCTGCAGCAATAACATCGCGAGTCCCTTGCGAGGCATCTTCCTCGTCGGAAACGGCGGCCACGATAACATCCCCGCGTACGGTACGACCGCTCGTTTTGATCGCTGCGACAGCCGCCAGAGCAGCCGCCAATCCGCCCTTCATATCCAGACTACCTCTTCCGAACACCACGGGTCTGCCGTCTTTCTCACCCAGCTGACCGGACAACGGATCCTGCTCGTAACTGGTGAGACTGACGGTGTCGACGTGGCCGTTGAACATCAACGATTGACCGCCACCAGTACCACGCAGCACACCGACGATGGACGGGCGACCAGCCACCGGTTCGACCCGGTGGTACTCAACCCCACGATGCGCCAACCACGCAGAGATGTAATCGGCAATCTCGCCCTCTCCAGCACCGTCGGCCACGGAGAGAGTAGGGTTGGAGGAGTTGATCTGTGTCAGTGTTTGCGTCAATCCCACGACGTCCTCAACTGACACATCGCGGGGAATTGGGTACGGACGAGAGCCCTCGGTGCTGAGGAGAACAACCACCGAGTCTTCCCTAAGAAGCGATGCGGCGTACTTCGATACTCCTAGCCGGTGTATGGCAGCCAGAGAAGCCCCTCCGCAAGGCCCAGCAGACACCGAATGAGACGTCAAATACTGCACGGCGCAGTGGCTCTCATAGGAGGAGACGGTGACTGCAGCATCGACGACTCGCTGCAGATCAGGCCATGTAGTCGTCGACATCGTGCCACAGTTCATCCCGTTCATGATGGTCGCGGACGTTTTGACTGTTACCATCTTCCCGGTGGTGAGGCTGGAAATCAAGCATGTACCACTATCCGGCTCAACGGTCACCACTGCACCGGGGGGATTGCGAGACTTGCAGTGTCGCGCCACAGCATGCGCCAAACTGCCCACACCAACGGGTGTGACTGTCAATGTGCTGCGAAGACCCTGCTGACTCAGTTGTTCGTCAACCTCTGCCATCATCGTCGAGTATCCCTCCACAATCCACGAGGGAACTTCCTCGTAGCCTTCGAACGCCGTGTCTTGAATCAGCAGTCCACCGCTAACCTGCTGCGCTGCTGTCCATGCGTCTTGAACTGCCTGATCATAGTCTCCTCGGGTTATGACCACCTCTGCGCCTTCTGAGGCAATTCGGTTGCGTGTCTCCTCGTCCATGGATCGGGGGACGAAGATTCGCGCGGTTACCCCGAGATGTTTCGCCATGGAGGCAACTGCACGTCCGTGATTCCCTTCAGTTGCGGCGAAGAGCGTGACTGGATGCTGCTTGAGACCATCTTTGACCTGATCCAGAGTCGATCCCAGAGGAAGTCCCACATGCGACACTACAGCACGGTAGCACCCCCACGATGCGCCCAGAACCTTGAACGACAGCAGTCCGAAACGGTTACTCTCGTCTTTGACGAACACCGCCTTGACCCCCAACTCGGCTGCGATCTCAGGTAGCGAGACCAATGGAGTGGGAGCATAGTTGGGTAAAGAATGATGAAACTGAACGACACCTTGATGGTCTGTGAAGTCACAGCTTTGGGTCGAGGCCGAGGGGTTGTAGTAAATTGGTCTGCGAGACATGCTGACAGGGTGAGTGTTTAATTGCATCTCATTTATTCCTCAGAAGATACAATTGTCTCGATTATTTATAGTAGACCCAACATGGAGGATGTATTGTTGGTGGGTCATTGTGTCTTTTGATGACAGTTGGCGGCGCCTTCCACCAACATTCTTGGTGGGGAATTTTATGCAAGGAATCGGGATAATGGCAAGAAGTGTCGATTTCTACGAATTGGATATTGCTTTATTATCCGAGTGCTCAACAGCTGCTTTGTCTCAATCTCTGGAATTCAGAAGGTACCGTCATGCTCGAGTCGTGGACATCTGTAGCACCGGCCCGGACACCAGACGAGCACATCGACTTGGGAAATCGAGCCCCTTCACTGTACGGCAGGGTAGATGGGGCCAAACGAGGAAGATTCTTGTGAGAAACGATCGCTAGGTATTGGTCCAGTTCACCAAGGCGATATTGTAGTTGGTCTCAAAGCGATTCTCCTCCACGGTTTGCAGAACTTCCAACGCCCCAACCCATCAGGAAGCCGTCGTACCGACCTCCATGTGGTTAAGTGTTGAGATGGCTACCCATCGCGATCATGGACCCGATCGACACTCCTGCCGCGCAGATATGTTTCCCATCCGGTCCACGGTCAAGGTACAGCCGAGTCTGGATCTTTGCCGCGAGTCTGATTGGCACGCCGCCATCATTCAGCGTGAGACGGGCCATCCTGGTATCTGTGGGTTTGCTGTCTGGCATGACTTAGAACATGTTACCGACAGGTTCAAGTGGCAGTTCCCCATTCACAGGTCTCATGCGGTGTCTCCAAAGTAGGATTGCGTTGATCCCGAAAACCGATACTTCATAGGCAGTAGAGAGTTATATGAGCGCATTCCAGCAACATGGCCATGGTGCCTACCAACCATGAAGAGTTATGGACCGCATCAACCAAAAATAGTACTATATCTCTGATTATTATGAAACTAACGGATTGTCGGGATCCAGAAGCTTCACGATGTCTGTTATATCTTTCTCATAGAATCGATCGACTCCGAGAAATGCAGATGCATTGGGTGATCCAGGCTGTTTAAAGGCAAAAGGATGAGGGTATCCTCAAGGGCTGCGTGTGCTGGGAAATATCACCGGGATGCTAAGTTGGTACCATCCAAGCTCGGTGGCAACAGTATGGAACCCACAGGGAATAAAAATCAACCGAAAGTGAACAAGTTCGATATCAACTCTGAGCTATAGTTGATGGCTGCTACTGATTACCTTGGATCCAAACTGAGACCGTGGAGGCCGTCGTATAGACCATAAAGATGAAACCAACAACCACCATGGTGAGATCACCGAGCTTGGCCAGGGGAGAGTCGGCCACCCCCTTGAAGTGCAAGTAGGCCGGGTAGATGTAGACCAGAGGAACACAGGCAAACGACCCGATCAATGAGACAAACTTGTCCAGATCAGCAGCCCCTACGGCCGAGATGACCGCGCACCCCAGCACAATCAAGGTTCGAAAGAAGTTTTTTTTCCACTTGATCCAGGGATCTCGCTTGCCCGAGACCTGGCCGAACAACCTGCCCTCCATGATGCGAACGGCCGGGAAGAGCTGCACGGGCACCCCGATCAGGATCGCCATCGAGTAGAGGAACTGCATGGCATTCACAAATTTGTCGCCCTGGGGAAGGTTGTTGATGACCTCAATCTTCGTGTCGGAGCCAAAGGCGCCGTAGGAGAGAGCCCCGACCGCCGCGAAGAGAACAGTGATGATGAGCATGACAGTGTAGAGAAGCGCGTTGAATTTCTCCGGGTGCTTCATCGAGGACTCGATGGGAAGAATCAGCCCGATACCCTCAAAAGTGAAGATACAGGAACCGATGGTCAAGGTGAAAGACTTGGGGTTGAACAACTCAACCGTCGGCTCCAAGCCATGCCGGGATGCGATGGTTACAATGTCGTAGTAATAGATGTACGCCAGACCCATGAGGATGAAGATGTCCGCCAGGAGCGCTGCTGGCCCAAGCTTGGAGATGTTCCGTATAAAGGCCAATGGGACGACAACGAGCAATTGAAGTGCAATCAGGATATTCGTGGACATGACATCCTCCGACTTGTCAGCCGTAGCCAACAGAACCGCCCGGATGTTGTCCGCCGTGAAGATGATGCCGGTACAGACAAAGCCAAGTTGAGAGATGGTGATGGATCCCAGGATGAGCGATCGGAGTCGAGGTCCTGCGATGCGCTCGCCGATATCACCATAGCCACCCCCGTGCCCTTTCCGGCATTCCAGCAGGAGATGGAAGCAAAGACTTGTGACCGCCGCGACCGTGACAAGAGCGACCGAGGAGAAAAGGATGCCACCGTTGCGGAAGGCCTTGGGCAAAAAGATGATGCCCGTCCCGATGAACGCCTTGAGCAAGGTAAAGAAGGTCTTGACTCTGGACGCATCCCCGGGACGCGCCACGCGGGTTGTCCTCCGTCGGCCCAGCAAGGGCCTCTGCTCTGGCGCGTGCTCGATGTCTTCCGTTGTGATTGCCAGCTCATCCTCCGTCTCCGCTAAATCTTCGCCAGCAAAACTCCCGTACAGGTCGAGGAAATCCAAAAAGGAAGGAGCGACGCGAGCGTTATTGGCCCAGCCGTGTTTGTGCTGCACAAAGTGACGACGGAAGCTGCCAGGTTCCAAGGCAGCGACGCCTTCTTCGATAGCATCATCGAAAGGTCGGGAGAGATGGGAGAAGCTGGCCGATCGCTTCCCTTGTAAGGCCTGTTTGGCTTTCGCTTCGAGTCGGTAGAGGTCGCGATGGACGTCACCTCCTAGGAGCTTGAGCGAGGACTGTGGTTCGAGCAAATCGGTACTGGTGGACGCTTCACCAGTAGCTTGAGAATGGATGGGGGATTCCTCGTGAAGTGAGCCAGTAAATTGAGGATGCAAATGCTGAGACAGGATCTCGGCCCCTCGCTGGTCTTGGTCTCGTCCATGATGAGATAAAGGGTCTGCCATCATCAACTAACCTTGCTTTCGTTCGAAAGCAATGATGGTTGATGGAATGGGAGCAAGTCAAGGGATGTCCATAAGTTCCATTGATGAGGCAAGCAGCCTCATAGTGCAGAACTGATGGAATAAAGGAGGAATGTGCCAGTGTAAAGTTGAAGTTGAAGGTAGATTTGTCTTGTTGATTTGGGATGCCCTGATGACCACATGACTTATGCGCTGACTCAGACCACTGCATAACTAGTTAACTAACTAACTAACTATTAAATGCATGTTGTGTCACCGTCCAAGTTCCTCAGGTACTCCGTACTTTGTATTCCTTCAACATTCGCTGCACTGCAGACATGGCCTACACTGTTCTCCTGTCCCAAGATCCGTGGCCATAAAGAAGCTCAATATCAGTCTCTTCTTGTTCGTATGTCATAGGAGCCACCCCGGGGATACTGGAGTGTCATTCTGACAGGTGAAGATCATGGTTGACCCAATCAAGCAGTACATTCGTGAACAGATTCCACGGGTTTACGCCCCTGGATTCCTTTTTCAAGGAGCCTTTGAAGGTGATTTGCTGAGGAGAGGAGGATATAACCCCGAAAAGGCTGTTTGGATGGAAATGATGACTGGTGAAGTCATTGATCCGATGACACCAAACCATCGAAGTTTCCTCTTATATACGCATAACCACCTCTATCAGAGCGAGATACTCATCCTAGATTCTTATCAACGAAGATAATTATGCCAGAGGTGGTTGACAACGATCAGAAAAACGAAAATCCCCCTTCGCCATCCGGGCAGCCCCGGCGGTCATCGGTGCTTCCATCCAGCCTGCATATGCTCATGGGTCAGGATGAACAGGGCCGAGAAGTGATTGCCGACTTGGAGAATTCATGGGATCAATCGTAGGGAAATCCCAAATCACAATGAGGTATATGTCTAACTGCCATAGGGCTACCAATCCGGAGCTTTCCAACTTCCTGGACCAAGTGTCGTCCAAAGAAGGCTCTGGAACAACTCGTTATATGGGAGGAGAGGCTCGAAAAGGATCGTGAGAGCATATCAGGGCTCCGATTACTGCTTTGACAAGGACAGAGTAGTAGTTAGTACTGTGGTTGTTTTATAGATTGGGACTGTGGCTGGACCAAGTTTTTCCTTAAATATATGGAAATGCACTGCCACTTTAACAAAACCCGATTCTCCGGACGGATGGATCCTCTCTTTTTCTTCTTTTTTCTTCAACCAACAGAAATCCAGACAATCTCTACACTAAAGCATGGATTGGGATCAGCTTATCTTTAATCTTGGAGTACTGATCGCTGGGGTGTTTGTTCTTGATTATGGCGCTGACAAGTTCATTGACCACACCGTCATTGTTGGCCGTGCCTTGGGGGTGTCCCAAACGGTGATTGCTCTGTTGACGGCAGGCGCAGAGTATGAAGAGGTAGCTACAAATGACTGTATATCCAAAAGTCCATCGGATGAAACAGACTAATGGTTGGATAGCTCGCTGTGGTGGTTGCTGCCCTTCTGCAGCATCGCCAACCCCTAGCTATGGGCAACCTTCTGGGATCGACCATCTCCAACGTCCTTGGTGCTTTTTCGCTCGGTCTTTTGTTCCATCGCAATCGGATCGAGTTTGACCGTAGCGCGAAGATATATGCAGCGGTGCTCCTTGCCCTCACGACGCTGTTCGTGGTCCTGGCGTTCTTCCGCCAGTTGACCAAACCAGTCGGTGGCGTGTTGATCGCCTTGTTTGCCATTTACCTGGTCTCAATTCTCTATGCTATCTACCACGGCATTGCAGAGGCGCCCGAACTCTCCGACAGCGATAGCGATGATGAGTCTGTGGCGGATTCAGTAGTCCCGGTGTCTGAAGCCACACCTCTGATTGAGAATCAGCCTGCGCAGAGCTCAAGCCGGTCTATCAGAAGCCTATTCTACCACATCATGCAGCTCCTTTTCGGCCTCGTCGCGCTATCTCTTGCTGGATATCTCCTCTCCCACAGTGCGGTGACCATTGCCGATTCCCTGCATCTCTCGGGAACAGTCTTCGGTCTAACCATCGTGTCCTTCGCCACCACCTTGCCTGAGAAACTTATTGCAATCCTCAGCGGGTCCCGGGGACATGTCAATATCATGGCGGCCACCACTGCGGGAAGTAATATCTTCCTTCTGACTCTCTGTGCCGGCGTGGTCGCACTCTTCGGCGGTCCAACCGGTCAGTCCGACACATTCGTCCTGTTCGATCTGCTAACTGTGTGGGTGTCCTCTCTGGCGTTCTGTGCTGTGATCTTTTTGGGACTGGGTAGGGTCGCTGGTGTGGTACTCCTGGCAGCATATCTGGCATTTCTCACGCTTGAGTTTACTGTATACCGAAGGTGAATGGTCGACGAGGCAGCCAGGTCATAGGAACAACCATGCTATAAAGCGATTTGTATACAACCAGGAGTGTCAATTCCCAGTAAATATACTAAAGGGTAAATCCAATGCCGAACTGTCTCCCATCTCATCCACAAAGCGGGGTCAAGCGATTATCCGAGGCAATCGTCACCTATGTGACACGAACGGCCAAGTTGTCTTTCACAAGGCGATTCTAATCCATGCATTTTCAAATGAGTATGTTCCTTGGATAATCCTCACAATGAGTTGCGCAAGAGTCTTCCCACTCCGGCAGCCGAAAGGACATCGGCCCCCTGTCCCGAGATGGATGGCTCGATTTCCTTCGGGCCTCGACCGTGTATATACTGCGTATATCGGGGTGCAACAGCATAAAAACCAGGCAGGGGGCCAACTGCCTATCGAGAGCCATCAGGAGGCTATCGAGGGCATTCAGCGATGGATGACTGGTGATCCATCTACTGCACCTGCCTCCGTGGAACAATTTCGGGTCTTGGATGGAGACGATACTCCTGATTCTACGGTCTGGGTCTGCTACTGGGATACTTCCTCCAAGTACAAAGAGAGTATGCGACGCTTAAACCTGCTGGACTTATACCAGAGATTAGATCCTCTCCATCGACAGTCGCTTGGTTTGTGGTGTGAACGTTTCACCAGCCGTCTATCGCGGGTCGAAACCAACTATTCGGGCCTCGACTATCTGCCGGGACTGGCTCGCTTGCCTGGTGTGTCGACGGTGGAGCACACCTTGACCGCGTACTGGGGGGCTGCACGGGATCGCATTCCAGATTCAGCCACTGATCTGTTTCAAAGGGAGGAAGAGAACGAGTCATCCGATGATACAGCACCAGCGGCTTCCTCACTGCGTGTAACACTGAACCATCATCTTGTCGGCACCAATCCCGAGAATGTTGTCCATATCCGGTCCGGTCAGTTCTGGGCGAATTGCGAAGAAGACGAAACAAAGTCATATGTGACGACTTTAGAGCCGACTCTACGAGCTGGATTGGCCTATCTGTGGGACAATCCCGTGCAGACCGGTGCTTCAGGACTGCGATACCTGGCTAACAGTCCACGTCCTTCAGAACCATCAGACGCGATGAATGATACCCGAGAGTCCTGTGTAGCTGGGTTCTTCCGAAATCTCGCCGACCTTGAACGCTGGGCCAAGTCGCATCCATCTCATTTGGCCATCTACACTGGAGCGATCAAGCATGCCAAGAAGTTCGGAGAGCAACGCAAGTTCCGCACCTGGCATGAAGTCTCGGTGCTGAAGCGAGGCGAGGCGGAGTTCGAGTATGTCAACTGCACACAGAGAACAGGTGTATTGCGCGGGTTTGTACTGGAGGACAAGGGATACGTATCCGGAGTAGATCAGCCTGTATGATAACCCCAGACGATGGGTCTGTGTGGGTACAGCCCTGCGTGATGTTTGTAGGAACAGATCACTATCGTCGTGAGTCAGTGGCAGGGGTTGAGGTAGAGAGTCCTCGCTCGATCATCTCTAGACAGTAAATAGCCGATGTTGATATATGGTGATACCTAAAAGCCACTCATTTGATGTTCTCAGCTCAAATGAAGCAAAACAGTAACTTTTGTCTATTAGATACAAACCCTCTATGTATACAGTAAACTCCCGGTATCGCTATCGTTTTAGAAAACATCCCTTTTGCAGTTCATCCGACGTTTGGCATCTTCTGCTCGAGAGAACACGGCAAACAGGGGTTCAAGATCGCCATTCTCGCGACAGGCACTGTACCATTGCGACCGGACATCGTCCTCCTGACTTTTCTTGCTCGACAGGAAACAGACGTGGTTGCACATGGTGCCTTTCATGACATCGCAAGCCTTCTGGGTGTTCTGTGTAGCTGTGGGTGCGTAGGCCTTCCAGAGACCGGGTTTGGAAACGGCGACATAGTACTGGACTAGATCGGATGTATTGGGATCGCAGGCGAAGGCAAAGCCCCCGTTATGCGAGATGATGGTATATCGACCCTCGAGGCAGTGCTCTGCACATTCGGTGTTGGTGTTGCATACGGTCCCAGCGGCGTATTTCTCGGCCAGCACCGGAACGGCCAACAGGGAGACGATCGCTGCCAACAGTTTCATAATGAGTGTGTTCCTGCAGTTGGGATAGAGTTAATGTTAGTCACAGAAACATTTGTGCCTCAGATGGTTTGAGGATTCTTCCGTATGCTCCCGTTGCTCCAGGGAAGATCCAACCTTTTCCCCCTCAATGTGGAGGTTCTCTTTGTCAGATCAATCGAGGGGATGCAGCTGGACACCTCAGACGGGATGACGGCAGAAGCAGTGCATATTCTGCAGATGACGGCTACACTCGGGGTCACGTAATGTGATGCTGATTTCTGTGCCGATGCGAATCGAATGTTTCCAGAATTGAATCACAAGACGGGAAATCAATTCTCCGATCACGTGGTTGAATAAACACCCGATGACTTGAACAGTACTCCCGCCATCAACGATGAGGCGATCGATACACAGAGTACAGAATACTTCCTAAGAGACGGAAAGGTGATGCTATTTTCTGTTTCTTGTTCTCCGTACGGAGTAGATCAAATCCTTCTTCAGTTGTTTGGCTGAAGTGTCAAATACAAGGTGGTACACCTTGAAATATAATCTCAATTCTACTACGGAGATAAGACGCTTTCCCACGGATCCATCTTCCTTGTGTACATTCTAGGATAATTCTAAGTATCTTTTATCATATCTTCCCTGCTGACAAAATCGTGGTCCATCCTGGCTTTTCTGACGGTCTGGCCACAAGACGAGAGAGTCATCAGTCATCACTCATCACTCATCAGTCAACAAGACCATCTTGATATTGACACAGTTGCCAAGGCTGCCAAGATTGACCCTGATTTTCAATATTCGGAGTTTCATGTGTTAAAAAGAGCCAGGCAAACTTGAAAAGGAGAAGAGTCAGGTGGTCGCCTGTCACCAGACTCACAAGCTCCCCCTGTTCCTGACTCTGTTCTCCGTTTGGAGTATGACAATGATCCCCATTCCCCTATCGAAGAAACAAACTCCTTTTGGTTGCTCCCATGACTCTTTTTGTGGCACTCTTCATGGCCAATAAGAAGCCCTTGATGGAGAAGCTCCACAGTCCCAGTTCCAGGCTGGCCAGACCAGGTTCTTGACTCATGAGAACCACAGGAATCAGGATACAGGACACAGAGACTCACTGCATCTTCTCGAATTGATCGTAACAATGACAATAACGACATCATACCTCATTGCGACCGCATTGGCACTCTCTGGAGGAGTGTCTGCCCTTCAGCTCCCTCTCTTCAGCCCCTCCAAACCCCAAACTTCGGTGGTTGGAAAGGACTTGATCAGCTCGTCTGCACTGCAGAGCCAGATCAATGCCACCAATCTTGCCAAGAGAGCCGAAGAGCTGTACCGCATCGCAGAACTGGGGATCGATGAATATAACCATCCGACACGAGTCATCGGCAGCAAAGGTTTGTTGCGTTTCCCCAACAGGAGGACTGCGCTCACGTGACCACAGGCCATCTGGGAACGCTGGACTACATCTACGCGACCCTCAAGGAATTTGACGACTACTACACCATCTCCAACCAGTCTTTCCCTGCTGTGACGGGCAATGTGTTGGAGTCGCGGTTGGTGCTGGGACACACCGTGCCCGAATCCGCGCTCCCCATGGGGTTGACCCCACCCACCAAGGACCACGCCCCGGTCTACGGGCCGCTTGTACTTGTCGCCAACTTGGGCTGCGACGCTTCAGACTATCCGGGGGATGTCAAGGGTGCCATCGCTTTCATCAGTCGCGGTAGCTGCTCCTTTGGTACCAAGTCGGCCTTGGCTGGTCAGGCCGGCGCTGTCGCTGCAGTCATCTACAACAACGAAAAGGGCGGCCTAGGAGGGACCCTGGGTACCCCGTCTCCTTACCACGTGGCCACCTTTGGGATCTCTGACAGCGACGCGGCACCATTCCTCGACCGACTCCGACATGGGCAGATGGTTGATGCCATTGCCTATATGGATGCCACGGTGGAGACCATCACCACCACCAACATCATTGCGCAGACCAGAGAGGGAGACCCGGAGAACTGCGTGATGGCCGGGGCGCACAGCGACAGCGTGATGGAAGGACCCGGTATCAACGACGACGGCTCAGGGACCTTGACTCTGCTGGAGGTGGCTACTTTACTACCCCAGTACCGGGTCAACAACTGTGTGCGTTTGGCCTGGTGGTCGGCGGAGGAAGAGGGACTGTTGGGGTCGGACTATTACGTCTCGGTTCTCTCGGAAGCTGAGAACCTTAAGATCCGATTGTTCATGGACTATGACATGCTGGCGTCTCCCAACTTTGCGTACCAGGTCTACAACGCTACCGACGCCGTGAACCCGGTAGGATCGGAACAGCTCCGGGATCTGTATACGGGGTTCTACGAGGCGCAGGGGCTGAATTTCACGTACATCCCGTTTGACGGACGCAGCGACTATGACGCATTCATCCGGAACGGGATTCCCGGGGGCGGGATCGCCACCGGGGCCGAAGTGATCAAGACAGAGGAGGAGCAGATGATGTTTGGAGGAGTTGCGGGGGATGCCTTTGACCCATGCTACCATCAGCTCTGTGACGACGTGGGAAATGTGAACCTGGCCGCTTGGGAGGTGAACAGCAAGGTAAGCCACCGATTCTCACCGATTTATTTCTGGGATTGAAGGGCCATATTGACCAACATGCTAGCTGGTGGCACATTCAATTGCCACGTATGCTCTGACATTTGATGGGTTTCCGAAGCGAACCGGGGTGGAAACAAGGGCATTGGGTGAGGAGGTTAGAAAGCATCATGGGCATGCATTGGTGTACTAGTCAAGCCGAGAGTACAAGTACTCCGTAGTCTATACAGGTGTAGAATGAGCAAGAGAAAGCCGAGTGTCGAGGACTTGACATCTAATCACGCAACAATCCAGGACAGTAAGGGGCAAATGAGGCATTTCTAAATTCTGCCAAGATGATCCTCATGACTCTTAGAAATTTCCATGAAAAGCACGCAACTCAACAGAGTATATTATTATCCAGTCTAGAACTTGTCAAACTCATCAGATGATGAGAAAGATGTGCAATATTTTACCTAACAGAAAAAGATGATCCTAATTCTGGCCGGCGAGAAGAGCCTATCAGTTTTCTTCCCAGCTAGCATGCCGTCATGTGTAGTGTATGTAGTGGTTCCAGTGGATCGATGAAGGATCACTGGATTATGATCGATTAGGCCTTTGTGGGGAATTGTGGCTAATAGTAGAAGAGAGTCAGAGCAAGAATAGCAACTTAATGGCGGATTCTTACCCCGGAATTCATTTCATTCAGTTGTATTATTCAGAGGTTGAGAACTTGACTCCTTGACTCCTTTGTGGTTTCCTTTATAACTCCATATCCTCCCTTGCAATAATCTTTAACTACATCTCCATTCCTCTGGCATACCATGGTCAACTGTCCTCTATCATCCTGCTTCACCTTCATTCTATTACATACCATCGTCCAACCATGGCGTTGGAAATTCTTCCCACCGAGCTTAGGATTCTTATCCTGAAGTCCATGCCTGATGTTCAAACCCTCCATGGCCTCATCCACGTTTCCGCCACCTACCGGAACACATATCACTTCTCCCGACGCAGTATTCTGAACCAACTCGTCCGAGAACACTATGGCTTCGTTGGCCTCGAGGAACCCTTCATGGCACTCCAGTCTGCCGGGCTTTATGCCGAGAAGTCTGCCAACAAATCCAGTATCAGAGATGTCCTCAATCGCGAGCGCATCGCAAGCTCGATCCCCAACAAGCTGGACCCTGCCTCCAGTCTCGATCTTCTACACCTTCACCAGACCTTCCAATCCCTCCTAGAATCCTTCTGCGCTCATGCGCCTTGCCCTCGTGGAACGCCCTCACCAGCCGAGAAGACGCGGATCCTGCGAGCACTCTGCCGCTTACAGACCTATTGCAACATCTTCGGGGCGCGAGAATGGTCGGAACCTGCAGCCGATCGATCCGTCCCACCTGCGTCCAAGAGGACGTCCTCCACGTGGTACAAGAACTTCACAATCAACGAGATGTGGCAGCTGTTCTTCAGCGAGATGCCCCCATGGGAGGTGGAGGAATTCGGATCGGTTTGGGTTCTCATGCGAAACGAATACCAGAGACTGTTCGATGAGATCCGACAAGAGTTCCCCCGGACAGACAGCCGGTGGAAGGCACTTCGACCGGCTTCGCTGCCGCTGGACCCGTGGGAGTTGTACCCCAGCTCACATGGTATGTTCCACGTCTTCTCATCCCTGGCATATTCATTGAAGCTGACATGTGACTAGACGATCCAAATGATTACAGCCCCTACTTCAATCATCTCGTCCTCCTAGGCCCTGCCTTCCTGCATCAAGTCCTCTGCCAACCCACCCGGGAGGATCGCTGGCGATTACTCGCGTGCAATGCCATCTCGTCGAAATCCTCGTTCATGGACACCGTGAGAGTGGTCCGGGACCCCTCACCGCAAATGTATTCGGCAGAGAAATACATGAACAACGACGTCCTGCAGGGCATGCGCACCGATCCTGCCGTCGACCAACCCAATGCAGGCTGGAAACAGCATTGGCACGGCCAGGATGTCGCAGAATGCGTCGTCTTCACCAGATCAAGCGTCCCAGTGGCGTCGGAGGCAGGATCCACCGAGTCACAAGATGTTCCCCTCCGGACGTTTGGACACTGCAATGGCTGGGAATGGGGATATGCTCTGTGGGATACTGGGATTTGAAACAAGTTCCCATAACATTATGACTTATGACATGGACCACGGCGTTTTCGGATAGCATACACGGCTGAGGGGGGATAATAGTACCAGACAGCAGCATAATAATAAAAGCTTGAATTTCTGGAGTTTGGGGACATCCGGGACTTGACCAAAATGTATATAAATGAGATGGCTTGATGCCAGTTACACATCATTCATCGTGCAGGAAAGAGTTTATACAACTCAGCCAGAGACAAGCTCTCTTGAAAAATGGAATCCGATATTCATATTGCATATCTCGACCTCTCCAGGAATTCTATACAGGAAGAAATATGGCATTGTCAAGTTGATTTTGAGCACGTCTCAGCCCTGATGTGCCATTTCAATACTGGGTTACAGCTTTCTTCTGTCGTGTCCCCATTCAGGACCCCAATGTCATCCACCCCAGGACAGAATACCCCCTCTTGAGTCTAGAGGAAGAAGTTTCCTTCTGAGATGCATGGAAAGTACAGGTCTATTGTTGGCTGATGAGAAACAGTTTGCCTTCTTTTTTGTTCTGTTCTCTTGCCTCTACCAAACCAGATCATCCTTGCCATCTCTCGAGGATTGACTGTTATTGGCAGGAACCGAACCACATCATGGGATCAAAGAGTCCTGAAGGACACTGGCAGGCTCCTCATGGTATGACTTTTGCCTTCCCAGAAACAACAACTGTCAACAACTCTAATTTATCCTTACCATGTAGCCTCCAACTTCGATGAGCTCAAGCCAGCCAATCCCGACCATCAACCTTCCCGAAACGGCTCGGGTTCGACCGATTTGGATCGCGGAGTTATTGGGGATGAGGATGACGACGATGCTGAAGAAAGTAGGGTGAACACTGCCACTTCCAACGTTGGTAAGCCTCAATCAACCACTTACTCAGATCTCGATCAAGTGTAATCTCCACTGACGACTAGTCCACCCTCCACAGAAAAGAAGAAGAAACGCAAGAAGTCCAACAATAAGAAGAAGAAGACCAAAACGGGAATCCTCCCAGCAACTGAGCTCAAGCAAAGTAACCCACCGCGTGTGCTGGTCTCGACTCTGTTCCCCTCAGGGTATCCGGCCGGAGAACTCGTCCCGTATGACTGCACATCGCGCATGACTGACGAAGAGTCACGTTACAACTCGCGTCTCTGGGACGACGACTTTCCCTCCGACTATCGCCAGGCTGCCGGAAATCTATCGCCAGGTTCGCCAATATGCGCAGAAGGAGCTTATCAAGCCGGGAGCGAGTCTTCAATCGATTGCCGAGGGTATCGAAGATGGTGTTCGCGCGCTTTCCGGCCATCAGGCACTTGAGCCTGGGGACTTCTTCAAAGCGGGCATGGGATTCCCCACTGGGTTATGCTTGAATCACACTGCCGCTCATTGGACCCCGAATCCGCGTGAAAAGGACGTGATCCTGGAAAAGGGCGATGTACTCAAGGTAGATTTTGGTGTACATGTGAATGGTCGCATTGTCGATTCGGCGTTTACAGTCGCTTTTGACGACAAGTACGATAATCTCCTTACTGCGGTGAGGGAGGCAACGAATACCGGTATCAAGGTATGTCTGTTCTCTTGGCAAGATTTGAGCTGAAGACCGTGATGTTGACGCGCAGGTAGCATGCTGGTGTTGACGCAAGGATGAGTGACATCGGCGCCGCGATCCAGGAGGTGATGGAGAGCTACGAAGTCGAAATTGACGGAAAAATCTTTCCTGTCAAAGCTGTCCGGAACATCACTGGCCATGATATTCTCCGGTACCATATCCATGGCGGTAAACAGATTCCCTTTGTCAAAAACAACAACCAGGACAAAATGGAAGAGGGAGAAGTATTTGCCATTGAGACTTTTGGAAGTACTGGCAGAGGATTAGTCAACGATGACGTAGGGTTACAACGCTCTCTTTTCCGTCCAGTACATTCTATTGTCTAATACTGCAGCAGTTCGGACTCTACGGCTACGGGAGAAACGAGGACATGTCTGGTGCTAACCTGCGTCTTTCCTCCGCAAAGTCTCTCCTCAATACCATCGACGCCAACTTTGGAAGCATCGTCTTTTCTCGCCGATATCTCGAGCGTCTTGGGGTGAAGAACTATCATCTTGGGGTAAGCAACTGAGAGGGCATTGTGTATACGGTTATTGACTTTCTACGACACAGATGAAGAACCTGGTCGATAATGGCATCGTTGAAACTTATGCGCCGCTTGTTGATGTGAAGGGTTCCTACACGGCCCAGTTCGAGCACACGATTTTCCTCCACAGCGGTGGGAAAGAAGTCATCAGTCGTGGTGATGACTATTGAGCTGGTTAATAACTATGTTAAACTTTAAAGTCACCTCTATTTAGTCTCTAGGGTAAGTTAATTTCAACGGCTGATGCCACTTACCCCAAGCATAAACTATATCTGGCTGGAATCCCAAGAGGAGTAATTATCATCCCTTTACACTGGCTAAGCACAAGCTAGAGTGTTATCTGGAGCTATATATGTCTGGATAAAATATAAACCTTAGTGTAACAGGCACTATTTGTAAGGATCCCCAGATAATCTATGTAATGCCGGCCAGTCATGGATGGCGGGGAGGGGCCTCGGTCTATATCTCTCGAAGGGATGTCGATGCCGCTTCGGCCGCGTGGTCTCGAGAGTTTAAACTCGCGGAGTGTGCGGAGCAGCTCTTCGGAACTGTTGAGCATGTGTCCGATCAGATATTGGTGGGATCCTGTCTCGCTGGTGCTCATGCTCGTCTGCTGGCGGGGGATGGAGGAGAAGAGAAGCGTGCCAGCCACTTTGCCGGATTCAATGAGAGCCAAGTCCTGGAGAAGAACCGCGCTGAGGTCTGAGAGTCTTTCGTTCCAGTTCTCGTTGGTTTTTGGGGAACAGTTCATCATGCCCTGGTTTGTGGACCTCCGCCGGCGTGATCTGTGCAGAGAGCGATAGGCGCTTGCTTGGGGGGCGGCATCGTCGTGCAATGGCAGAGGAGCCGTGTCATGGCTGTCCAGTGCGAGTGCCGTAGCAAGGTTGTTTCTGTCTTCCCGCTCGTCACTGTTCTGGGCCCAGGAAGTCTCCCCGTCGATCAAGGCCTGTGTGAATTCGAAGAAACTCGAGCTTGGCAAGGCAGAGACGGCTGCATCCATAGGTACCTCACCACATGTCTGGTATCGGGTGTCGGGCGATGGACGCCCAGGGCTGGCGTCAGGGCCGAGCTGGAGCTGCTGGGGGTCGGAGTCCAGGAGCAAGATAGGCCTTGGTGACGCGGTGGTCATTCGATGGTCGGGATCAAACACAGATGGACTCATGCGGTCAAGCCTGTTCAAAGACAGGGACGCATTGGCCATGGAGGGTCTTGCTTTGTTTATGCGATGTGAAATAGTCATCACACAGCGAACGCCGGCCTTAAGGCACCGGCGACAACAGTCTTCGATGCTCGAGCTGGGTGATAGACGCTCACACCGCAGCTTTTGGCCTCGACAGCGGTCACAAGCAGATCGACGAGACTGTTCGCCTTGAACGGGCTCTTGGAGGGCACTATCCATGCTTGACAATCTGTCAATAATCCTCTGTGTGTAACATATCTCTTTCTTTCTTGCTCTCTCCTTTGCTTTTTTCTTTTACTTCTTTCTCTTTTCCCCGGCCCCTCTTTTGTCTATGGAGAACGCCCAATCAGCCAGCCGTCATGTATCATATATATACAGAGTATATATAGTTCCTTACATTGGAACTGCCCCTCCCCTTTTCCCATGTTTACTATTTCCTGGCGGCTGCAACACTGCAGGGATACGCCATGAGATTAATGTGGATGACGCACCCTGTTGGCTTCATGGATAATCTATCCCCAGAGCAGAATGGGAAAATGCCATTGTCAGGGTTGAGCTGCGCATGAGAAAATAGTTCCTATGCTAGAAAAAGTTGTTGGCAGTCACGGGCATAGCATTTGATTGACCATAATACCCGCATCGCACGAGGGCATCGGGGGTATTCGGGGCAAATGCAGATAGGTTAATCCACATACGATGTCAGCGTAAGAGTTTAGGGCTTTCTTGATTCTTCCCCCAGCACTCAACCGAGAAAGAGTTAGATAATAGATACGGACTCAACGGAGTACCCTACAAAAAGGCGAGTCTAAGTCTAGAATGACTCCCAGTGCCGGCCGAGTTTCTTCCTGTGGCCATGATGATCAGCGATTTTCCTTAGTTGATCCATCTGTAGTTTCCGTAGCCAGGCGCTAAATTAGGGAGTTCTGAGTCTCGCCTTTCCTCTTTTTAGAAAATGCTGGACTTTGCCTGGTTATGATCCGCTAATTCCTAGTTAATGGGTTCGTGACTCCTTAAACCTACTATGTAAGTTATCAATTAGCCATGTTAGGCTATTAGGTGCAACTGCCTCACTGCCCTTTTAATACCTATTAGAAGTCAAGATTTCCCTTTACAGGTCCTTGGGGTAACAGCAATCTCACACAGTCATACTGAGGAGATCTGTCGAAGACTCGAAAGTCGAAACTCAAAAGCCAGCGGATTACAAAATAAGCCTGTATGGGAAGAATCCTTTCAGACTAAGCAATAGCTGGTACCTAACAAGAAGCCAATGGCCTCTTGTGCTGCAAGCCTCGTCGCGGGAATTGCTTTAAATCAGTGGATACTGGATAAGCCTCCTGTTGTGACTCGTGCGTCGTAGTGCCGACTGCCGACTGCCGCGTCAAGGCAGATGGCATGGAGCAAATCACAATCCATGTTGGTGGTTGGATGATTGGATCAGATTGAGCCCTGCGGATCTATCCGTATATTTTAATGTTGTATGCGGCTGTACGATGGCCCAATTCTGACATGACTCAGGTTCAGCCAGGACATTGGTTTAATTAGATCAGTACTGTTACTCGGTGCTGGGAATTACGAACAACCCTAACTTCCTGAACTCGTCGGAGTCGGAATGGATGGAGTCGGACAGTCGGGGTTGATGACTGCCGATCTGAAATGATGGTTTATTTCTCTTTTTCCTTTGACTGAGGCCTAGTAACATTCTGACTCTTATCTATCTGTACTCCATATCAGCATTTCATTCATACAGTAGATTCAACACCAGTGTGGTCATCACGTGAGGCAACCCCATAAAACCATCCCATCTCTTCATTTCTCTTTCTCTATTCTCCATCCTACAGTCCTCCATGTTTTCATCTCATCATAGACCATGGCACTGAACGCATCCGAGAACTGGTCTCCCTGTCCACAGTCTGCTGACCGTCAATTTGGCCCCTCGATCAATACACAGTGTCGCGGGGGCTTTGATTTCACCCTCACCTTTGAGCAATCCATCCTGTCCATTGCTCCTTCGGCCCTGCTGCTCCTTCTCATCCCGTTCCGGTTATACTGGCTGTCTCGCGCCAGCCTCAAAACCAATGCGTCTTTCTCCCTGGCTTGCTCGAGCAAGCTCCTAGCCGCTGTCGCTCTGGCTGGTCTCCAAGTCGCCTTACTAGTGTTATGGGTTCGAAATCCACAGGCGCAGACGGTCGCGTCAATCCCGGCCGCCGCCCTGTCGCTGGTTGATGCGCTGACCATCTGTTTGCTTTCCTACATGGAGCATACTCGTTCCATTCGGCCTTCCACCCTCTTAGGAGTCTTTCTCTTGGCATCGCTCGTCTTGGATATCCCCCAGTCGCGAACGCTCTTCCTGATGGGCAATCAGACTCCCCTGGCAGTGGTCTTCACTGCAGCGACGGGCCTCAAGGTCATTCTGCTCATGTTGGAGGCGCAGAGTAAGATCCAGGAACTCAGGCTGCCGTATCGCCAGTATCCTCCAGAGGCGACGGCAAACATTTGGGTGCGCACCCTATTCTGGTGGCTCAATCCGCTGTTTTTTAGGGGATTTGCCCGTTTGCTATCAATTGAGGACCTTTACTCGATGGACAAAAAACTCGCGACCTTCCACCTTCGGAAACGGATGCACGCCAGCTGGGCCCGTCGAGGTACTTGGATGCTCCCCCATCGGTGATCATTTTGTTAATGAAGGACTGCTAGCACAGTCCCAATCATCGTACGCGTTGATCATGGCCACTATCTCGTGCATGCGATGGGCCCTCTTGTCGGTCGTCGGGCCGCGGCTGGCCATGATCGGGTTTACATACGCCCAGCCATTCCTGATCAGCCGCGTTATCAGTTTTGTCGAAGCCCCGGCTTCCGAACAACATCGCAGCCATGCCCTGGGACTGGTGGCGGCTGCTTTCCTAGTCTACCTCAGTATTGCCGTGGGTCGTTCCTGCAGCCTCCCTGGAGATCCTGGATACTGAGCTTTCGATAGATCACGACCGTCCTCTACAAGCGCGAAATGTACAGAATGATTACAATGGCCCGGGGTGCGTTGGTCAGTCTCGTATATAGCCAAACATTGCAGATGCGCGACTCGTATGATGAATCGGCCGCGCTTACGCTCATGAGCACCGACATCGATCGTGTCACCGTTGGCTTACAGAATCTCCATGAGGTATGGGCGCGCATTGTGGAGATTGCAATCGGCATGTGGCTGCTGGCTGAGCAATTGGGCGCGGTGGCCGTTGTGCCCATTGGGTTGATCGCCTGTATGTTCCATGGCTCCTTTCCTGGTCGGTCCTTAACCAACACTAACCAACCGCAGTATGCACCTTTGCCAACTCGCAACTTTCCAAATTAATTGTCGGAAGGCAAAAGGTCTGGAACGCGGCTGTGCAGAAACGCATTGCCGTCACAGCATCCATGCTGGGTTCGATGAAGAGCATGAAGGTCATGGGGATGACCGAGGTGGTGGAGAGCAGTGTGCAGCAGTACCGCCGCAAGGAAATCCAGTCCGCCATGGGATTCCGCTGGCTGTCATTGTGGACGAACACCATTGCTTCTGCCCCGGTGATATTTGCCCCCGTCCTGACGTTCGTGGTGTTTGTGGCACAAGCCAGCACCAATAGCCTGTCCACAAACCAGGCGTTTACATCTCTCTCCATTATAACCCTGGTCACCCAACCCGCCTCCCTCCTCATGTTTGCGATCAATGAGTCTGCAGCTGTGAAGGCCTGCTTTGATCGACTCCAGAAATTTCTTCGTGCTCCAGCGGGGTCGGACGGTCGGACTGGACTCGGTGGTTCCCACAGTGGTGACTCGGGCTCAGAGGCGAGTAAGACAGTACGGGAGGGAGACGAGAAAGGCCCAGAGGCCAGTACTCATCCGACCCGCACAAGCGTTGAGGTCCAACAAGCGACAATCCGGCCTGCACCAACTGTCGACCCAGCTCTAAGTCAGGTATCCATGAGCTGTCCAGAAGGCTCCCTCACGATGGTGGTGGGACCCGTCGGCTGCGGAAAGTCCACACTGCTCCGAGCGGTCTTGGGAGAAGTGCCCTGCGACGCAGGAACCATTGCCGTGTCCACGAAAGACATTGCCTTTTGTGCTCAGAGTCCCTGGTTGCCCAATGGTACCATCAAGGATGTTATCTGCGGGTTTTGCGAAGAGGGAAAAATTGATAGTGTATGGTTTCAGACTACCATCCATGCTTGTGCTCTGGAGGAAGACCTGTCCCAACTACCTCAGGCCGAACAGACTGTGGTTGGAAGCCGAGGAGTGACCCTTAGTGGCGGTCAGAAGCAGAGAGTGGTACGTTCAGTTAACTATCTTCTATCCAACGCTCAACGATTGCCAGCCAGCGGCTAATTTTCCTTTTGTAGGCGCTTGCTCGAGCGGTCTACGCTAGACGCGATATTATTTTACTGGATGATGTTCTGAGCGCCCTGGATCAGAAGACCGAAGCACTTGTCGTAAAGCGCTTATTTGGTGAGCAAGGATTACTTCGGCGGTTGCAGACTACGATCCTCCTGGTGACTCACTCCGGTATGTACCACAGTCCGGTCATATAATTGAAGAGGGTGACTGACCATTTCCAGTCCGCCATCTCAACATCGCCGACCAGGTTATCGTCCTAAGTCGGGAGGGAAAGGTCCGAGAGGTTTTGAGGAGCCAGGACATCCAGAACAGTGAAACAGGCCTACTCGGTGCGGAGGACGTTGCCGTTGCTTCCCAGCCATCCTCCAAGCCACGGCCGGCAATCAAGACACCGCGACCTGATGACGCAGATCTGACACGCCAGACTGGTGACATGGCAGTCTATGCGTACTACTTTCGATCTTTCGGCTGGCTTCGAACATTCGGCTTCGTGGCTTGTACCGCGTTGTTTACCTTTGCAACCACCTTCCAGCGTGAGTTTGGGTCGAATCTGTTTTGGAACTGAACCGACTCAGGATGCTAACAGGAGACAGAGATCTGGCTTCAGTGGTGGACAAATGTGAACGGACGTTCTATCGGAAAATATATGAGTGTCTACATCGTCCTTGCTGTTGCGGCTATGGTTTTCCGATGTCTGACCTTCTGGTACGTGTCTTTTGGCAGAAATAGGGATATTAAGGGAGAAAGTCTAACAAGATGGTGCAGGTGGTCTCTGATCTGGATGGCGCCAATCTCCTCTCTCAATCTTCATGGAATCCTTCTGCGGGTTGCTGTTGGGTAAGGGCATCAAAGGCTTCCTTGGAGATGACAACTGCTAATCTCACATAGTGCGCCTTTATCTTTCTTTGCAAAAACTGATAGTGGTGTACTATTGAACCAGTAAGGCCCTTGAAATTGGTGGCAGATGGCCCAATTCTGACATGACTCAGGTTCAGCCAGGACATTGGTTTAATTGACCGGGTGTTGCCTCTTTGCCTGATTCGCGTGGTTGTCCGTAAGTGTATCTCTACATAATTTCACGAAGAGTGACTAATCCCAACTGCAGAGATTTTTCAAATCCTTTCCCAGACAGCGCTCATTGCTATGGGATCAACCTATATGTCTGTTTGTATTCCAATCTGTGCCGTCACCGTGTACTATCTGCAGCGTTTTTACCTCCGGACGTCGCGCCAACTGCGATTTCTCGATCTTGAGTCCCGGAGCCCGCTGTACAGTCATTTTCTGGAGACCCTAGAGGGCCTGGCCACGCTTCGTGCTTTTGGCTGGCAGCAACAGTTCCAGGAGACCAACACAAAGCTTCTGGACACCTCCCAGCGGCCCTTCTACATGATGTACTGCATCCAATGCTGGCTCAATCTTGTCCTCGATCTCCTAGTCACCGCGCTTGGTGTGATAGTCATTGCCCTCGCGGTCCTACTGCCGCATATGACCAGTCCGGGCACTATCGGCGTGGCACTGAATAATGTTCTCGGATTCAACAAAGCTCTGGCTGTCTTGATTGACAGCTGGACACAGTTAGAGACCTCACTGGGGGCGATTGCGCGACTGAAGAATTTGGAGCAGACGGTTAAACCTGAGTATCAAGAAGGGGAAGATACTATTCCCCCGGAAACATGGCCGGAACACGGTGCCATTGAACTGAAGGATATCTCAGCTTCTTACAGGTAATGATAGCTTCGACTGGTCACCTCGTAGACGACGCTGACGAGTACTTAGCCCCTCCATTTCAGCTCTGCACAAGATCTCCATGTCCGTACTGCCTGGCCAGAAAGTAGGTATCTGTGGGAGGACCGGAAGGTGTGTATCTCGCTCGTTTTTCTCGGTTCTCTCTCTTCCCCCCAAATGATTCTCCAGTTTTGCTGACAATGGGCGACAATGTAGCGGCAAGAGCTCGCTTCTGTTATCCTTACTCCGACTATTGGACCTTGATAGTGGAAGTATCGTGATTGACGGATATGACCTGCAAAACCTGCCCCGGGAGCTGATACGCAGTCGTCTCGTTGCCATCCCCCAGGAGCCTTTCTTCTTGAGTGAATCTATTCGGATCAACGCCGACCCCAGCCAAAAGTTGCCCGACGAAGCCATCATCAATGCTCTCAAAAAAACGAAGATTTGGGACGCTATCGAAAAGCGCGGGGGTCTGGACGCGCACATGAAGGAGCAACCTCTTTCGCAGGGGGAGCAGCAGCTGTTCTGTCTGGCCCGCACGATGCTACGCTCGGGAAAGATTTTGATCCTCGACGAAGCAACAAGCAATGTCGACTCCGAGACGGATCAGCTCATGCAGCGGATCATTCAGGATGAGTTTCAGGATTACACAATCCTTACTGTTGCCCATCGATTGGACACAATCATGGATTCGGATATGGTTGCCGTGTTGGACCAGGGGCGATTGATAGAATATGGGCCCCCTCAGAATCTGCTGGCTCAACCGTCCATGTTTGCGGACCTAGTCGGTGGAAATTGAGAAGGGTCCAGCGATGATAGCACGGTCACTGCCCAGGCGTCGGTATGAAGCAGAAGCGGCAGGAAACAGAAGACTAAAATAAGGTAGACTGGGATTAAATATGGAGTTGATAACTATTCCTTGGGTTTCATTTCTATAGCGCAACGTAGACTACACATGTTTCTATAGGCTATGGCAAAACAGGCTCTTGAATGAATGACTTGGTGGTGAGGGAGAGAAGGGAGTGACTATGGCAGTGAAAGCTAGACTGGCTTATCCAAACCACAAAACCACAAATGGATTGGATCTAATTTAGGCAAAACCACCCATGGTGGATAATGGTTTTTAAGGTTAGATCTAAATAGTTTATGGATAACCATTAGAAGTAGTAGTATTCATATACCTGTTCTAGCTTGCTCTGATACATGCCGCCCCGAACACGGCTCGGGGCAGAAGAATGTGGCGCCTGCGCCGCTGGACGAAACCCGAATGGAAAATGCAGACTGAGGCAAACATGGGAAAAACAAACAAATAACACCAGATTCTTTTCTCAGACACTCCGTTCCCTTTCACTATGCCCCCTGCATCTCAGCGGCGTCACTGTACCACCAGCTGCCGCATCACCGGCACGCCTCCATTTCGCTATCACAGCGGCCATGTCACCTTCTCTACTCCGTAGCCCTTGCTACGCCTTTAGGTATCATCCAAGTAATATATATATCAAGCATACCTTCAACCATTCCTCGCCGGCGCTTCTCTGGTGTGCCAGACGCTTGGGCTCCATTCTCTCCAAAGCAGCTTCAAGTATAGCAGTATGTTGAGCCACCTGCTGTGGCGTTGGCTGTAGTCCCTGAGTGGCAGAGAGCAAAGTCTTCATAATAGTAGCCTTCTTCTATACAGTTAGCACTGACAATAAGACAAAACTATTCAACCTCCACACTTACCGCGACATCTACTGAGCCGATCACTGCTACCTCCTCCTTCCTGTCCTTTTGCTGGATTGCATTTAGATGCGCCCAGGCTGTGACTGTGTAGGAGACATATCAGTAAACATCATTGCTTCATAGGTGATGATCTTACCTTCATGAAACCACTGTCCTTCGCTTCGAGTTGGCCGCCAGCACCAGTGCCGGCGCCTGCACCTGCATTATCATCTCCATCACGATTGTCGCCATTCTGGCCATTGTCCCCAGTACTGCCATTGTCGCCATTATCGCCACTGTGGCCATTATCGGCATCGTCAAAGTCATCATCGAAATCATCCGGGGGTCTGAGAGCGTTGAGTCACTATCCAAGGCATCATCATCATCATCCTCATCCAATGCGTCGTCGGTATCCGTCACAATGACCTCGTCCGTGCCCTTCAGCAAAGTATGTCAGCCAGTGTTTATAAAATTTTGTCACAGCCTGATGATGGTGGTAAGCCCCAGAATTTTGACCAGAGCCAAAAGCATGTTTAGGCTCCGACCGAAATCACGAAAGGGAAAAGATGCACCAGGATTTTGATGAGAGCCAAAAGAGTATTTGGGCTCCCGCCGAAATCACCATAAGAAAAGTCTAGGGAGGATCTTACCTTAGTCTCGTTATCCAACCGGCTTTTCTTACTGGGGGTGGTGCCCTCGTCTTCCTCGGCCGCCCTCTTTCGAGTTGCCCGCCTCGGAGTCATCTTCAGTTGCATTCTGCGAACCTGCGTCTCTGGCAGACCGAGGTCACTCAGGTCCTCCACCCCCAGTCGAGTTTGTCACTGTCCTGGCATCGTCCGAAGACACTCCTCTGCTGCCGCATTAATCACCGCCGTTTCTGCCTCCACTTCTGCGTCATGGGTGTCCTCCGCGCCCTGGCTTGCCCCAGCTGCCGCAGCAACTGCAGCAGCAGCTTTTACCGCAGGCTGCAGCAGCCCATGTAGCTGTCCGGCCAGCTGGGGCAACGCCTTGATGACGTTGTTACACTCGATCCAACGACTGATGGTGTGCTCTTGGAACAGTATCCAAACCTTCTGCCTCACACCGTGTCCCAGCCGGTGGACACGGCCAACCGACTGGAACAGGGTGTTGAGGTTGATCGGCGGCTCCATCAGGATGACCCTATGGCAGAGCGAGTGGAGGTTGAGCCCGTGCGCCCCACACTGGTAACTTGCCAGGAGGACCTGGGTGCCCGATGCCACCTCGCAGAACTTCGCGGCCGCCTCCCGGCGTGCCGCGTCGTTCATTGAGGCTCGGATGGTCACGTACTTCAAATCCAGGGCATGTAGGAACATCTCCGTTAACCACATAACCATGGGCCACTGTACGAATATGATCATCCGAGGCGCCGGGCTCGTGTCCCACAGGCCCTCCTGGACGAAGATCTGAAAGAGGTATCTGAGCTTCACGCAGTCGGAAAGCAGGTATAACGCCTCGGCCAGCCGCGTTAGGGGGACCATGCAGCGCAGGTCGGTGGTGGTCTTCCGCCAAAAGTACGAAAAGCCGACGCCCCCGCGCTGCATGGCCTTCCCTATCGCGCTGGCCATCGTCTCGGCATGTGTAACCTCCCTGTAAAACTGGTCGAGCGAGACAGAGAAAGAGAGATGGCAGAGTAGCCGCATGACACGCCAGTCCAGGTGACCGGCTTCTTCATCACCGTCCTGAGCCTTGTCCGGACCCGACGACCTCATCTCCGCCACCAGGGCAGAGATCAACCGTCATGATTCTCATCGGGGGGATCTCGTCACCAATGCGGGGTCCCGCTGGGTCCTCCGAGTCCACCGGGTCCGCCATGTCTCTGTGCAGACAGATCATCTGCATCAATCAGAACGGGCAGCGTGTAGTAGCCGTCCCTGGGAGCCATATGGCCCTGAGTGAAGATGCTTGCGAAGGCTCGTGGCATTAGAAGATGATATGGCTTTGGCTCCGGGAACTGGCTCATCTGGGTGTACTGTTCGTACTCATTGACCCAGTTATCACTGCTAGGCATCTGAGAGCTGTCACCGCTATCAGTGCCGTCATCGCCAATGCTAGCCTGGGCCAGGCCAGAGTACAAGATCGCGAGGTACCCACACAGATCAAAGGTACGGTTGAACAATGGGGTGGCCGTCAGGAACCAATGGTGATGGGCGTTCAAGAGAGCCACAGCCTGGTGATGTCTGGTTGAGATGGTTTTGACGGCATGGCCCTCGTCACAAACAACACGTCCAAAATAGCCGCTCATTTTGCCGACGTACAGCTTAGGTTCATGCTTTGCCTTGCCAGCCTTTCGGCCGGCGCCGGAAGCTGACGCGGTCTCCAGATCGTCGGTACCCTGGTTGTCCTGATTGTCCTGATTGTTCTGTAGTTCCGCGAGCGCCGCAATCGCTGCCCGATTCGCATCTTCAACCACCGGATCGTCGTCGTCGTCGTCGCCGCCATCGCCCCCGTCTACCTGTCTCTCTTTCCCTTTTCCGCGTGTGGCTCGTGTGTCCCGGTCTCTCGCCATCTCCTCCCGCCGGGTTGCAATCGTCAGCAATTAATTCACGTGACATATAATATAGTAGCCTGAATTTCGGCGCCGGCCGATTCGCATGATGGTCTCCCTTGTGATGATTACCGTTGTAGTCGGATTTGTAGCCCCAGATCAAAAACTCTTTGGCGAAACGTAAAACACCCACACCTGGCCGTTTTCGAGCGGATAAACGTTGAAGAGTTATATTTAACTCTATTCTGAATTGGTTTCAAGCGGTATTTTCTTTCTTCTATCACTCATTGCGGTGCAATGGGTGGTAGGAAGAAGAAAGTGGCCGCGGCGGCCAGGCCATCGCCATGGCCTGAACTGCCCTTCGACACCTTCAACGACCTCGACCTACGCGCTCACTCGATGAAGCTCTTAGATGCGGTATCTCAGTTGAAATGCACTGCTGAATCCACCAAGGGTCTTCCCCCTTTTAAGATGTTCTGGGCGTTCCTAGGCACCGTGGAGTCCCTCACGGTGAAGGCACGTGACGGTGACGTCGCCCAGCTCACTAGAGAAGTCCACAACATCAAAACTATGCTCAAGGACACCACCAAGCGGCTTACTAGTGAAGCGAAGAGTATCTAACACTCTATTGACGCGCAATCAGCGCGTACACTCCCTGGTGCCCCCTACCGTGCGGCTCTGCTGTCCAACAAGGCAGAATCTTCACTCGTCTCTGATTGGATGAGGCGGGCCCACACCAACGGCTCAATTGTATCGGGCAGACATACCAGTACGGGCAGCGCACCTGCGCCTGTCAACCCCCTGCGAAGTGACCTCGAGATCCATATCCGTCGGACCGACCGCGCCGTGGTCGACCCCCTCCGTCACCAAGAGGGCACGCTTGTCAAGCGCGCCAACCGTGCTATCCAGGAGTCCGGAGATGCCATGATCATCCACCGCAAGTTCTCTGCGGGCCGTGTGCTGCCTAGCGGAGATGTTCTCCTCCAGGCTGACAGCCTGGAGGACACCGAATGGCTGATCTAATCCAGCACTGCATGGGTGCATACATTTGGAACCAACGCAGCCATTAAAAAGCAGACCTACGGGGTAGTCATGCACGGCGTTGACTGCCACTAACTCACTGATGGCAAGGCTGCGGACTTCATCACTCACTTAAAGGCTGACAATGCGGGTCGCTTGGCGGGCACGCCAACGGAGATCGTCTATGCCGGCTGGCTGTATGGCCAGTGAAAGGTGGACGCAGAGAAGCTGCAGAGCTCATTGGTTTTAGTGGATTTCGACAGTGACAGGGCGGCTAATAAGGCGCTTGAGCTTGGCCTCGCGCTTAGTAGTAAGAACCATGTATGCTCCTACTATGACCAGAACTTCCGCCTTTAGCAGTGCTACAACTGTCAATTATATGATCACATCGCAAAGTACTGCAAGTGACCCACTGCCTATCCGTACTGTGCAGGCAGGCATCCCCCCACTGAGTGCCCAGACGCCAAAGACCAGGAGAAGGCGAAGTGTGCAGTCTGTGTTGCTGTGAAGCAGCAAGATGATGTCCATTTTGCTTTTGACTGTAGTTGTCCCGTCCGAGCACATAAGCAAGCCCTCATCCGCGCTGAGCGGCTAAACGGCCCTCAGTTCCACGCTCCTGTGGCCCGTTGGGCCCGGGAAACCCCCCCAGCATTAATCACCAGCACTAACCCCGCGGTCAACCCCACACCAGCGGAAGCAGCAGCTCAGGCAGACACCACTATGGTGGATACCTCCACTGCGGCCCTGGTGCCTCCAACCACGCGGCCTACGACCCGCTCACTGACCAGGGCATCAACGAATCGATCTAAGTCACGTACGGTAACCTCCCGCAGCAAGAGCACCCAGCGGGACGCTCGTCAGCGGGTCCCTGATAACAAACCCTCTGAGAGCATCTCCACTGGTGAGGGCAAGCGCTTGCGCCTCACCCAGCGAGCTGATGATGGCGAACAGATGGACGAAGATGCCCGATGGCAGGGCCCAGACGGCGCAACCCAGATGCTCGATCATGATAAGATGATCTCAATAGTCATGGAGACGCCGGAGGAGCAGCGCCAGCGCCCCCGTCCCCGGGCAAAGCCCGACCCCAGGCTTGAATTGGTCCAGTCTGACATCGTCCCCCAGGGCGGTGCCCTTTCACTAGAGGTTCTGAGTGAAGCCGTTGAGAAAGGCAAGCACCACAGCCAGAGAGAGGACGTCTCCGACATGGAAATGGAAGAGTACGTCGACGCTGAAGACCATGAGGCTAGTGAGGCTACTGAACTGTGAGTATGGTGCCTACACTTCGCATATTGCAGGCCAACGTTTGGCACTCGCGCGAGCGGGTCATGATGCACCTCTTTGGTGAGAGAGAGGTCCAAGAACTCGAGATCCTGGCTATTCAGGAACCGAGCATCAACCGGCACACCACGCCGGTTTCTACTTACTCACAGGCTCTCGGGGGCCGGTTTCATGTGCTCATGAGGCCTACCATGCCAGCGGATGCTGGTATGGATGCCCCCCGGGTCTGCTTCTTTGTCAACAAACTCCTGGACCCGACCACGTGGTCCGTACGGCACCACTGCCGCGACCTCAGCACGCTGACGCTGAGAACCCCAGGGCGCCGACCAATCCACATTCACAACATCTATAACCCGAGCCCACAGTTTTCACAGCAGCCTAGCACGCTAGGCCCCCTGCGGCAGGCGCTCACTGCACCCAGTGACCATATCGTGGTCGGAGACTTCAATCTCCACCACCCAATGTGGGCACGCTGGGGATACCGACACCGACATGAGGAGGCAGACAGTCTGATTGACATCATGGGCGAGCACAGCCTAGAGCTGCTCACCCCTCGCGGCATCACAATGTATGAGAAAGTGGTTGAGGGTAGGCCGCAGTGCACGACCATCGACTTGGCGTGGGCCTCCGCGGCGTTAGCAGACCGGATGGTTCGATGCCAAGACCGCCGTGATTGGCTCCACGCTGCAGATCACGTGCCAATACTGACGGAATTCGACCTCTCACTCGTGCCACGGGCGGAGGTACGCCGACGGCATTGGCAAAAGGCCGACTGGGAGGGCTTCCTAAAGGCGTTGGCAGCGGTCCCCATGCCACTCGACCCGCTAGATACACCTGACCAGGCTGACCAGGCCGCTGAGCACCTTGTACGCGCGATCCACGGCGCTGCGGAATCCACCATCCCAGAAACCCGCACCTGCCAGTACTCTCGGCCAGGCTACACGAAGGAGCTGGCCTCACTGCGCACACAGGTCAACCGCACACGCTGCCATGCTCGCACAGGCAATGAGGCAGACGTGGAGGCGTATCGACGAGCCGTCCACCAGTTAGAACGCCATAGCCGCAAGACCGCAACCAAGGCTCACCAGGAGTGAGTCGAAGAAGCAACACAGACACTAGATGGCTTCTGGAGGCTCGCCCACTGGGCTCGACGCCGAGGGGAGACGCAGCCAACGTTCACTCCTGCCCTAGTTGTGGGAGACTGTGAGGTTGACTGACCCGAGGAGAAGGCCGCTGTGTTCCGGGAGGCTCTGTTCCCTCCGCCCCCTAACGCGGATCTCGTTGACATGATCGACTACCAGTACCCTGACCCGATTCCAATGCCCCCAGTGACTGAGGAGGAGGTTGCCCGTGCAGTTCGGCGTGCAGCGCCTCTCACAGCGCCAGGCCCTGATGGTATCCCAAATGTCGCAATTCAAAAGGCCCTCCCATTGGTCGGCCACTACCTGACGCACCTCTTTAACGCCTGTCTCTCACTAAGCTACTGCCCAAAGCACTTCCGTGAGTCTACCACAGTTGTCATTCGCAAGCCGGGTAAGCCGGACTACACGATCCCCAAAGCGTACTGACCCATTGCGCTCTTGAGCACGATAGGGAAGGCACTTAAGGCCGTCATTACCACACGAATCAACTATCTCGTGGAAACGCATGGGCTCCTCCCGACCAACCACATTGGTGGCCGGCGCGGCCGTTCATGCGAGCATGCTATCCATCTGTTGCTAGAACGAGCACACGCAGCGTGGCGCACAGATGACCGCGTCGCTAGCTTGCTAACCCTGGATGTCACTGGCGCGTTTGACAACGTGTCTCACTAAAGGCTCGTCCACAATCTGCGCAAGCGACGCATCCCCGCCAAAATTGTTGACTGGATAGTGAGTTTCCTCAGTGAGCGCTGGACCACACTAGTTCTCATCGAAGGCCCAATGGGCCGGTACAAGGTGGATACGGGGATTCCGCAGGGCTCCCCACTCTCCCCAATAC
Source organism: Aspergillus cejpii (assembly GCA_004769165.1). Classification (NCBI taxonomy): domain Eukaryota; kingdom Fungi; phylum Ascomycota; class Eurotiomycetes; order Eurotiales; family Aspergillaceae; genus Aspergillus; species Aspergillus cejpii. The sequence continues at coordinate 2,174,738 of SMSW01000006.1, forward strand.
TGTACCTGTTTTACAACGCTGATCTCATCGATGATATCCATGCAGCCTTCCCAGGCCAGGTCATGGTCACGGGATACATTGACGACATCTGCATACTGGTGTGGAGTAAGTCAGCCACAGTGAATTGCCGCCGGTTAGAACGCATTCATGCACTTGCAGAGCGCTGGGAGGCACGGCACGCCTCTCGATTCAACCCGACGAAGTATGGCCTCATTCATCTATGGTCTCACCGGCGCGGTGTGCCAAAGCCACTGGGTCCATTAGACTCGGGAGCGCGGTTCCAAGGCGTCAAGGTCAAACCGGAGCCAGTTCTGAAGTATCTGGGAGTCTACCTTGATGAGAACCTCACTGGCACGGCACACGTGGAACGTATCCGGAAGAAGGTAGCTCACCTTATCTCAGCACTCAGTTCTATTGCGGGCTCAACCTGGGGTGTAGGTCTGCTGCATCTCCGGCGTATGTACACCGCGGTACTGTGGCCACAGATCACGTACGCCTGTTCAGCTTGGTATATCCGCGGCGGCTTTGGCTTCAAGGGTGCTGAAACAGCAGTCCGTAAAGCACTAGAATCAATCCAGTATCAAGCCCTGTACCGCATTGCAGGAGCCTTCCGCACGACAGCCCGTGCGGCTCTCGAGGTCTGCCTTAATGTGCCACCAGCGATGTTGAATCTCGCCTGCATGGCGGAGGAGGCATGCATTCGGCTGATGACATCACCACTACGCCGCACGCTACATGCTGTGCGCTCATTGGGCCGCAGGCCCACAGGCTCACGACATACGGACCCTGAGAAGGACCCTTTGACCTCCCCGCTGGAGCGCCTGGAGTGTCAGCTCCGGGATCAACTAAGTATCTCCCCGTCCCAAATCGAGACTATTGAACCGTTTGTGGTCAGTCCATGGTGGCAGCCACCTGAGACTGTGATCGCAGACAACCGGGAGCAGGCCCTGGAGGAGCACCGCAAGGTGCTCGCTGGGGCTTATGGCCCAAATGTGACGATCCTCGCTCAAGCGAATCCAATACTAAATGAATAGATAGGAAATCGGTAGCATTTGTCTAAAATAACAAGCATGGAGAGAAGAAGAAGAGAGAGAGAAACAGGGAGGGAGAGATCTTAAATAGACAGTGGCTGATCACCTGATAACAAAGGGTTGAGGCTCTGAGATCTGGAGATCGCCGTTTACCCTTTTGATATCTTGATGCTCTTTGATATCCGGAGATCTCCACTCAGCGCCGTCACATTACCCCCCCTTAAGCAGTGCGGATGCCCTCAGCCGCTAGGTAGGTCATCATCTCTCCTGATCTCAGTGATTTCTAGGTCCTCATCCAGTAGGGGTGGACCTATTCCATCCTCATCCTTGTCTTTCTTAACCGCGCCGTCATTGTCGTTGGCCGCTTCCTGATTCTTAAAACGGTTCTCGTTGAACGTGATCTGCTCGAGACGGTTGGCGGTACGGGTGCAAACAGTTGTGAATTCCATGAAGGGGATGGCATCATCATTGCTCTCTCTGATGACCAGACGCTGCATCTCAGCTGTCATCCGGAGGTATAGTTCCTCCTTCCATTCAGTCTCCGCCATTCCTCCTTCCTGAGCAAGGTAGGTGAAATCTGACAGGAAGTCCTGGAAGCGATCACCTGCTTTCATATACAGGCGTCGGAGTTTTGCCTTCGCAGTCAGGACCCGGTTGACATCTAAGAAGATCGTTTTCAAGTGGCTAAAGATGTCAGTGGCGTCAGTGTAGGGATTAATGGCATCTTCTCGGGAACGGGCAATGGTGTGATCCGCAGCGCGGCCACCGATGCGACTTTTGACGTAAGTCATCCGGAGGGCAGGAGTAGGGTAGTGGTCTGCATTCGCAGCTAGTTTGTCCTGTATGCGGATAAGCCAATCCTCGAAATTTGGGTCCTTGCCGTCAGTGAGAATGGGAGGGTCAGGGATCTTCGCAGACTTGCGGTTTGATCCATTCTCTAGAACTTCAGATTCACTTTTCAGAGCAACAGATGCCTGTCTCATGCCCATGAGAGCCTGCTGAGCAAATGCGTTGCGGAACTGGTCACGTTCCTCCATCAACTCCATCATAGCTGTATCCTTCTTCTTAAGCAGTTTCCTGAGATGCTTGATTTCCTCATCCTGGGCGAGGATCTCCTCATTCAGAGCCAGGATCTCTTCATTCAGTGGAGCCGCTGCTCCAGAATCATTCCCATTATCTGATTCATCAATCCGCGCGCTGCGGGGTCCGGTATTCTCACGTGCCATCGTGGCGTCGTTGTTCATGCAGCCTTATCGTAGCTCGCTCACGTCAGGTCCGACCGTTTTTAGGCGTCGTCGGGTACGCAGGGAAAAGATTGCTAGACTCAGTGCAGATTGTCAAGATCCGCGAATCTAAAGCAAAAGAAAGGGAATCGCTAGATTCAATGCAGATCATCAAGATCCGCGAATCTAAAACGAAAGAAGAAGATGATGCTTGTTATTGTGACGATCCTCGCTCAAGCGAATCCAATACTAAATGAATAGATAGGAAATCGGTAGCATTTGTCTAAAATAACAAGCATGGAGAGAAGAAGAAGAGAGAGAGAAACAGGGAGGGAGAGATCTTAAATAGACAGTGGCTGATCACCTGATAACAAAGGGTTGAGGCTCTGAGATCTGGAGATCGCCGTTTACCCTTTTGATATCTTGATGCTCTTTGATATCCGGAGATCTCCACTCAGCGCCGTCACACCAAACACAACTATCGCGTACACTGACGGAAGTGGCACTGACAAGGGGGTGGGGGCGGCAGTAGTCTCCCCTCTAGGATGCCAGACTTGCCGGCTTGGCTCACTGGAATCCCACACAGTCTACGCAGCAGAGCTCTGCGGGGTGGAAATGGCTCTTTGCCTAATTGCACGGGCGGAAAGCCCAGTCACACAGTTCTACAACTCCAGGATAACGCGGCGAGTCACCATCTTTACCGACAACCAGGCTGCAATCCGGGCCTGCCGGGAGCCGAAGGTCTGCTCTGGGCAACATTACGTTCAACGAATCGTCAGGCTGCTCGACCAGCTCCGCGCTGGTGGGTGGCGGATACGGCTACAGTGGCTCCCTGGACACGAGGGAGTCCACGGCAACGAGCGGGCTGACTATCTAGCAAAGGAAGCTGCGGAAAGTAGCGGTGCATCTGCAGGGCCCGTGCTCTACGCCTCGCTGCGCCGCCGTCTCTGTGATTTGATGAGAGAGCGCTGGCGTCAGTTTTGGGCCAATCACAATCATGGTTCGGCTCTTCGAAAAATCTTTGCGGCCCCGAGTCGTGCTGTGCTCCGGCTCCACGTGGGCCTACGGCGTGCGGCAAGCTCGGTGATCATACAGATGCAAACTGGCAAGATCGCACTGGCAGGCTATCTTGGCTCGTTCGGAGCAATGCCGACGGTGGATTGTGCTTGTGGCTATGGCCGTCAAGATGTGCAGCACGTGCTGATCACCTGCCCAACCTACACCGAGCTCCGGCTTCGTATGGTTTGGCAGCGTTCACGGGAGATTGACTACACTCGTCTGCTTCGCGAGCCCGAGTTAGTTCATCGCGCCGCTCGCTTCATGATTGCTACAAGGCTCCTGGCCCAGTTCCGGGGCTTACCAGACACATTCCGGGTTAGTACGATGGGTGGCGACCCCTAACCTGTGTACCGCTGCGGCTCGCTTGCAGGGCTTATTGATGAGGAAGGTTACTAGTCTAGACACCTCTTGAGGTGTTTAGATCAGCAAGGCGCACAGATTGAGGATACGGGCGTTACACTGGGCGTATCGGTAGGGGTATCAGGGACAATTGTATACTTGCTATGGATTCAGTGTATATAAGATGGCAGCGGCATTCCCAACCGCCGACAGGGACCTGCCGCCACTCGGCTGATAGGGCTGACAGATGCGTGAATGATAATATAATAATATAATAATAATAATAATATCGTCCTCTCCTGCCAGCAGGTCCAATACAAAGAGGTCAGCGACGTCAACCGGGATAGTCCCTATGACTAGATGCTGGATTCCGGGGCTAGTGACACCATGACACTACACCGTTCTTCATTTGCTGACTATCATGAGCTCATTCTACCCGTCTGCATGGCTATAGGCCAGGTTTTCTGGACAAAAGGCTACGGTACCATCATCGTTGACCTCACCCTACCAAATAGCAATGAACGTATCGGATCCATCATATTCCCTAAGGTCTGGCACGCACCAGCCTTATCCCACAACTTAATTTCGATCCGGACGCTCGCTAAATTGGGTATTAAGACTGTTTTCAAGAAGGATGGTAGCGTTGAACTACTACAAAATGGTTTGACCAAGGCCTTCGCTGTGACGATCCAGAATCACTACTTCCTCTGTACCACTGGCCGTGAGTCTATTAAGACTCTCGAACGCTTGCAGCTATCCGGCAGACTGTTAGGTTCTGAAGAAATTAAGCATGTCTCCCGTCCTGGATTCGAAGCATTCATAAATGCAACAACTATCAAGGATCCCAAGCTGATTTCCATTAAGCTCACACACCGTCGCACCGCCCATCTCTCTGAGAGACGCCTCCGAATGCTCCTAAACTATGTGACCGGCCTACGCCTTAAAAAGGGAGGTCTACGGCTTCCTTGTGGACCATGTGTTGTGGGTAAAGGTCACCAACTCCTATACGGCCGGGACAAAACAATCCAGTCATGCCCTGGCGAGTTCCTTCACATCAACATCTGCGGACCTCTCAGTGTCCAGGGACATAGTGGAGAACTCTACTTTCTGACCATCACAGACAACGCTACGCGGTTCTGTTGGGTGTTTCTCCTTAAGTCTCATGCAGAGGTTCTGGATAAGGTCATCCAAGTGATCAACTATCTAGAAACGCAGTTCTCCTACAAAGTCAAACGAATCCGTGGAGATAACGCCGGTGAGCATGATCCACTACACTCATATGCTCTAGATAAGGGCATTATCTGGGACCCCACGCCTCCCTACACCCCTCAACTTAATGGCATACCGGAGATCAAGAATCGGCATCTCATCGAGCCCGTTATCAGCATAATGGCGGAAAACCAGCTCCCAAAGTATCTCTGGGGACATCTCGTGCTTGCCGTCAACTATCTATCTAACCGTCTTTACCATTCCAAAATCGGCATGACGCCCTATGAGGCACTCTATGGCGTTCAACCTGATGTTTCTCACTAGCGAGCTCTTGGATGCAAATCCTGGAATCCTAAAAATCGGTGCCAATCCACGCTGGATGCCCGGAATTTTAACCGCTGGGTGGTGGTGCTGCCCTCGAATTCGGTGATCTCCCGGCCGTATATCATCCCGGCCACGTGGGGAGTGTGACCGGCCTGCTCGTCTGCGATGTTCTCAATCCCATTGGGATCCTCATCGGCTTCAATGGCGGCCATCTCCTGTTCCCATTCGGTTTGGACATTGTTCGGGAACGCGCTGGATGGGCGTAAAAATCAACGGCTGATCCCCACGGCGATATCCCGATAATTAGCCACGTTCAATGGGTGCTGCAATCTCATGCCGGTCTTGCTCTCCTGCTTCAAAACTTCCTGAAGCCGCTCACTGGACCACTCCCGACCGGTTCCCACATCAGGTCCCCATAAATACGGACTGCGGTGACTGCTGGCCTGATCCCTGGCGGTAATCTGCTTCCATGTCGCGGCCAGCTGGCGCACAAACGGTAAAACCAACCATAAATACCATACCACCAACTCCCCTACCTCCCGGGGCAAATACCGGTGGATAATCTTGACATCATTGCTGGCGTGGAATCCTTTATGATACGCGGTTACAAACACCACCATCCCGTCTTTAATGAATATGTTTCAGTGCATGTTAGTTTCCGTATTGACATGCTGGATACTCAACAACTCAGGAGCTCGCGCGGGTGCCCCGCCAGTCAAATGCATGACCACTGCCAGCTTCTCCTTGAACCGGGCCACCTGCTGGAAATACTTTTGGATCTTGTTGCTGCTGACCTCCCCCTAGCTAGTGAATGCCCGTGCCACGGCGGGTTCCCCAGCAATCCGGTCCACTAACCAATTCAGCCCTACTGGCCATGTGGTTCGCTGGTCATGTAAAAAACTCCATCCTAGGGTGCCTTTGGTGGGATTGTCAAATAATGCATCCCATGGGATGGCGGGCCACTGGCTGGGATCAGGTTGACATAATAAACCGCCCATTAACTCCCGTGCAGCCCCAACCAAACCGTGCACGAAACCACGGAACTATCCCATGGTGAAGCTCATCTCCTTGTACAATAACCGTTCCTGCCCCATCCATGTGACGTGCCCTGGTGCGGTGGTGTTATAATGGATCTTCAAGCTAAATGTCCGCTAATCCAGCAAAACCTCCACAGGGCTATGCTGGCCGCGGACCATGAACTCCTGCACCATCCAATCCACCCCGGCTTGAAATGGCATACAGCCGTGCCGGGGAATTGGGCTGATTGGCGTGGCGTTATTGCTGTGGATGGATAATGGCGGGCTGGATGGGGGGGATGATGGAATGGCTTCAAAACCCTCCTCATATCCCTCATTGATGATCATCCCTAAATTATCGTCCGCAGCATCTCCCATCCATGAACCCTGTTCAACTGAAGCTGCCCACATGTGGATGATATCCATATGCTGTGGATCTAACCACAACGCTTTCTGCACCACCATGAACCGAGCCACCTTCAAAACGCGGGAAATAATGGGCGGGTAACTTTCGGGACTGAGCCATGTGTTCTCCCCCCGCCCTAATACCGCCATGCTACATACCAACGGGCTTTCATACTCATGTACCTTGATCTTCTAGTTCAATAACTCGATGCAAAACTCCAAACATGCAGTTTCAAGCGGGGACATGATGAATGCCTGGATTTGGGTGGAATTCTGGTCCTCCTCTGTCTCCATGGGATTGGGGCTGCTCCGTGGTTCACTACTGTGATTGGGACTGCGTCTATGGGAATCCTGGTTGCTAGTTTGGGGTTCTGCCTGCATGGCCAACTGCTAAAACCTCCGCCACGTTCTCTGCTGCCGGGCGGTCATAACATATCCGGGTTTCTCCTTCTTCCACGGCCAATTGGTCTGGGTGCGGATGATAAACAATAAAATCTGCTGCCATGGCCGGACATGGTCCTGGATACTCTTCTCATCCATGTACGCCCGTAACGGCTGGTACAGCGTCTGGTTCAGCATGGTACTGACGGCAGCCATGCGGATTCCATTTCCACACTGCTGGACGGTCTGCTGGCTGCGCCGGGCTAACTGCTCCATTGTATCCCACACCACCTGAGTGGCACGGCTCATGGGATCCTCTTTCTCAGGGTCTGGCGTGGCCACCACATCCAACATATCCTGGAAATCGACATTAATCAAATACCGCGTCCATCGCGTCATCCGCAGCCACAGGTTGGCATCATATAGTTCACCAGCTTGAGCTACCTGGCTCACAGCCTCCTGCTCTTCCTCGTCAGCCCATGCCTTAATCTCAGCCACAATCCGCTGTCGGTTGTTTATTGGAATTGGGGGTTCTTCGGGCTCGGGGTCTGGGGATCGGATGTGGACTAAATGGGAATTCCTGCCGGATGGGAATATCTGCTGCCATGCAACCATATGAAATGATTAGTGATACTCAGCTTCCTTCTCTGCTTGCTTAATAACCCGGACTCATCCTTGGTGGGTGTTCTGAGTCCACCCGTGGACCTACTTCCAATGTGTTCGCATTTTCTTGGGATGCGTGGTGGTGTACTTGCAATGATTAGGATCTCACTGGCACTGCATGCCATCCTTATGGACCTTGATAATGGCTACCGGGTCATCTAACTCTGGTGGAATGTGGACCTAGTTAGGGTTGTGAATAACATCCTCCCACGTACTAATGGCTTCGGCGATTGGTCTGGCATCTTTGGGTTTCATGAAATGCTTGTGTTGTAAATGGGCTTGAACATGCGCGGAATGGACACCATACTTGCACTGTTTACACACAATAATCCGTAATTCAGGAATCTTTTCGAAAATTTGGTTCTCCATGATGTTGGTATTGTGCGACTCAAAATGATTAATGGTGGATGATGATGAATCTCTTGATTACTGACCTCTGTTAGGTAAAAACCCCTGAGTCATGTGTTTACATTTATTTTACTATGCGCGACGGGTGTGCCTCATCACCACTTGATCTGTACCCTAACTGACTTTGTCTCAACACCACAACCAAACCTATCGCTGGACTGCTTCTAAATTTTGCTCAGTTACATTTAAGTGGTGTCGAAACCTACCGTTAAAATTTCAAGTTCGTAGCTGGTCGGGATCTATTGGTACTCAGCCTCTAAATACAAAGGAACTGTGGCCATCTGGCCGTTTGCTCACCGCTGACACCCTAAAGGAACCCAGCCTGCGTTCCCCCGCGCCTGTAGGTTAGAAAGTGCTGAATCTATGCCTGTCCTTCTCTTCCAGCTCCGCGCCTCGAAGTCAGTGAACATGGCGTCCGTTTCCGCCGGCAACGGAACCCGCATCTGGTTCGCGGAAAGCTGGATCATGCGCAGGATCCCTTTGGCTATAAGGAACCGCTGAGTGATCGACCATGCGACGATGCACATCTCAATGAAGGCCGTGCGTTTGGTGCCGGAATCGAGTGCCTCGAGAAGGGTGAACATGCCGATGCTGAGCCACTGCATGGTCGAAGGGGCCATGCGGCCGATGCCCCATTTGTCCCGGTGGATGCCGATGAGACGGGAGGCGACGGGCGTCCTGGGTGCAGATCCCCCGGGCATTATACTATATTATTATTATATTATCATTCACGCATCTGTCAGCCCTATCAGCCGAGTGGCGGCAGGTCCCTGTCGGCGGTTGGGAATGCCGCTGCCATCTTACATACACTGAATCCATAGCAAGTATACGATTGTCCCTGATACCCCTACTGATACGCCCAGTGTAACGCCCGTATCCTCAATCTGTGCGCCTTGCTGATCTAAACACCTCAAGAGGTGTCTAGACTAGTAATCTTCCTCATTAATAAGCCCTGCAAGCGAGCCGCAGCGGTACACAGGTTAGGGGTCGCCACCCATCATACTAACCCGGAATGTGTCTGGTAAGCCCCGGAACTGGGCCAGGAGCCTTGTAGCAATCATGAAGCGAGCAGCGCGATGAACTGACTCAGGCTCGCGAAGCAGATGAGTATAGTCAATCTCCCGTGAACGCTGCCAAACCATACAAAGCCGGAGCTCGGCGTAGGTCAGGCAGGTGATCAGCACGTGCTGCACATCTTGATGGCCGTAGCCACAAGCACAATCCACCGTCGGCATTGCTCTGAACGAGCCAAGATAGCCCGCCAGTGCGATCTTGCCAGTTTGCATCTGTATGATCACCGAGCTTGCTGCACGCCGTAGGCCCATGTGGAGCCGGAGCACAGCACGACTCGGGGGCCGCAAAGATTTTTCGAAGAGCCGAACCATGATTGTGATTGACCCAAAACTGACGCCAGCGCTCTCTCATCAAATCACGGAGACGGCGGCGCAGCGAGGCGTAGAGCACGGGCCCTGCAGATGCACTGCTACTTTCCGCAGCTTCCTTTGCTAGATAGTCGGCCCACTCGTTGCTGTGGACTCCCTCGTGTCCAGGGAGCCACTGTAGCCGTATCCGCCACCCGCCAGCATGGAGCTGGTCGAGTAGCCTAACGATTCGTTAAACGTAATGTTGCCCAGAGCAGACCCTCGGCTCCTGGCAGGCCCGAATTGCAGCCTGGTTGATAGTGTGGGAGAGAATGGAATGATGATAGAGCATGGATTGCGTTGCTGTCTTGAAGATGAAGCTATCTACATACAGGAGAAAGAGAAGAAGAGATGTGTGTCGCGCTAAGCCTAATCTGGAAGCGTAGGCGAGAGAGTATCATTCACACCCCCCTTGCTCTGAGCCGGAGCAGATATACGTGCTCGACTGATTTCCTGATTAGGAAGGTGAGATAGGTTTAGGGAGTTCAATCATTCCGAGTTGTTTGATGAATTGGATGAAACCGTGTCTCGCCAGAGGCTTGGTAAGTCCATCTGCGGCCTGCTCAGTAGTTGGGACGAATAGATATTCCAATTTGCCAGCAGTGACTTCTTGGCGCAGGAAGTGATATCTAATGTTAATGTGTTTGGTCCGGGCGTGGTACTCAGCGTTCTTGCTCAGTGCCTGAGCCCCTTGATTATCAGTGCGAATGTAAACAGGTAGACGACAATGAACACCATCTAGGACAGAAAGTTCTGACAATAGTAGGGTAAGCCAGATGGCTTCTTGAGCGGCGAGCGACATAGCAATATACTCAGATTCAGTGGATGATAAGGCGACACTCGTCTGGCGTTTCGAACACCAGGAAATTGGGGAGTTGCCTAGTAGGAAGACGTATCCGGAGGTTGAAATTGAATTGATGGAATGTGGGCCAGCCCAGTCGGCGTCAACGTAGCCATTAAGGTCACCCAGTGTGCTGGGGTAGAACAACGAGAGTTGCAGCGTCCCTGCCAGATAGCGGAATACCCGCTTGACTGCGATAAAATGGTCAGGTCCAGGATTCTTAGCGAACCAAGCCAGCTTGGATACAGCGTAGGCTACGTCTGGATGGGTGCCCAGCATAAGCCAGGTAAGCGAGCCAATCATCTCTTGATAGAGCTTGATATCTTCATGGTTTGCAGTTTCGTCGTAGTCCTTGAGTGGATCCTTGTTATTGTACGGCGTGGTTGCATGACGGGTGTTAGCCATTCCAAAACGTCTGAGGATCTTCTGAATGTAGGCTTCTTGACTGAGATAGATTCCTTCTCTGTGACGGGTAATGTCAATGCCAAGATAGGATGTAACTTCACTGTTATCAGTGTATTTGAATGACTTTTCTAGCTGGGTGAGGAAGCCATTAATCTGTGGCTTTGAACATGAAAGGATAAGGATGTCATCCACGTAGATTAAGAGAGCAAGTCCTTTTTTAGTGTAGACGGAATGATCTGCGTGGGTGCGTTTGAATCCAATGGATATGAGGAAATCATGCATGAGGTTGTACCATTCTCTGGGCGACTGTTTAAGGCCGTAGAGGGTCTTCAAGAGTAGGGCGCATTTACCCGCCTGTCTGAGGCCATCCGGAAGCCTGACATAGATGGATTCCTTCAGGAGAGAATGTAAAAAGGCTGTGACAATGTCTATATGCCAAAGCAACCAGCCATCCCTGGCAGCAAGCGCAACGAATATCTTAAAGCTCATGAGTTTTGCGACAGCGGCATAGACCTCATTGAAATCAATGCCCTTGCGTTGGCGGAATCCCTAGACAACTAGACGTGTTTTCAGTGTTGCATCCCGTTTAATCTTGAATACCCATTTAAGGGGGAGAAGCCTCATCCCTTTTTGCTGGTCAATCATGCGAAAGGTGCCGTTGCGGATCAGCTCAGAAACCTCTTTGTGGAGAGATTTGCGCAATTCAGGACCGCGTTTGCAGGTGACGGCTTCTGTATATGTACGGGGAAGGAAATTGTCATGCTGTGGATCACGGGAGGTGTCCGGGTCAATGGTAGTGGAATTGGTTGTGTATGCATGCAGTTGTTTATCCGTTTCGATGATGAGGTCAGGGACATGTTCAATAATGGCCTGAAGAATGTGTATGTCAGCCGTCCGAACAAGCCAAGGTAGGAATGGCTCTTCAAAGTATGTGGCCAGGCCTTTCATGGCTTCTGAGGCACGACGGGACGGTTTCCGAACGCGTGTAGAGCGGCGAAGAGTTAGTATGACGACCTGAAGCTTTCTGTTCACAGCAACCGGATTATCTGGGGTAGATTCTAGAAGGTGGGAACCTGGGCTTTTGTTAGTTGGAGGAGGCTGTTCTGCATTGTGATTATCCCAAGAATTAACATTGGAATTAATATGAGAATTAGTTGGATTTGGTTCGGCAGGCTTCTTAAGAGTGGAAGTGATGGGAATATCTGGAAGGCTTCCTGTTTGCTCATATTAGATTAGCCAATCAGGTTTCTGCGTTTGAGAAGTAGTATCAATAGCAGAATTGGAAGGAATGGGAGCAGGAATAACAGGTATGGGTGGTTGAATGGGAGCAGAAAAATCAGTGTCCCTCATCTGAAGGAATTTAATTGGAACATGACGTTGCTCTAGCAGCTGAGTGGTCTCTTCATAAGCTTTCTTGTGATGGTGATCGATCTGATCCAGGTCGAATGCCACGTTAGGCTTGGGAGCTTCCTCTGGTGATTCTGCGAAGATGACATTTCTTGACTGAATGATCTTTTTAGTATGAACGTCATATATTTTGTAATGACCTTCAGAATAGCCGATAAAACGACCCTCAGTCATGTGTGGGTCGAGCTTCTTGCGCTGTTCCTTAGGGATAAGAACCCAGCATTTGCATCCAAGAGCTCGCTAGTGAGAAACATCAGGTTGAACGCCATAGAGTGCCTCATAGGGCGTCATGCCGATTTTGGAATGGTAAAGACGGTTAGATAGATAGTTGACGGCAAGCACGAGATGTCCCCAGAGATACTTTGGGAGCTGGTTTTCCGCCATTATGCTGATAACGGGCTCAATGAGATGCCGATTCTTGATCTCCGGTATGCCATTAAGTTGAGGGGTGTAGGGAGGTGTGGGGTCCCAGATAATGCCCTATGCCACAAGGGATGGGGCGATAAGGTCTTATCGCTATAAGGGTTGAAATTTGGCAGTGTTCTGATTGGCTGTAATAATCCTTGGCGGTGCTGGGTAGAATTGGTTTGGTTAGGGCTCATCGCTATACAATTCCATGGGTATATTATATCAGAAATTTCATAGGTAATATCTGTAGAACTTATAAGTACCTGGATGAAATTTAAAGATAATCTAATATGGAATAAAGGTGTTGTGTAGGTTTAAAATCAAAGTAATAATGCTGTTGCAGGCAGTTGTAAGGATCCCCAGATAATCTATGTATATACCTCTCCGAGTGATTAGTCACGGTAGCCACGTGACCCACAGATGATTATTCTCTCCTCAAAGGCTGACTCCAGGAAGTCAGCGACAATCTACTCTATTATTGTCCACATACGTTTCCCTTATTGCGAGCACTATATCTTCTTTCACACTAACTCTATTATCGCGATCTCCGCGAATCCTTATAGCAGTGCCCGCGGAATAGCTCAAGCCCGTGGCACTCACCGGGTTCGGTTCCAACTTTCTCCGACGCTGATCCCGTGACCGCTATTGAGCCCTGATATGGTCCCGCGCCCCACGTGACCTCGCCTGCAGCCCACACAACTATTTCTTCTTCAATGCGTGTTCCTGGTGTTCCCCTTTCCTTTCTCTTCTTCAGCAAATTCTTCTTGATTGCGCCTACCTGTAGGTTAGCTATACGGCTTAGCCCGTAACAAATGCGACTGGTTTTTGTAGGGTGCAGCCCAATCATACAAAGTACTATGTATAGGTTTGGACTTTGGACTGTAAGAACTCGCTAAGGAACTTCGGTCTAAGGCTGTTGTGGCTGAACAAATATCAGCACGCGCACAGTAAACAATGTCGCGTGATCAGGGACTTCGCGTCCAGGATGTGCATGACCGCGTGAGTACCTGATAGACGGGCTCAAGCACTTGATTCAAGGGTAAAGAGGCTTCTGCATCTTATCAGTTATTACTTTCTCACCCTTCATCTCATCATTCTCATCTGTAATCATCATGGAAAATCAATTATTTCATCAGGTGCCGACCCTAGGCATACTGATTTGCCGTCAATGCAAGCATGGGGTGTGACCAGCAGATGTGGAACAGCATCTAAAGATAAAGCACCATCTGAAGCATGCAGTGGCTCACCAGATCACCCAGGCAATATCTCAATGGCATGATATTCAGCATGATAGTAGTGCCATCCAGATTCCACATGCATTTGACGAGCCGCTGCCTATATTACCATGTCACTCAAATGGCCTGCTCTGCCGGCGAGGTGAAAGTCAATGCCACTATCTTGCGGCTACCATCAAATCAATGCGAAAACATTGGAAGATAGCTCACCAGTGGTCGCAGCAGAGCCATAGTGGCCGTGTAAGCCAGAAAGAAAAGGCTCGGGGTGAGGCAGAGCTGCAGCAGTCATTCCAGTATGTGTCATGGCAGCAGGTGTTTCCTAGCGGTCAGGGGTCCCACTATATCCACATCCGCTATCCAGATGGTCATGAAACACCGCCATCCACTGACCAAGTTCAGGCGACATTGGATGAGATGATGCAGGCATGGGAGCAGGCCCAGGCGCAGGCCCAGGCGCAGCAGACCGTGCAGGCCAGCGAGCTTACTGATGCCAACCCGTGGCTGCGGATGACTAGATGGCCAGATTATTTAAAGGGCATCGAGCAGAAGGATATGCGTGACTGCGTGGCGGCGCCGGAGGAAGATACCATGGATGCGACCGACCAGCGGGTTAGGGTGATCTGGGACACCATGGAACAGGTCGCCCGAAAGGCCCAGAGGACAGTCCAACAATGTGGCCAGGCCATTCGCATGGAAGCAGTTCGGTCGCAGAAAGGGCAGATGCCATACCGGCCGTTACTCGCGTATATGGACGAGTCGGCGATCAAGAGGCATGTGCATCCATGGCAGCAGATATTAACATTCATTGCCCGGACGCAGGCCCCATATGATTGGACGAGTCCAAAATATGGGATGACATCGCGACAGCGCCGTAAATGGTGTAAGTTGTGGGAGCTTACTAGCCATCCCCCGCGCAGCAGCCCAGTGGAGGACCCCCAGATGGAGCCATGGATCATGGATAACAGGGAAAAAGCATGCTTAGAGTTTTGCATTGAGTTACTCAACCAGCGCCATCGCAGCCATGAATATGAGAGTGCATTAGTCTGCGCCATGGCGGTGTTAGGCCAGGGGGAGACCGGCTGGCGTGGCCCTGAGAGTTATCCCCCGATATTATCGCAGGTGATCAAGATCGCGCGGTTCATGGTGGTCCAGAAGGCATTATGGATGGATCCAAATCCGTCCGAGATCATTCAGATTTGGGGGAGAAAGGATGCCAGTGCGGAATGGGTGTTGGCCAGTGCGGATGATACATTAGAGGATATTAATGAGGGATATGATAGCGATCATGCCACCGCAGTGCAGTCATCACCCCCATCATCCATCCACAGTGATGATGCATTGCCCGCAGTGGATATGCGCCAGCAGGGCCGTCGACCATTTCAGGAACAGGTGACATGGATGATGCACTAATTCATGATCCGCGGCACGCACAGCCCCATGGAAACATTGCTTGATTGGCGTACGTATGGATTGAAGGTACATTACAACACCACCGCCCCCAGGCATGTGACGTGGATGGGCGAGGATCAGTTATTGTACCAACAGATGCAATTCACCATGGGTGATTTCTGGGGATTTGTTCATGGATTGACGACTGCAACACGGGAGATATTAGGCCAGTTATGCATGATGGATCATGCCCAGATGCCCGCCATTCCATGGATGGCATTGTATGATGATCCTAGTCAGAGCCAGCTAGGATGGAATTTTTTACAGGACACACAGACGCAGTGGCCCGTGGATGGGTCCTACTGGATGATCAACCGGGTACGGGCTGAGCCGACCGTGCAACGGGAGTTTATGCATGGCAGCCAGTTCCACACCCCCGCAATCCGACAGTATTGGCAGCGCGTGGCGCAATTTAAGGAGAAGCTCGCAATTTTGGTTCATGTCACCGCAGGAGCGCCAGCACGCGCCCCGGAGTTGTTAAGCATCCAACATAGCAACACCTCAAATAGCATGCGCCGGAACATATTCATTGAAGATGGCATGGTGACGTTTGTGACAGCATATCATAAGGGGTTCCATGTCAGCAATGACGTCAAGATCATTCATCGATATGTACCACGGGAGGTCGGGGAGTTGGTGGTGTGGTATATGTGGTTGGTGTTGCCATTTGTGGAGCAGTTAGCTGCATGGGAGGCAGTGCAGGCGCAGGGTTTGCAGTCGGAGGGTTCGCAGTTGCAGGCATCACACGCATCACACGCAGCACAGGCATCACAGATGAACCAGACAAACCAGAGCAACCAGACATCCCAGAGTAAGACCATCACCCGCACCGCATGGTTATGGGGACCCGACCCCGGTACTGGCCGGGAATGGTCGTCTGAGCGATTCCGGGAGGCATTAAAGCGTGAGACACGAACTTAATTGAAGAATGCAATCCATATTGCTGCATATCAAGACATCACCATTGGCATCAGCCGCCGGTTTTTACGTCCGTCCACTGCATTTCTAAACAATGTGCAGGAGGCTGACCACTCACTAGCGGCCATGGATGCAGATACCGAGGAGTTTATGGACGATGAGCAGTGGATTAGTCACATTGCTAACTTGCAGGCTGCCCATTCATCACATGTCGCAGGAATGGTGTACGGTTAAAGTATCCACGAACAAGCTGGCAGCACCAGCCACCGGCGTGAGATGTTCTGGTTATCCAGCACTGACTGGCATCAGTTTTTAGGGTTTGGTTCCACAGCCACCGCGCCGTCCATATTAGGCAAGCGCAAGCGAGCCCCGTGGGAGGATGAAGCTGAGGTCAGTCGCATCGAGCGACGGCACCAGCTGGCCACCATGGATATGGAAGCAGTCGCGCAGCGAATGACGGGCCAGGTGACCATGCAGTTCCGGGGCGTGCAGGACCCGGCCATTCGGGCCATCCAGTGGGGGGAGAGCCCCGTGGTTGCAGTGATGCTGACTGGCGGTGGCAAGAGCATGTTGTTTATGGTGCCAGCATTCGCAACACCTGGGGGAACGACCGTGGTCATGGTGCCATTAGTGGCATTACAAGGTGATATGCAGCGACAGTGCCAACAACTAGGCATTTCATGCGTGGCATGGGAGAGCCAACGGCCCCCAGATGCCGCATTAATCATGTTGGTGACCCCTGAATCCGCTGTGAGTCCTGATTTCCACACATTTTTAAATTGATTGCGGTGGACACGGCGATTAGACCGCATCGTCATCAATGAATGCCATGTCGTGTTGAATAACCAGCGTGATTTCCGGCCCCAGATGGCCCAGTTAGGGAAATTAGTCCAGGCACGCACCCAGATGGTGTGGTTGACGGCCACGTTGCCCCCAAGCATGGAGGATGAGTTATGCCAGCAGATAAAACATGATTAAGCTGCTGTGACTATTTACCGGGCCCGGACCTGTCGTCCAAACGTGGCATACTGGGTGTGGCGACCTATGTTGACCGGAGTCGGCCGGGGTCCGTACTAGTGGATTGAGAGTGAGACCGTAGTAGCATTCATCCAGGACCGCATTCGGCGTGCCACAGGGGGGAAGGTGATCATATATGCGAATATCATTGGGCAGGTCACGGCCATGGCATGGGTATTAGGATGTGAGGCATATTACAGTGACCAGTTGGACAAGGCAGGAGTGTTAGCACGGTTCATAGGAAGTAGCTCAGTCATTGCAGCCACAAGTGCGTTAGGAATGGGAGTTAATATCCCCAACATCCGCAGCATCATCCACATTGGCATACCGCGGACATTGTTGGATTACGCACAGGAGAGTGGTCGTGCAGGATGGGATGGCCAGCAGAGTGAGGTAATCATCATTCAACCAGCTGGATGGGACACGCCAGCCCCATGGATGGAGGGGGTATCCGCAGAGGATCAGGAGCGAGTTGCTGAGTACATGGGGGTGATGGAAGGGGTTGGGTGTCATCAGGTGGTGTTGGATGAGTATTTGGACGGGGAGGTGGATGGATATCATCGTCAGCATTGTCAGGATGTTAATACAGCCAAGCAGGCATGTGATAGATGTGATCCGGATTGGGAGGCACAGGAGGTGGTTAGTACACAGGAGGGATCATATGAGGCTGATAGAATGTCCGTATTGAGTGAGGAAGAGACGGTATCAAGAGGGTTGACAGAAATTTCCAGGGAGGGATCGGATGGTGGATTAAGTGAGGGATTAAGTGAGGGAGAGAGGCTGTTAAGGGATGAGACAGGGCCAAGAAGGTTGAGGGAGGTATTAAGTGAGGTGCTAAGTGAGGGAGAGAGGGCATCAAAAGGGTTAAGAGAGTTGAGCAGGTCAAGAGCAGTGTTAAGACAGGAAAGAGAAAGATGCAGCAAGCGATTGATGGAGGGATCAAGTCAGGGATCAAGTCAGGGATCAAGTCAGGGATCAAGTCAGGGATCAAGTCAGGGATCAAGTCAGGGATCAAGTCAGGGATCAAGTCAGGGATCAAGTCACGGATTAAGTCACGGATCAAGTCACAGATCCAGACAGCCAGCGAAGAATGGATGGAGTGAGAGAGACAGAGAGAGTCAGCAAGCGAGACCACACCCAGCCAGTCATGCATTTTGCACCCAAGATATTCCCATCGCCATTTAACATACCCAGCAGGCGCAGGACCAAAAATGGGCCGCCATTGATATTCAGCAGCAGCTGCATCGCACCCAGGAGGGTTTGGATGAGGAGCTGGCCCAGGCCGAGAGCATGCAGTGGCGTGATTGATGTTATATATGCATCATGCACGGACGTGATGGCAGCCATGATTTATATTTATGTCGTGAGCCAGGGAGCAAGGTGGCGCGGGAATGGATGATACGTGTGCAGTCAAAGATTCCATACGTGAAATACACCGCATGTTTTGCATGTGGCATGCCCCAGTCAATATGTCCCAGGTGGGAGGACAGGCAGCGATGTGAGTACTGCGGGATATTAGTTCCCATGGTTGCCATGATGTTGTTTGGGCCATGGCAGAGTCAGATCGAGCCTAACCCACAAGGGTTGGAGCATTAGACGTTTGATGCGTTTAGGGTGTGATGTGGTCTACACGGTGATTGGTTGATTCTTGAGCTGCTGTGTGTATGATCGTTTTGGTTTCAAAAGTTTAATGCATTTGGATTGCACGGCCTAAACCGGCCGAGAATTTTTTCAATGGTAGGGAGACCACTTATCTGTAAGATTCAAACGTTAGAAGTTCCCATCATCAATGGAAAGGGTGTGGTGTTGGTGCAACTGCATCGGTTGAAAATCATGTGTTGGTTGGGGTGCGGCGGATTCCCAGCGTGGATTCAGGGGTCATCATGTTGTTCATCATTCTGATTGATATCAATCTCTATTCCATAAGGGTAGCATTAGACAGCTGATGCGTTTATATTAATTTACTGACATCATGGAAAACCAAGTTTTTCAGAAGATTGCCAGCTTGCGTGTGATTATCTGCCGTCAGTGCAAGCATGGGGTGCGACCAGCAGAGGTGGCACAGCATTTGAAAAAGAAGCACCATCTGAGCCACGCTACCGTAATCCAGATCGCGGAGGCAGTCCATCAATGGCAGGAAATTGAGCAGGACTCTGAGAACATTCAAATTCCATGTGTGCTTGATGAGCCATTGCCTGTACTGCCATGCCACACCAATGGATTGCTCTGCCAGCGAGAACCCCAGAACTGCTCGTACGTCGCTGCTACTATGGACTCCATGCGAAATCACTGGCGTATTGCACATTAGTGGTCTCAGCAGACACACCGTGGCCGGGTGAGCCAGAGAGAAAAAATGAGAGGCGAGGCAGAGCTGCAGCGATCGTTTAAACGCGTGTCCTGGCAGCAAGTGTTCCCATCACGAAAAGGGTCCCATTATATCCACATTCGCCGTCGTGATGATGATGAACCACCAACATTGACTGATCAAGTCCAAGCTACAATGGATGAGACGATGCAGGCGTGGAGCCAGTGGCGGACACACGTGGCTCAGGCCACACACCCCAGTGAGATCACTGATGCCAACCCGTGGCTGCGGATGACGGGTTGGCCCGATTATTTGAAGGGCACCCCAGAGAAGGAGAGACGAGACTGTGTAGCTGCACCAGAGGAAGATACCATGGATCCAAATGAACAGCGCGTGATCATGATCTGGAATACCATGGAACAGGTCGCACGAAAAGCCCAGAAAACCGTCCAACAGTGTGGTCAGGCCATCCGCATGGAAGCTGTCCAGTCGCAGAAAGGCCAGCTGCCGTACCGGCCGTTATTAGCATACATGGACGAGACAGCCATCAAAAGGCACGTATACCCATGGCAACAGGTATTGGCATTCATTGCACGCACGCAGGTGCCGCACGATTGGACCAGTCCGAAATATGGCATGACAGCACGACAGCGCAGGAAATGGCGCCAGTTATGGGAGCTTGCTGGCCATCCACACAGCGAGCGGATGGACTCCGAGAACCCCCAGATGCCATGGATAATGGATGACATTGAAAAGGCGTGCTTGGAGTTTTGTATTGAGTTACTGAATCAACGACATCGCAGCCACGAGTACGAAAGTGCATTGGTATGCGCGATGGCGGTGTTAGGTCAAGGCGAAACTGGCTGGCGTGATCCCGAGAGTTATCCACCAATATTATCGCAGGTGATCAAGATCGCTCGATTCATGGTGGTGCAAAAGGCATTATGGATGGATCCAAATCCATCCGAGATCATCGAGATTTGGGGGAAGAAGGACGCGAGTGCAGAATGGGTGTTGACCAGTGCTGATGACACGTTAGCGGACATTGATGAGGGATATGGCAGTGATGTCAGCGTACCTGGGTCACCCACGTCATCCACGCCACCCACATCACCCACGTCCATCCGTGATGCATCACCAGATATGCGTAACCGTCGACCGTTTCAGGAACAGCTGACGTGGATGATGCACCAATTCATGATCCGTGGTACACATAGCCCCATGGAAACATTGCTTGACTGGCGTACATACGGACTCAAGGTGCATTACAACACGACGGCCACAGGACATGTGACGTGGATGGGTGAGGACCAGTTACTGTATCAACAGCTACAGTTCACCATGGGTGATTTCCGCGGATTCATCCATGGTTTGGTGACTGCAACACAGGAAATATTATGCCAGTTATGCATGATGAACCATGATGAGATGCCCGCCATTCCATGGACGGCATTGTACGACGATCCCAGCCAGACCAAGCCCGGATGGAATTTTTTGCAGGACACACGGACCCAGTGGCCCGTGGATGGGTCCCACTGGATGATCGACCGGGTCCGGGCCGAGCCGGCCGTGCAGCGGAAGTTGATGTGGGGCGGCCGATTCCAGACAAACAAAATTCAACAGTATTGGCAGCGTGTGGCACAATTCAAAGAGAAGTTGGCGGTGCTGGTCCATGTCACGGCAGGACAGCCAGCACGGGCACCAGAGTTGTTAAGTATTCAGCATACCAACACGGCGAACAGCCAGCGACGGAATGTGTTCATTGAAGATGGTATGGTCACGTTCGTGACGGCGTATCATAAGGGGTTTCACGTCAGCAATGACGTGAAGATTATCCATCGATATGTGCCACGGGAGGTTGGCGAGCTGGTGGTGTGGTATATGTGGTTAGTGATGCCGTTTGTCGAGCAGCTGGCTGCATGGGAAGCATTGCAGTTGCAGACATCACATACACCATCACATGCAACACAGTCGGCACAGTCATCACAGATGGACCATACAAACCAGACCAACCAGACGGACCAGAATCAGGGGAAACAATCGAACCAGACCCACACCGCATGGTTATGGGGCCCCGACCCCGGCACTGGCCGTGAATGGTCATCCGAGCGGTTCCGGGAGGCGTTGAAACGGGAAACACGCACCAGATTAGGCAACGCCATCCATATTGCTGCATACCGTGACATTGCCATTGGCATCAGTCGCCGGTTTTTACGGCCGTCCGTCGCGTTCCCCCATAATGTTAATGACGTTGACCCACCAGCCATGGCTGCCGATGCCGAGGAAGGCATGGATATTGAGCAGTGGATGGGCCATATCGCTGATTTACAAGCTGCACATTCATCACATGTGGCTGCGATGGTGTATGCCCGTGGAATCCAGGAGCAGGCCGGCACCACCGCTCACCGACGTGAGATTTTCCGGTTATCCAGCACTGATTGGCATCAATTTTTGGGATTTACATCTGCAGCCACCACACCGTCGATATTAGGCAAGCGCAAACGAGCGCCATGGGAGGATGAAGCAGAGGTTGGTCGCATTGAGCGACGGCACCAGCTGGCCACCATGGATATGGAAGCAGCCGCACAGCGAATGATGGGACAGGCTGTGCAGTTCCGCGGCGTGCAGGACCCGGCCATCCGGGCCATCCAGCGGGGGGAGAGCCCCGTGGTTGCAGTGATGCCCACTGGCGGCGGCAAGAGCATGTTGTTTATGGTGCCAGCATTCGCAACACCTGGGGGAACGACCGTGGTCGTGGTGCCATTGGTGGCATTACGAGGTGATATGCAGCGACGGTGCCAACAACTGGGCATTTCATGCGTGGCATGGGAGAGCCGACGGCCCCCAGATGCCGCATCAATCGTGTTGGTGACCCCCGAATCCGCCGTGAGTCCCGATTTCCACACATTTTTGAATCGATTGCGGTGGACACGGCGATTAGACCGCATCGTCATCGATGAATGCCATGTCGTGTTGAATAACCAGCGTGATTTCCGGCCCCAGATGGCCCAGTTAGGGAAATTAGTCCAGACACGCACCCAGATGGTGTGGTTGACGGCCACGTTGCCCCCAAGCATGGAGGATGAGTTATGCCAGCGGATGAAACATGATCGAGCCGCCGTGACCATTTACCGGGCCCGGACCAGTCGTCCAAACGTGGCATACCGGGTGTGGCGACCCGTGTTGACTGGAGTCGGCCGGGGTCCGTACCAGTGGATTGAGAGCGAGATCGTGGTGGCATTCATCCAGGACCGCATTCAGCGTGCCGCAGGGGGGAAGGTGATCATATATGCGAATATCATTGGGCAGGTCACGGCCATGGCACGGGTATTAGGATGTGAGGCATATTACAGTGACCAGTTGGACAAGGCAGGAGTGTTGGCACGGTTTATGGGAAGCAGCTCGGTCATTGCAGCCACGAGTGCGTTGGGAATGGGAGTTGACATCCCCAACATCCGCAGCATCATCCACATTGGCACACCGCGGACATTGTTGGATTACGCACAGGAGAGTGGTCGTGCAGGACGGGATGGCCAGCAGAGTGAGGCAATCATCATTCAACCGGCTGGATGGGACACGCCAGCCCCGTGGATGGAGGGGGTATCCGCAGAGGATCAGGAGCAAGTTACTGAGTACATGAGGGTGATTGAAGGGGTTGGGTGTCGTCGGGTGGTATTGGATGAGTATTTAGACGGGGAGGTGGATGGATATCGTCGTCAGCATTGTCAGGATGTTGATACGGCCGAGCAGGCATGTGATGGGTGTGACCCCAATTGGGAGGCACAGGAGGAAGTAGATACGGAGGCAGTAGGCGTGGGATCACGAGAGGCAGCAGGCATGACATCACGAGAGGCAGCGAGAGAATCATCGAGAGAATCATCGAGTGAATCATCGAGGGAGGCATCGAGAGAGACATCAAGAGAGGCAGCGAGAGAATCATCGAGTGAATCATCGAGGGAGGCATCGAGAGAGATATCAAGAGAGGCATCCATTAGTCCATCACCATCCGCTGAATCATTCACCAGCCAAGCCGCCGTTCCCATGTTCACATGGCATGAGGCACCAAGGGACACATCAAGGGATGCACCACAGGACGCACCACAGGAGGCAACCATCAGTCCATCACCATCCACTGAATCATTCAGCAGCCAAGCCATTCCCATGGCCGTATGGCACGCCCAGCAAGCCCAGGACCATCAATGGGCCGCCGTGGATATCCAGCAGCAGCAGCATCGCACCCAGGAGGGTTTGGATGAGGAGCTGGCCCAGGCTGAGAGCATGCAGTGGCGTGATCGATGTTATATATGCATCATGCACGGACGTGATGGCAGCCATGATTTATATTCATGTCGTGAGCCAGGGAGCAAGGTGGCGCGGGAATGGATGATACGTGTGCGGTCGAAGATTCCATACGCGAAATACACCGCATGTTTTGCATGTGGCATGCCCCAGTCAATATGTCCCGGGTGGCAGGACAGGCAGCGATGTGAGTACCGCGGGATATTGGTTCCCATGGTTGCCATGATGTTGTTTGGGCCATGGCAGAGTCAGATCGAGCCCATATGGCAGCGGCGGTTACAGGCAATGGGGGTCGATGCGCAGGATCAGGCCCAGGTCATCCGGTTTTTAGGACAGGCCCATCCCGAACAGGAGAGGCATAATCAGTTATTTGTTTCGTTTTGTTGGTTACGGCGGTTATGTCAGGAGATCGAGCGGTAGATGGGGTATATCAGGTCAAATGTGGAATGAGTAGTTGTCCCGAGCAGGAGGGACATTGTCGGTTATTTGTATCATTTCGTAGGTTACGGCAGTTATGCCAGGATATTAAGAATGATAGATAGATAGGCATGTGTGAGAGAATGTATTAGCAGCATAGTTCATGTCGGCACATGGAGTTTATTGAGTTTATAGAATAGCATTATTATTTCACCAGCATGAGTTTGCATGATAGAGGTTGGTATCAGCAGGTTTGCAATGGATGGTTGAATATATATATACATCCACGCACAGTGTTCCAACCAAACAACATACAAGAAAGAAGTATTGTATACATTAGGCATGCAGCAGAGGGTAGGCCCATGCAAAATATATATTTTTCCATTATAGACAAGTGAGAGAAGATGTTTATATCACAGTAGAGGTCAGTGTTGCCAGGTTTGGGTTAGACGGTTGAATATATATATATACACATCCAGGTGTAGTGTTCCAGCAAACACCACATAAGTTTTTGTATTATACCATTAGCCATGTAAAGGGTTAGCCCGTGTGAAATATATATATTTATATGTCAGTGTGGGAAGGTAAAATAATATAGATTGGTACAGTGATGCAGGTTTTGTTAGACATAAAGGGTTTAGAGAAGAAGGCGAGGGCAGAGTCAACGACCAGATGAGTTACAGTGATTCAGGATGAAACTAAGGAATTAAGTGAGCAACGGAGCATAAAATCAGGTGAGGAATTGGGCAATGAATCCAAGATGAAATCAAGCATAGAATTGATGAATTGAGCATGGCATCAAGTACGATATTGAGCATGATATAGACCATGTTATTGAGTGGGTGGAGTAGATAGGCAGGGGAATATATCAGGTCAAATGTTAGAATGTATTTTGTGGTGATGATCAGTGGTCATTTAGTCAAATATATATGCAGTAGTGAAGGGGAGCAAGCAGGACGGTATCACAGAATCATTGTAGAGAGTATATATATTATGTGTGGTTCATTAAGTATATAATTAAGCAAGCATTGAGCAATGAATTAAGCATGGAATCAAGCAGGCAATTAAGGATGAATTAAGGAAGGATCAAGCATGGTAGTAAGCATGACGATGAGCATGATATGGAAAATAACATTGAACATGACATCAAACATTGCATCAAGTATGAATCAAGCATGAAGTCAAGTGAGAATCAAGTGGAAAATTGAGTGAGGAACCAAGGATGGAATCGAGCATGGAATTAGGCGAAGGGTTAAGTGAGTAGTTGATGAATTGAACATAGAGTATGGAACCAACGATTGAAACAAACATGGTATTAAGGACAGAATCAAGCAGAGGATTGAGGTTAGAAATTGAGTGGGAATTAAGCAACAAGTCGAGCGAGGAACCCAGCATGGAATTGATTCGAAATGAGCATGGAATTGAGTGTGGAATTGAGTAAGAAATTGAGTGAGCCATCAAGTGAGGTATCAAGCATCGAAATGGGCATGGAATCAAGGAAGGAACCATGCAATGAATTGAGTGAGGAATTAAGCATGGAATCAAGTATAACATTTAGCATGTGATGTCAAGCATACAACGAGCAGACGATTAGCATGACATTGAACATGGTAGGGAGATGACATTAAATGTCACAGCAAGCATGTTGTCGAATATGTTATTAAGTAGGGATAGTAGATAGGCAGGGAAATATATCAAGTGAAATGTTAGAATAATGGTTGATGTGGGTGATGACCAGCGGTGGAATAATGGATATATATGCAGTAGGGACCAGAGGAGCAAAGAGGATAGTGTTATGGAGTATATATTTTTAGCAGTTATCCAATATGGAATGATTAGTATGTTAAGTGTAGAATTAGATGAATTGCGCAAGGAGTTGAGCGAATAAACAAGCATGGAATTAAGTATGGCATTAAACATGTTATCGAGCATGTCATTAAGCAAGGCAATGAGTGAGGCAATGAGCGGGGTAATGAGCGAGTTAGTGAGCATGATATCAGACAAGTCGGCAGTCAGCAATCATGACAACAAGCAAGTAGCAAGCATGGTGTAAGCATGGCAGTGAACATGACATCGACCATGGTAGGTAGGGAGGAATCGAGCAAAGAATCGAGCGAGCAATCAAGCATGAAATGAAGTGAGAAATCAAGCATTAAATCAAGGATCGAAAGCGAGTGAGAATTTCAGCGAGGAATTAGCATGGAATCAGGCATATTATCACAGAAAAATATAGTATTAAGTAAAATAGAAAGCGAGACAGCATATATATATCAAGCATAGAGTTGGGTATAGCGTTGAGTACCGCAGTAAGAGAGGACATAGAGGACCACGCATTACATATATATTCAGAATAGCAGTAGGGATATCAGCCGGCATGGCAGCACAGGTTGCAGGGCATCAGGGGGATGCAGATGGTTAATATATATTACCAAGGTGAGGTATTTACATCATGTTGGAAACCGGGTTCAGTTGTGTAGTCGAGCAAGGAAGTGAGTTGGGCGGGTTAAACAGGTTGAGGGGTCAGTATAGTCGAGAGAAAGGGTAAGGGTTAGTTAGTTTGGGAGAAGCCAAGAAGAGAAATGATAGATTGAGGGGTAGTTATTTAAGGAAATGAACATCGAGAAGCCAAAGAGTCAGGAATATTTCAAGAGAAGAGGAGTAAGACGAGTGAAAGAGTGAGGGATAGTAGACAAAAGAGAGGAGAAGAGATAGGAGCATAAGGATTAGGGATTAACGAAAGGGGGAAGAAGAATAGATTACGAATAGGAAAGGAAGAAGTAGAGGGGATGTTTAGCAGTTTTAAATGGAGTGAGAGGATAGGTTATATAATGAGTAAGTTAGCGAGCAGGCCAGCGAGCATGTAGCAAAGAATATGAGCAAGCCAGCGAGCGTGACAACAAGCATTGAAGCCAGCATGGCACCCAGCAGAGTACGGGCGTGATAACCAGCATGGTGCAAGACAGCGAGCATGATATTGACATGGTATTGACATGACAGCAAGCATGGCAATAAGTGAACCAGCATGGTATGCGTTTGAAAAGGGCAACGAGGTGTTTCGGAGAGAGAGATACGGTGAGAGACAGCATATGGTAAAGAGAGAGATAGGATTTCGATTCAAGGAGCCAGTAAGAGTTAGGGATATGTAGTTTCGATTAAAGATGACGTGGTGTAATAGGATAAGTATCGATAGAAAGGGAAGGGTTAGAAAAGAAAAGAGAAAAATTCCAGAGAACAAGAAGAGAAGGGAAAGATGGATATTTCGAAGTCGATGGAATTCCGTTAGGTCATGAAAGATATTTTAGAGAGTATAGTTTTGAATGAATGCAATCGAATAAGAGTTAGGGAGTTTCCCAGGAATGAGCTGGTGAGATAGAGGGGTGTAGTGATATATATATGGATATGGTCGAAAAGAGGGTTAGAATCGGAGAGATTGACATATATACATATATATACATCGACGGATAGTGTTCCAACAAAAAAGCATATAATGGAAAAATATACATTTCCCATGCAGCAGAGTATAAGCCCATGCAAAATAGATATTTTTCCACAGCCCGAAATCGAGGAATCAGGTCGAGGAGAAGGTTAAAGAAGGTAGATTGAGGGATTTCAGGATTTCATTAACATGGAAAAAGGTGCAGCAAGAGAACCAATATAAGATAGACGTTCCGGGTTGAATTTGGTATATATGATCAGAGTTAGCCATGAATCGAAGGAGGAGATGGAAGTTCAGTAGAGGCAGAGAGCCGAAAAACTGAGATATGCAAACAACCAGATATAACAGCATGGAGAATTTTCGAGCAGGCAAAAAGATATATTTTTAGAGAAGGTAATCAAGGATATGTAGTAGTCCGTTGAGAATTTGACGTATTGGGTGGAGGGACGGATCAATACAGTATTTCAACGAGAGGTGTTCCAGTTTATACGGAGGGATCGGATGATATTTAAGGCAATATTGCAGCAGTGGTCATGATTTAGAAGTGGTGAGGGGTAGCAGTCAACAAGGAGAGAAAGAGAAGAGGACGAGAAGTAAAATCAAAGGATTCAGGGAAGTTATTTAGAAGTCGGTTTTGATTAATTTTAAACCAGTAAGGGTTTAATCAAATTAGTTAATAGGAGGATATCAACGAGAGTAGATTTTGATTAACGAATTAGAATAGGAGTTAGGGATAGTCCATTTTAGATTTATGATTTAAGAAGTATTCAGGGAATGGCCAGGTCAGACCAATTGGAAGAGATTTAATATAAAGATAAAGGATATAAAGAACAAAAGAGGATTACAAAGAAAAGATATGTAGATGAAAGTTCAAAGTAAAAGGTAGGGTTAGATAGTTTATATTTTATTAAGATGGATGATATAGTAATATAATAGTATTTAAAAGAAGGAAGGGATTGAAGGATAAAGTAAGGTAGAGAGAAATGGGAATGAAGGGTTGTTAGGAAATAAGTAAAGGGAAATTTCGGGGAAAGAATCAGAATCGTAGGGGAAGAAGGAGAGAGAATAGATTAAAGAAAAAGAAAGAGTAAGAGATAGAGTAAATAAAGAATTAAGAGGAATGAATTAAATAAGGGGAAATATAGAAGATAAGAGAGTGGGGAGGAGTTGTAAGGATTAAAGGAGATTTTAAAGGATGTTAGAAGGAGTAAGGAAGAAGAGAAGATAGGAAAGAGAGAGAGTGTTAGGGAGAGGAAGGATTATATTAATTAGAGAGAAAATAAGAAAAGGAAATAAGATAAGGGAGAAAAGAAGAGTTAATGGAGGGAAAGAGAGAAGGTTAAAATAAAAAAAGGAAAAGAAGAAGAAGAGAGGTAGATTTAGATAAAGAATAGAGTGAGGGGTAGTTGGATTAGGTAAGACAGAGTGAGGGTTAATTAGTTTAGAGAGGATAGAGTGAGGGATAGTGAGTGGTAAGATAGAGGAAAGGTTAGTTAGAATATAGAGGTAAAGATAAAGAAGGATAAGAAGGAAGAGAGGATAATAAAAAGAAAGATTAGAAAGAAGAGAAGAGAGAAAGTAAGTGAAGAAGATAAAGAGTAAGGTAGGATTTGGGATAATAGAGAAAGAGGAGAAAGAGGGATAAGAAAAGGAATATTAAAAAGAAGAGAGAAGGGATAGGATAGATGATTAATTTTGGATGAAAAGTAGAGAGGGAAGTAGATATTAGGATAAGAAAGGGGAATAGGGTTGGGAGAAAAGAAGAGAGGAAAGGAAGAGGTAGTTAGGAAGGGAGTGAAGAATAGTTAATTAAGAAGAAGAGGATAGATAAGGGCAAGGGATAGGAAGTAAGGATAAGTATAAGAAGAAAAAAGAGATAGTAAGTAGAGAGAGAGATTAGGGATAAGAGGTTGGGATAGTTAATTTGATAGAGGTAAAGAAGGATGAGAGGTAGAAAGAAGGAATAAAAAAGAGAGAAGTAAAAAAAGAGAGAGTATAAGAAGACAGAAGTATAGTATTTGGTTAGAAGAAAGAAAGATAAGAAGAAGAGTTAGGAAGAGGTTGTAGTATAAGAGGGAGGGAAAGAAGA
Organism: Aspergillus cejpii; assembly: GCA_004769165.1. Taxonomy (NCBI): domain Eukaryota; kingdom Fungi; phylum Ascomycota; class Eurotiomycetes; order Eurotiales; family Aspergillaceae; genus Aspergillus; species Aspergillus cejpii. The sequence goes on from SMSW01000006.1 coordinate 2,204,443, forward strand.
TGGGAGTGAGAGGAAGGGATAGTATAATAAGGAGAATAGAAAAATAAGAAAGAGGTAGGGTGATGGTTTAAAAAGAGAAAAATAAAGTATAAAAGAAGAAAAAAGATTAAAATAGAAGAGTAGTATAAGAGTGAGGGAGAGTTAGAGTAAGGAAGGAAGAAGTAAGAGTGATAGAAAATAAGAGAGGAGTGTAAGGGTGGGAGTGTAAGGGTGAGGGAGTGGTATAAAAGTAAGAAAAATAGTAGTGTAAAAATAATAGAATGGGGTATAGTATAAGAGTAAGAGAAAAAGGATTATTTAAGAATAAGAAAAAGGAGTATAGTTGAAGAGTAGGGAAAGAGAATATAAGATTAAAGATTAGAGATGAAAAGGAAGAAAGAGGAAGAAAAAGAGAGGATAAGAGGAAGAAGTAGGAATAAAAAGGAAGATAAGAGTAAGAAGAAGAAATATAAGGAGTATAAAAGTAAGAAAAAAAATAAAAAAGAAGTATAATAAGAGTGAGAGAGAGTAGTTGAGGGAGAAGAAGTGGAAGGGTAAGAGTGAGGGAAAGTAAGAGAGAGGGTAGGGGGAGGGTAGGGGGAAGAAAAGAAAGTAGAGAGGATTATTGAATTGGATAGTATTTAGAAGTGATAATAGTAAGGATTGGAGGGGGAGAGGAAGGGTGGAGTTTGAAATAGGGAGGGAGTTGAAGGTTAAGTATTAAGGAATAAAAGAGAAAATGTTAGTAAGGGAGCGAGGATAAAAGATAGTTAAATTATGAAGGGGAGTGTTGGAGAAGGATAGTAGAAGAGAAGAAAGAAGAGGAAGGATTGAGTTAGAGTGATAGGGGAAATGAGAGGGAGAAAGAGGTTAAAAGAGAGAATATAGAAGTAGAGAGTAAAAGAAGTAGAGAAAGAGGATGATAAGGAGAAAAAATAGAGAGGGGGAGAAAGAAAGAAAGAAAGAAGTAAAGTAGGTTAGGAAGTGAGGGAGAGTAATGGAGAGGGAGAGGGATGAGAAAATTGGGGAAAGAGGGGAAGAGATTAAAAAGGAGAGTAGAGAGGAATGAAAGAGGTAATAGTGAGGGAAAGAAAAGATAGAGAAAGAGTAGGAATAAAAAGGAAGGTAAGAGTAAGAAGAAGAAAGATAAGTAGTATAAAAATAGAAGAGGGAAGTAGTATGGGAGGGAAAGTTGGAAAAGTGAAAGTAAATATAGAAAGAGTTAGGGATAGGAAAATGGAAAAGGGTTAAAAGAAAAAGTAGAATGGAAATAAAAGAGTGAGGGATAGTAAGAGAGAAGGGAAGGAGTGAGGGAGAAAGAAGAAAGGAGAAGAAAGGAAATGAAGAGGGTTAGAAAGTAAAAATAGGAAAAAAGAAGTTAAAGAGAAAAGAGGAAAATAGGAAATGGGAGGTTGGTTAGAAATATAAATGAAGAAGAAAGAGGGAAAATGAAGAGAAAAAGATTAAGTTGGGAAGGGAGAGAAGGGGTAGAAAGGGAGATGAAGAGATGGTAGAGAGGATAGTTGGAAAAAAGAAGGAATGAAATGAAAGAGTAAGGGATAGTTAGATGAAAATAAAGAAGAAAGAGGATGAATAAAGAATAAAAAAAGAGGAAAAGAAGATGGGAGGAAAATTAGAATATATAAATGAAGGAAGAGAAGAAAGAAGAGTAGATTAGAGAGAAGGGAGAAGAGAAGAGTTGGAAAGGGAGGTGAAGAGAGAAATAAAGAGAAGATAGTTGGAGAGAAAAAGAAAAGAAGGAAAGAGTGAGGGATAGTTAGTTGAGGTTGATTAAGAGGGAAGAGAAAAAGGGAAGTAAGGTGGAAAGAGTGAGGGTTAGAGAGGATTGGTAAAGAAGAAAGAAAGAAGAAAAGAAGTTAAGAGGAAAGAAGAAGATTAGAATGGAAATGAAGAAGAAAGAGGATAAATAAAGAAGAAAGGGAAGTAAAAATGAAAGGAAGTTGAGGGGAAAGAGGAAGAGAGAAATGGGAGGGTAAGTTAGAAATATAAATGAAGGAGGAGGAGGGAGAATGAAGAAGAAAGAAGAGTAGATTAGAGAGAAGGAATGAAAGGTTGGTTTAGGAAGGGATATGATGTAGTTGGGAAGGAAAAGAGAAGAGAAGAATTAGAAAGGAGGGTAAGAAAGAGATAGAAAGAAGAAGAGTGAGGGTTAGTAAGAAAGAAGGAAGAGCGATAGAGTAAGGGATAGTTAGTTTGGGGAAAGATGATTAAAGATTGATTAAGAGGGAAGAGAAAGGGAAAGGGTAGAAGAAAGAGGATAAATGAAGAAGAAAGGGAAGTAAGGGAAGTAAGGGAAGTAAAAAGGGAAAAGAAAATGAGAAGTAGGAGGGAAAGGTAAGAAATTTGATGTAGGAGGAATGAAGATGAATAAAAAGAAAGGGAAATATAAATGAAGGAGAGGAATGAAGAAGAGGGGAGAGAAAGAAAGAAAGAGAGAAGTAAAGTAGGTTAGGAAATAAGTAAGATAAGAAGAGTAGGATAGGAAATATAAAAAAGAAGGGTAGAGAGAGGTAGAGAGAGGAATGAAGGAAGGAATAAAGAGGAGGGATATTAGGTAAGAGAAGGGAAAGAGTGAGGGAGAGGATAGAAATAGGAAGGAAATAAAGAAGAGAGGAAATAAAAAGAAAGGAAGGAGGAGGGTGGAGAGGTAGAAAGAGGGGAAGGAAGAATAAAATGAAAGAGTGAGGGATAGTTAGTTTGAGAGAAAGTAGAGGAGTAGTAGCAGTGTGAGTTTGAGTTGAGTTAAGTTGAGGAGTGAGTGTGAGTAGATAAATAGAATGTAAAGAGAGTTGAGAAAATAGTAAGATAAGAATTGATAATTATAAGGATTAGGAGGATTAATAAGGAAGAAGAGCATGAGTAGTTTGAAGGTGAGTAGAAGTAATGATATTGGAAAGAGGGGTTGGGTTTATAAGGTAAAATAGGGAGTGTTAAGGAAGGTTAGTAGAAAAAGTGAGTGTGTGGAATGATAAAGGGGAAAAAAAAGGGGAAAGAATGGAGTAAGGGTTAGGGAGAGGATAGAGGGAAAATGATTGAGAGAGTAGTGGTGAGGATTTTGTGAGGGAGGATAAGATAGAGTATAGTATGAAAGAAGAAATATATATATAAAGTATAGAATTAATAAATGAGAGTTAGGGAGAAAAGAAAGTAAAGAAAATATAAAATAAAATAAAAAAGATAGTATAAGAGTAAAGGAAGAGATAAAGATAAGAGAGTTGATAGGAATTAGAAAGAAAAGGGAAATAAAAAGTAGTAAGAAATAGTGAATAAAAATAATTTAAAGAAGATAATATAAGAGTAGAAGGAAATATATATAAAATGGAAGAGGTAGGAAATAGGAAAGGAGAATATAAATATAAGAAAAGAATAGAATAAAAAGAGTAAGAAGATTAGTAAAGTATATAAGGAAGAGAGAGAGAATAAAAATATAGGAATAAAAAATGATAAAGGTAAGAAGAATAAAGGAAGAAAAGAAGAGTAAGGGAGAGGAGTATAGAATAAGAATTAGAATGAGAAGTATAAAATAAGAAAAAGAAAAGGAAGGATTAAAGTAGAGAATAGATAAAGAAGAGAATATAAGAATAAGAAAGAGAAGAATAGAGAAGAGTAAAAGAAAAGAATATGAGAAAAGGGTAAGTAGAATAAAAAGAGGAGTATAGAATAAGAGATAAAAGGAGGATAAGAATAGGGAAGAGAGTAAAAGAGAAGAGGAGTATAAAAGTAAAAAGGTTAAGAAAGAGAGGGATATAGAAAAGAATAAAGGAGATGGGATAGTGTAAGTGGGAGTGTAAGTGGGAGTGTAAGTGGGAGTGTAAGGGTGAGGGAGAGGAGGTTTGGGTTTGGAGAGTAATAGTATAAGAATAAGAGAGATAATAAAAAAGAGAATATAAAGATAAGAAAAAGAATAGAATAAGAATATAAGAGAGTAAGAGAATAGTATAGAAGTAAGAGAAAGGAGGAGTATAAGAATGGGAAGAGGGTGTAGAGTGAGGGAGAGGAGTATAAGAATGGGAAGAGTGTGTAGGGTGAGAAAGAGGAGTATAAGAATAAAGAAGGAGAGTGTAAGAGTGAGGGTAAGAAAATAAAAGTGAGGAAGTATTATAGGATAAAAAGAAGTATATATAAAAGGTAGGATATTAAGAATAGTATAAAAAAAGGAAGAAGTATAAGAAGAGAGAAGTATAGTATTTGGTTAGAAGAAGATTAGGAAGAGGGTTGTAGTATAAGAGGGAGGGAAAGAAGATGAGAGTGAGAGAAAGGAATAGTATAATGATAAGAGAGATGATAAAAAGGAGAATGGAAAAATAAGAAAGAGAGGATTAAAAGAGTGTAAGGTGGGGGTGTAAGATGGGAGTGTAAGGTGGGAGTATAAGGGTGAGGGAGAGAAGTATAGTATAAGAATAGAAGAATAGAGGAGGAGTAGTATAAGAAAAAGGGAGTGAATATAAGAGTGAGGGAGAGGGATAAGAGTGAGAGTGTAGTATAAGAGTGAGAGTGTAGTATAAGAATGAGGGAGTGGTATAAGGGCGAGGGAGTAGTATAAAAGTAATGAGAAGAGTAGTGTAAAAATAAGGGGAGATAAGTATAAGAGAAAGAGAGAGGATATAAGAGTGAGGGAGAGTTAGAGTAAGGAAAAGAGAATATAAGATTAAAGATAGAGATGAAAAGGAAGAAAGAGGAAGAAAAAAGAGAGGATAAGAGTAAGGAGTAGGAATAAAAAGGAAGATAAGAAAAGAAGAAAAGAATAAGAAATAAAAGTAGGATAAAAAGGAAGATAAGAAAAGAATAAAAGAATAAGAAATAAAAGTAGGATAAAAAGAAAAGAGAGTAGTAGTATAAAAGTAAGAAAAAATAAAAAAGAAGTATAATAAGAGAGTGAGGGAGTAGTTGAGGGAGAAGAAGTGAAAGGTAGAGTAGGGAGTAGTTAAGGGAGAAGAAGTAGAAGGTAGAGTAGGGAGTAGTTGAGGGAGAAGAAGTGAAAGGTAGAGTAGGGAGTAGTTAAGGGAGAAGAAGTAGAAGGTAAGAGTAAGGGAAATAAGAGAGAGGAAAAGGAAGAGAAATATGGAGAGAGTGATAGTGAGGGAGGGTAGGGGGAAGAAAAGAAAGTAGAGAGGATTATTAAATGGATAGTATTTAGAAGTGATAATAGTAAATATTAGAGGGGGGTGAAGTTTGAAATGGGGAGGAAGTTGAAGTTTAAGGAATGAGGAATAAAAGAGAAAAAGTTAGTAAGGGAAGAGTGAGGGAAGAGTAAGGGAAGAGTGAGGGAAGAGTAAGGGAAGAGTGAGGGAAGAGTGAGGGCAAGTTAGTAGGATAGAGTGAGGGAAAGTTAGTAGGATAGAGTAAGGGAGAGGAGGGATAGAGTATGAGTGAGTGAGTGAGTATGAAAGATGAAGAGATTTTAAAGGGAAGTGTTAGAGAAGGATAGTAATTTAAAGGTAGGTTAGTAGAGGAGAAGGAAGAAGAGGAAGGAATGAGTTAAAAGGGATAGAAAGAAATGAGAGGGAGAAAGAGGTTAAAAGAGGGAGAAGAGAGTGGTAAGTAAAAGAAGTAGAGAAAGAGGATGATAAGGAGAAAGAATAGAGAGGGGTGAGTTAGAATGATAGTAGAGAGGAAAGATTGAGAGAGAGTAATGGGGTGGAGAGTGATGAAGGGGGGGAGGGTGGGGAGTAATGAAAGGGGTAATGGTAAGGGAGAAAAGATAAAAAGAGAAATAGATTAGAGGAAGAGTAGGAATAAAAAAGGAATATAAGAGTAAGGATTGAGAAATAGTATAAGAGGTAATGAAGAAGGAGAAGGGAGTGTTAAGAGAGGTAGTAGGAAAAAGGGAAGGAGTGAAATGGTGAGAGAGAGGGTAGATAGAAAATGAAAGAAAGAGAGGGAGAGAGGGTAGGGAGGATAGTTGAAAAAAGAAGGAATGGAATGAAAGAGTGAGGGATAGTTAGTTTGGAGAGAAAGATGATTGAAGGTTGATTAAGAGGGAAGAGGAAGGATAAATAAGAAAAGAGAAATAGGAGGGTAAGTTGAAAATATGAAGGAGAAGGGAAAATGAAGAAGAAAGAGTAGATTAGAGGGAAGAGTGAGGGAGTGAGAGTGAGGGAGGGTAGGGGAGGATAGGGGGAAGAAGAGAAAGTAGAGAGGATTATTGAATGGATAGTATTTAGAAGTGATAATAGTAAGTATTGAGGGATAGAGTGAGGGTTAGTAGGATAGAGTGAGGGATAGGAGGATAGAGTGAGGGAGAGAGGGAGAGGGGGATAGAGGGAGAGAGTGAGGGATAGGAGGATAGAGTGAGAGTGAGGGAGAGAGTGAGGGATAGGATAGAGTGAGGGATAGGAGGATAGAGTGAGAGTGAGGGAGAGAGTGAGGGATAGGATAGAGTGAGGGATAGGAGGATAGAGTGAGGGATAGAGTAAGAGGGTGAGAGTTAGGGGTTAGAAGATTAAAATAAAAAAAGGAAAAGGAGAAGAAGAGAGGTAGATTTAGATAAGGAATAGAGTAAGGGGTAGTTGGTTTAGGTAAGATAGAGTAAGGGTTAGTTAGTTTAGGTAAGATAGAGTAAGGGTGAATTAGTTTGGTTAGAATATAGAGGTAAAGAGAAAAGAAAGAGTGGAAATAAAGGGGTAAGAAGAGTAAGAGAGAAGGTAAAGATAAAGAAGGATAAGAAGGAAGAGAGAAAGTAAGTAAAAAAGAATTAATGAGAAGAAGATGGAAAGAATAGAGGAAGAGAAAGATAAGAAGATTTAGGGATTGGTAGGAATTGAAATAATAGAGAAAGAGGGGAAAGAGGGGAAAGAAGAGGAATATTAAAAGAAGATAGAAGGGATAGGATAGATGATTGAGATGAGATAAAAAGTAGAGAGGAAAGTAGATATTAGAGTAGGAGAAGGGAATAGAAAAGGGAGAAGAGAAGAGAAGAAAGAAGAGTTGGTTAAGAAGGGAGTAAAGGATAGTTTAGGGATGAAGAAGAGAATAGATAAGAGTAAGGATAAGTATAAGAAAAAGGGTAGGGATGAGGGAGATAAGATAGAGATAGTAAGTAGAGAGAGATTAGGGATAAAGAAAGGGATAGAATAGGGGATAAGAGGAAGGGATAGAGTAAGGGATAGTTAGTTTAAGAAAAGGTAGGATAGTGAGTAAAGATAATGAGTAAGAAGGAAGGGATAGAAAGAGGAAAAGAAGTTAAGGGAAAGAAGAAATGGAAAGAAAGAGGATGAATGAAGGAGGAGGAGGGAGAATGAAGAAGAAAGAAGAGTAGATTGGAGAGAAGGAATGAAAGGTTAGATTAGGAAGGGATATAATGTAGTTGGGAAGGAAAAGAGAGAAGAGTTAGAAAGGGAGGGTAAGAAAGAGATAGAGTGAGAGAGAGAAGGGGAAGGGAAGAGTGAGGGAGAAGGGGAGGAAGGAAGAGGGAGAGTGAGGGAGAGATAGAGTGAGGGAGAGGATAGAGTGAGGGAGGATAGAGTAAGGGAGAGGATAGAGTGAGGGAGAGAGAAGGGAAGAGTGATAGAGTGAGGGATAGTGAGGGAGAGGATAGAGTGAGGGATAGTGAGGGGAGGATAGAGTGAGGGAGAGGATAGAGTGAGGGAGAGGAAGGAAGAGGGAGAGAGTGAGGGAGAGGAAGGAAGAGGGAGAGTGAGGGAGAGGATAGAGTGAGGGAGAGGATAGAGTGAGGGAGAGGATAGAGTAAGGGAGAGGATAGAGTGAGAGAGAGAAGGGAAGAGTGATAGAGTGAGGGATAGTGAGGGAGAGGATAGAGTGAGGATAGTGAGGGAGAGGATAGAGTGAGGGAGAAGGAAGAGTGAGGAGAGGATAGAATGAGGGAGAGAAGGGAAGAGTGAGGGAGAGGATAGAATGAGGGAGGGATAGAATGAGGGATAGTGAGGGAGAGGATAGAGTGAGGAGAGAAGGGAAGAGTGAGGGAGAGGATAGAATGAGGGATGGAGAGAAGGGAAGAGTGAGAGAGCGAGTGGAGGATAGAGGGAGAGGAGGATAGAGTGAGGGAGAGAAAGAAGGAGTGATAGAGGGAGAGAGGAGGATAGAGGAGAGAGTGAGGGATAGGAGGATAGAGTAAGGGATGGAGAGAAGGATTGAGTGAAAGAGTGAGGTTTAGTAGAGAGGAAGAGTGAGGATAGTAGGAGGAGGAAGAGTGAGGGAGTGAGGGAGTGTGAGTTTGAGTTGAGTTGAGTAGGGTATTTAGGGTTAGGGTTAGG